>OX103976.1:14563264-14599603 GCA_944470395.2 Schistosoma turkestanicum | reverse complement strand
GTCAATAAAAATTTTTGTAGAGTGGTGAGTTCCATTCAATCGATTGTCCCACAATGATCCGTAATGTAGCAATTTGGTCAGTACACGATCGATCCTTACGAAATCAAGCCTACTAGTCCCGAAGTGGGCATCTACGAAGTCCTTCATTCTGTTTAACAATACCCTGTTGAAGACTTTGCCTGGTAATGAGAGAAGAGTGATGCCTCTGTAGTTCTCACACTTGTGAGATCGCCTTTCTTTGGTATTTTGATCAGATATCCTTCTTTCCAACTGATGCTACTTGTTCTCATCCCAAATCTTCTTGAAGAGGATGTGAAATATTTTCGCAGCTGCTCCTACATCTGCTTTCATTGCCTCTGCTGGAATGTTGTCTGGTCCTGCTGCTTTGCCACTCTTGATTTGTCTGATGGCCATACTGATCTCCTCAATTGTAGGTGCGCCAATATTAATTGGGAGGTGCGTGGATACTGCTTCGATGTTGGGTGTGTTCAGTGGAGCTGGTCGATTCAGGAGTTCTTGAAAGTGCTCTACACCTACTTCGCTGTTGTTCAGTGTTGCTGATTACTTTCCCTTCCTTACTTTTCACTGGTTGGTCTGTTTACAATGGTTTCCGGCGAGCTTATTTTTTGTTTCGTACAACTGTCTCAAGTTTCCGTCTCTTGCAGCCTTTTCCGCCGTCGTTACAGTATCGTCTACATATTTCTGTTTGTCGGATCTGATGCTCTTCCTCACTGTCCTGTTTGCTTCTGTCTATCCAGCTTTTGCCTTAAATTTATCTTCTGTTGGGCGGCTGACATTGATTGCTGCCTTCTTATTCCTCCTTTCTTCAATTTTTTCAAGAGTTCCAACAGAGATCCATTACTTGTGATGGTGTTTCTTGTAACTCAGAGCCTCGTGACATGTTGAAGTGATTGCCTCTTTGGTCCCTTTCCAATTGTTCTCCAACTTTGCGTCCTCTGCATTGAGTAGATCCTGCAGAGCCTGGAACCAACTGCTGAGATCTATCTTGAATTCGTTGAGTTTTACGGTATCCCGAAGAAAGGCCGTGTTAAACTTGTTTGATGTTGTCTACCCCGTTGTCCAGTGCTTCTTTAGCTTCAGTTTCATTTTGGCGAACAGCAAGTGGTGATCTGAGGCTATATCAGCTCCTCTCTCGGTTCTCACATCTTCCACAGTCCTTCCGAACTTTTTACTGACACAGATATGATCGATTTGGTTCTGAGTAGTGTGATCCGGTGAAACTTATATGGACTTGGGTATGCACTTGTGTGGAAATATTGTGCCACCGATGACCAGTTTGTTGAAGGCACATAGGTTTGCAAATCTCTTGCCGTTTTGGTTCCTTTCTCCCCGTCCATTTCGTTCCATGATGTCTTCATATACAGTGTTGCCCATACCATCTTTTGCATTTAGGTCTCCCATAAGAATCGTCAAATCCTTTGGTGAACATTTCTCTGCGATTGACTGCAGCCTTTCGTAGAATTGATCTTTAACGTCATAATTGTAGTCATTGGTAGTTGCATAACATTGGATGACGTTCATTATAATGTCCTCTTTCTTTGTTTTGAAGGATGCTTTAATGATCCTGGGTTAACGAGATTCCCATCCTATCGGTGCCTTTTGTGCCTGTTTAGACAGCATCAGTGCAACTCCTTGTGTATGTGAAGCATTTTCCTCGTCATGACCAGAGTATAACAGCAGTTCCTCTGAAGCTAGTCTCAGTTGTCCTACTTGTGTCCAATGCGTTTCACTGATTCCAAGCACCTCGAGGTTGTATCGTTTCATTTCTGCCGCAACTTGAAATAGTCTTCCAGTCTCCCACAATGTACGAACGTTCCATGTACCTAAAAAAATGGTTGCTCTGGTTGTCAAAAGAGGCATCGGCCCCGTGACTTCCGAGGGAACTCGGCTTTCATCACGAGACTTCATAATTCTTCTTCCAACTCCCAGGGCAGAGTTAAAATGGTTTGAATTAGTTTTTCTGCTTAGCGTTTTTTGGCAAGTTAGTTTTTGACGGAATGGGGTCGCCAACCCCATGTCCAGCCCTCCTCCTCTGTCCGGGCTTTGGACTGGCAGTAGCCCCTAAGGTTCTACTGGCGGAGTTGTCATAGCTGCTGGTTTCCATTAATCCTACTGCCATGCAACACGAGCACTAATTCGAATCATGGGACAAACATATTCATAGATAACTGCCATATGAGTACAATTAAAGTAGTCGATTGGCTGGTATACCATCCAAAGGGCTTTGCGAAATACATAAACTCGTACTGAGAGAATAAAGGGAGAACGAAAAAGATATTGAATGTTGAATACTGAAGGTCATATCTATTGGTTGCTAGAGCAATAAAGCCGGACTAGTTATTTAGTCTCATTTTCAAACGTTCATTGTGCGTTTAATTGTACTTGTACAGTTAATATGTAGCGTCATATTATCCTTATTAGTATTTTTTTAGTGCGTGGCCTAAACAGTTCTATAATTATGATATTTTGGAAATTTGGATGATTTAAATATGCCAGACTTCAATTTGTATTAGAGATTGAAAATTACTTTTTTATCTAATTCATACTAATAATAACATACTATGAGAGAGTTCTTAATCATTAGTTTACATTATCTACTAGGCAACAATGTTTTTTGATGTTTTAATATTTATCGTCCCAGTGATAACATAGTGTCTAATACTACGTTTATCAGAACTATGTAATAAAGTGTGTTTTTTTGGAAGCTTCAAGAGATGCGCAATTCGCTCGTCATAAATTGATGTGAATCATAACGGACAAGCTTTCAATCACATTATCACCAAAGTCAGGTTTGAGTAGTAATTATGGCCAAGTTTTTTCTGTATTATAAGAGATTTAGACGATAACACGCATTATCGTATGGAGAATATGTCCAGAGGCCGTTCCAGTATTTTTTACGAGCTATTATAGACAAATTGTTTTCTTTGATCGTCTCTTATTGCTTTGGTAAGGCTAACAAATTACGGTTCCGTAATTTACTAACTCCTTGTTTTCTAACTAGCTTTGAAACAAGCGAATTGAGGCTTTAATTTCCATGTTAAATTAACCCTATGTTTGATATGCAACTTTAAACAACTTGTGTTTTTATTTATTTGATTCTGGTTATTTTGCTATCAGTTTCAACATAAATAGGTACATGAAATTATTTACAATTGGATTATATTCCTCTTAGGTTTGTATTTTAATCTAACCCGGTTTTCCCTTTTTGTACCCTCGCTGAGCTAATTTTTTAGAAAGTTCATTGATTTTGATTAAAGACCTATAGTGATTCACTTGGAAATAAAACTGTTTAGTGAACATAGTGTGAAAATATCTAACGCTGCAATATAATATCATAAATTTAGTAACAGACCAGCAGCTTGAAGCTTCTAAAACTCGTCAGAAATGACTTTCGAGCAAAGATAAACAACAACTTGCTTCAATTCTGAACATTCCTACTAAGTGTGTTACAAATTATCACGAAAGCATTAACCTCATTCGGTAGTTACTTTGCCAATCCATGTCAAATATTGGTTCCAATATAGATTTTTTGATAAGATTTAGGTACGTTATGTAGGCTTCCCGTAACGTTAGTGAGAATGATCTGGTTTACTTCATTGGGGGCACTAAATACCTCATGACTTTAGGCAACGATGTGTTTAATCTTCTTTCCCAAACAAACTTTCTCGTGAATCAATTAAGCCATAGGTGAATTGTAAGATACATTTGTAGAGCAAACGCTAGACATTGCTAAATGTAAATATGTTGACTCCCTCAAAATTTTGTACTAAAGTCTACGTAAGTCTATGCGGATTTTGGTTATTTTCTATACAATACTATCTAGTTTAAATAACAGTGTTCAGTTATCTTTTGGAAAATAAGAATACGTAATCGATAATAGTCATGTCATTTATCTTGTTAACGAATTATTTACAGATGGAGTTAATGACAGAACGTTATTTCCAAAGACCAATTCAACATAGTCACAGTGCATCAAATTTACCAGATCTTTTACAGTCATCGGGATCTACAGGAAGATTTGAAAATATAACGGAAGGTAGTTATCCAGCTATTTACACACATAGGAACACTAAGTCATTTGCACCTTGGCGTCCTCAGTCTTATTTTTCATCTGACCGTTTATCTTATATTGATGGTGCTAAGTCTGCGCAACTGGGTCCCATGGTTAACGCTAGTGGGGGTTGGCTAGATTTGCATGAACTGGAAGGTTTGAGAGTTCCTTCCGTATACTCAGCTGCACGCAACGCCTTATGCACAAGATATACATTGGCCGATTGGAATAAGGACAACGTAAATCAACTGACAAATTCGGAGCAAGCAAGAAAGAAAGCTGAACATATACGAGAAAGCGGAGAGCGTTTAGGAATTGAAGCAGATGATAGAACCAAACGAGCACAACAAGAAGTTGGCAAGCTACTTGGTAAGTTTTAGAATCGTTATATATGATAATCTTAAGTATCATTTATAAACATATAACCTTTTAGAGCATCTCTTTTTTACTAGGATTTCCAAGAAAGTAGAGAGTACACAAACGTTTTGTTACAGCCTTAAACCGTCTGCCATTAATTATAAATAATTTTTTTCTGAATACAGTTTAAAGTCCGTAACGTGAAACATTATCCAGCTAACCCTGAGACTAGCAGTACATGAGTTAGGTTATGACTAAACAGCCTTGGCTGAGCAACGAAAACTATTCTATCACCACTGGATTGGCTAGCATGTGGAAGATAGAGAAAACTAATCAACTGGAACACTATTTGATTTATTTCCAATTCAATTTTTGGAAAAGAAACATGAATAAATATGTATCATTTGCAAGATAACAACGTACAACAGTTTAGAAAATACAATTATGCCGAAGCTAGCCGCTCAGGGTAGAAAAAACAGAGTATGTAGATTCTGTCTAAGTCACAATGATTTTATAGTATAAAAGAGTATGACAAAGAGTCATACATCAATCAAGCTGAAAATTTTCAGAGGAAGATAGGAACTAAAATAGATACCAGTATGTAACAGGCTTTGAATCAATCACATCAATGCGTCCAAAATAAGCCTCTATTATTTGTCAGTGTCTGTCGTTTCCTTCACAACCACTAAGAATATAAAATTTATTTAGGATATTGATTTTAATTGAGAAAGATTTCATTTAGCTACGTGAATTCACACAAGTCTCGCGTCAAGAATAGAGACAAAATAATGTAACATACGTAATGAACTGATAGATAACATTGTCACCTCATACATTGATAAAGTTTCTACGTTTAACAGCAAATCCAAACACCTGAAGATTGTTCAATGTGTAAATTCTTGTAATATTGTTTGTAAAACATTTCCAGAACGATCAAGCTGATTTTTTTAAGATCTTGACATCATGTAAAGTACTGAAACCCAAATTATCGGAAGTATGAATAACTATAATGGTCTGGTCACCGGAAGCGTACAACCTTTTGGGTACAACATGAAAAGGATATGTAGAATCCTTAACTAGAAAAGAAAACATTTCATGAATAAATGTCAGACTTTATCCCACCAACTGATTTTAGACTAAAATTTTAATTAATTAGACAAATATATTGCTTGCATTGAGCGTTGATACCACTAACACCACTGTCATTTCTGTCGAATCAAAAACGATTCATTTTGTTATATAGTCAGTTCTATTTCAGCAAATGAATTTAAGTTAAACACATCTTGTCCTTAACAGACATGCCTTAATCAGATCAACTGTAATTCCCATGAGAAACGTTTTAAAAATATTGATTCTCATGAAGTTTCTACTAGCAGGAAATATATAGTAAATATTGTTGCTTTACGCTCGGCTTTTTTAGTGAATTACTTGGTTATAAGATCAATGAAATATAACTTTCTAACTATATAAATAGCAATATATAATTATTCCTCTAAGTTAGATATTACTAGTTAGTAGAAAAATACTGGATAATAGATGTGAATACATTTTACGAAGTGGCAATGGCCATTCCTACAGCTATTCCAAAAGGTGACTGTCATCAACTACTCTACCTATTATATATACTGTTAATAACAGTAGCACATTGTTAGTGACACTCCTTCGAATCTCTTACCGATGATCAGCTGCTTTGAAATTGACCGGCTATTATAGTTTCATAAGACATTGTAACTATCAATAGAGATGATGGTAATTGACTCGATTGACATTTAGGGAAGAGTGTTTTATGGCTAACGATCATAGGAGAATATGAAAAATTTAATGATGATTGATAATATTTGATATTTTAAAATTGAAATTTGTTTAAAACTCCTTAAAAAATTGTTTCCTGTCTCAAAACATCAAATCTTTTCCACAAGTTTGTTGTAGTGTTGTTGTACTTTGATTAGTTCGCCTTGTTTCTGTAAGTTAAAAATATATAATAACTTCTCAGAAATGCTTTTATCATGATTCTATTAGTTGATATTAATCTGTATGAAACTTATTTACTGAATATCTACGCATCGAGTCGGTGGATATTCGATTTCTATTCCTTAAACTTCATATACTTTTCGGCCTGATAATCGTTACTAGATAACGCCCAACAGTGTATACATCAGAAGACGAATACAAAGTGTCGTTTGCTTTTCATATCCATACCTGAACTAGTGATAGGGAGTGAAGTAGTCGAGCGTGTTGAATACTTCACTTATCTGGGGAGTCTCATCAGCGCTGATAGCCTGGTGACTGACGAACTCTCAGCTCGGATACAGAAAACTCGATTGGCTTTTGCCAACATGCGTCACTTATGGCGTAGGCGTGATATCCGTTCGCTAACCAAAGGACGGGTGTACTGCGCAGCCGTTCGCTCCGTTCTCCTGTGCGGATGCGAAACATGGCCGTTAAGAGTAGAAGATGTTCGTAGGTTACTAGTATTCGATCACAGATGTTTAAGAAGCATTGCTTGTATATCGTGGGACAACCGAGTAAGCAATGCTGTCGTTAGGAAACGAGTACTAAGTAAGGATGGCAAATCAATAGATGAAGTATTAAAACTTCATCAGTTGAGGTGGTTGAGACATGTGTTACGTCTGTCTAACCACCGACTGCTTCGACGAGCTATGTTTTGTGATGTAGGAGTAGGTTGGAAGAAAGTTAGGGGCGGCCATACCAAAACATGGCAGAAATCCATAAGTCACTGACAAGTGGACTGAGTCATGTTGGTAGATGTAGACTACCTGGTTGGGGTCCGCGAGACGAAAGTCACCAATGGTTAGAGACCTTGAAAGACATGACTCAAAATCGTTAGCAATTGCGCAAGTGCGTCCATTCATTGTGCTCTCTCAAATCCAAAACTTCTGGATTCGTCAGCACCCTACCTTTGTCTTTCTAACTTTATCTCACTGAATTATACTTCTTGAATAATATTTTCTAACCCTAGTCTTCTTCATAACCATTCATACCCCTACTATCTTTATCACTATGGGATTTGATTTGACATTTGCGTCCATGTGCTAATGTAGTATGGCAACCTGAACTTATGTACATACTTACGAAGTTCTACGTTGCAACTAACTGACTTCATATCCGTACCACATAGATCATACCTGTTCATAGAAGTGTAACAATAATCAAACTACAATGATATAGACCGGTACTATCTCTGGTGTGGTTCGAAATGACATTTGCTTCTCTGTACTAGTGTAGTATGGCAACATGAACCGATATACGTAAGTACGAAGTTCTACGCTGTAACTTACTGACTGACTGACTATAGGAATGGCGCTGTCTGATTAAATCAGTTGATAAAAGGGCCTTAAACAAACAAACAAACTCAGGTGTATGTAGGGTGCTGTAGTATTTCAATCCATTATAAAATAGATTATATTCAATAGGACTGCAATAAAAGTAATAATAATAGTAGTAATAGCAAACCAGAACGACCAGTGAAAATCAAGGAAGGCAAAGTAACCGGCAACACTGAAGAACAGCGAAATAGGTGGGTAGAGCACTTTAAAGAACTCCTGAATCGACCAGCTCCACTGAACACACCCAACATCGAAGCAGCATCCACGGACCTCCCAATTAATATTGGCGCACCTACGATTGAGGAGATCAGTATGGCCATCAGACAAATCAAGAGCGGCAAAGCAGCAGGACCAGACAACATTCCAGCAGAAGCAATGAAAGCAGATGCAGAAGCAATTGCGACAATATTTCACATCCTCTTCAAGAAGATTTGGGATGAGGAACAAGTACCATTAGATTGGAAAGAAGGATACCTGATCGAAATACCAAAGAAAGGCGATCTCAACAAGTGTGAGAACTACAGAGGCATCACTCTTCTCTCATTACCAGGCAAAGTCTTCAACAGGGTATTGTTAAACAGAATGAAGGACTCCGTAGACGCCCAACTTCGAGATCAACAGGCTGGAGTTCGTAAAGATTCACCGTGTAGTGGCCAAATTGCAACATTACGGATCATTGTGGAACAATCAGTTGAATGGAATTCACCACTCTACATCAACTTCGTTGACTACGAGAAAGCATTCGATAACGTGTACAGGAAAAAACTATGGATGCTTCTTCGACACTACGGTGTGCCTGAGAAAATAGTTAACATAATACGGAATTCTTATGATGGATTCAACTGCAAAATCGTACACGAAGGACAGCTAACAGACTCTTTCGAGGTGAAGACCGGTGTCAGACAAGGTTGCTTACTCTCACCCTTTCTCTTTCTCCTGGTCATCGACTGGATTATGAAGACGTCGACGTCCATTAGGGGTAACAGGCGTAAGTTTAAGTTTACGAATATTACCATTATATATTATATATTTACTGTTATTTTTTTATTAATAATCATTATAGGTCAAAGAATTAATGATATAAATTATATGAAAAATCAATTAAATGATGAAATTGACGCACTTGTCAATGAAATGAATAAATTAAATGATGCTAAACGAATTGCTGAAAAAGTATTCGCTGAACTTGAAAATCCATTACATATTACACAAGAATGTTTATATCATCGTGAAAAACGTCAGTCGACTGATCTTGTACATGATCATCCAGAAAAAGCATTATTAAGAGTAAGCAGCGTATTTTTTTAATTTGTAATGTAATGTTATGTAATGTAGTGTAATCTGACTTTGATGAATCGTATTATAGTCTTGGGGGCATTTTGATATGTACTCAAAGTGCTTAAAAACGTTTTTTTCGCTATTATTAAGTATAGTTTTAACATTTATGGTATATAGTCTTATAATAATAGTGTAGTGAGGGAGAACACAGGTGAGGGCAACCGAATTGTATTTATCGCAAATTACAGAGTTAATCAGTAAAATAGGAAAACCATATCGTAAATCGTTAATTTGCAAATCTTCAATCCATCATCAATCCATTGTCTGACATTTCACCACTGTTCATGCATTTCATACAAATTCCATTGTGTTCCCACTCTTCTTCCTTTCTTGATCTTCCCCCATGTTCTGCTGCCAGACATTAGGTTTTCACTCACGTCATATACTACTTATAAGTAGCGCGCACCACAATAGTACTTGAAATTTAGGAAGACAGACTTCCAAAGAGTTATCGTGAAGAATCATGACAAGGTGGTTAAAACTCTTTAACAGTTTTAAACATAGACTCAATTATCTAAAGGTAAACTAACTAACTTAACAGTCTATGATCTGATGATCCTCAATTTGATGTCTTGTAAAAATAATTCTAAACCGATAATTCTTCCATGGCTTTTAATAGTGGTTTTACAAAAGTCAATATAGAATGTAAAACAGCCGCAAATTTCTACAATAGCACGTCTGTAGACGTCTGTTGGTAGCTGTGATGTAACTTAATCAATATTATTGTATGAATTTCGTGCTCTTATTAAAATGTTTAAGGTCTAAAAGCGTATTTAAAGTAGTTGAGTTTGTAATTTAGAACTCAGGTTCCGGTCTTGGATGTAGTAGCATATCACTGTTGTTGATGTTAATGCGGAAACTGAGACCAAATATGTTTTGTTTTAAACGCCAGTCCAATTAGTTTCTAGTTCATATAACGTGTAGGAATTGAATTTTTCCCGTCGTTGATATTAAAGACTGAAAATGATCAACGTTTATTTTCATATGTATACTTTGTGTGGATTTCTTCTGTGTTGTCGTTTAGTTAAAATATAATTAAATTACAATGTCAAAAGAATGCTCTCATATGACAGAATAGACTGGTCAATTTCAGTTCATCACAAGAATAACGGAGGCGTAAAAACTCTTACAAATAAGATTACTAATTATAATTCTTCATAATGCGGTAATCACGGCAGTAGGATCTCTTCTATTCAATACAAATGTTGTTTTTTCTTCAAATTCAAAAAGCAGTTCACAAAAGAAGTCGTTTGATATGATTCTTGTGTTCCGTTTTAAGGTCTTAAATCAATACAGCTTTTATTCTATTGCAAACTCTGGTTTACCGCTTAATACAGATATAAGCATTTATTTATCTGGTGATTTTCTCTTGATTACTTTCTCTGCAATCACTTCTAAACATGTGACTCTTATTGTGTTGATATTTTCTAAGAGCTATGTTTATGTTATAATGATTGTTCTTCTATTGCTTTATACTCAATATTATGATTTTGAAAAATCCTTAAATTGATCAGAGTTAGACATTAACACCGTTGGACACCGACTTACTGGTTCAGAGGTTAGGCGTTCGCGTGCAAGACTGAAGGCCTTAGGTTTGAATCTTGCGAGTAGCGGTAGTAGTCATGGATGTGCACTGCTGCTGAGTCTTATACCAGGACGAAACGGCTGTTCAGTGATTTCAGGATCCTATTGCTGGTCTAACAATGATTCATTCATGATATCAATATTATATGTTTAGTACAGAAAATATGGAATATTTCAACAAGTTTCACTTTCAATGCATATTTGCCAGCCACCACGTCGTCATATTACATTACATCATAATTTTTAAGCCACTATTACGTAACGTTGAATGCCAACTGTTTCGTCTAGAATTCTCATCTTACTTATAATATAAATATTTGAGTATCTTTCCTATTTATCACTGGCTGCTCATCAGTCTTTATCGATGGGAACATTTAAGATATAATAAAGTATGTTCACTGGTCTAGTCGGTTGTATGCAATTGATCAGAAACTTTCAAGCTCTGTAAATACTTTAGAATTGTCATTTTGCTTAAAGGTACTCAACAAGTGATCGATGAGTGGATTTAAAAAATGAATTTTATTTTCAATCCTTCACGTTACATTTTCGAATTACGTCTATGATCTAGTAGAAACGCAGAAACATTTCTCCTACTGATAAAAAGATGGCTTTTTCTAGTGTTTGAACAAACTAATTAATCAACCTTTCCTGTCCCAGTTACTACTATTCACCCATCTTTCGACCTTTTCTATTATTCACTCATAACCTTGGTTGTTTCTATTTGAGTCTGACCGCATGTCTGACTCATATTTCTCCGACTATAGATAGTTAGTTAGTCATGCCTCATCAACGCACCGAGTTGGTTTGCTCGCCTTCTCCACTATGCTTCGCTTTACCTTTACACTTCGTGATATTCCCATGTCTGTCTGCGTGAATGATTGACTGAAATAAATTCGTCCGACGAAAACCATATTCGGTTCCTCACTACTGCCCCTTACACAAGCAGGAAATTGAAGAGAAGATTTATCTCATCTAGTCATTCGTCCAGTTTGAAGTCAGAGTTCACGGGTCACTAAAAGTGGTAAGCCCTACTTCAAACTTAACGATACCATTAAAATGTAAACATTTAGTTTAATATCAGATAACAGTAGGTGTGTAGCTATCATCAGAAAAAATTACCGATCATTTTAAACTGTTGTAAAATCAATTATCTAACTTTCTTACTTTTAATATCAATTAAAATTATACCGTTTCTTGACTAAACTATTTGCATACTGGTAAACAAAAAACTGAGATTACGCGCAATCAGTTAAAAGGTTTATACAGAATGTTAACTTTTTTTGTGATTTACATTACCAATCGATCATAAGTTGACAACGATTGAAAAGTAGGAATTGGTAGACAATTGCCTCGTTGTAGTAAAAAGCTCTAGATCACCATTCCTTCACAACCACCCTATTAGTGGTTATTTGGTTAAAATCGATCTACAAAAAACCAACAGCCTTGTTCATCTGTCAGCACAACTTTCTTAAAGTATATTTACTTACTTACGCCTCTTGCCCCCAATGGGGCATAGGCCACCCACCAGTATTGTGCAACCTACTCTGTCCTCGGCCTCCCTTTCCAATTGTTTCCGCTCCCTGTTCAATCTTCTCATGTCTGTCTTCATTATTCGGGGTAATGTGTTCCTTGGCCTTCCTCTTTCTTTTGACCTTGAGGGTTCCCAGTGAGGGCTTCTTTTGTGACGCAGTTGCATGCTTTTCGCAGTTTGTGTCCTATCCACTTCCACCGCTTCTCCCTGATTTGCTCCTCCACTGGAATCTGGTTTGTTCTCTGCCACAGTAGGCTGTTGCTGATAGTGTCTGGCGAACGCATCCAACGTATTTTGCTTAGACAACTGTTCACAAAAACTTGTATCCTGAGGATGATGGCTTTCCTAGTTCTCTAAGTTTCCGCTCCATACAGTAGAAATGTCTTGACATGTATATTGACAACTGTAACTTTGGTGTTTCCTGTTAGTTGTTTTGAGTTCTAGATATTATTGTTAAAGTATATTACTGTTTACCTTAACTTACCTTACCTTAACTTTATCCATTAAAAATGTAATTATTGACACAAACAAACCTATCGGACAAGTTTTAAGAACTGATAAATATGTACAGCAAATAAAAACATAACTTTATCACCTCAGTAACAACAACATTTACTTAAACTTAGTGTACTTTAATCAACTAATAATTATTTCCTGGTCAATAATTACCTTTGGTCATATTACACGCATTAGTTATGCAATAATGGGATATCGATAATAATAATTAATAATTCCTATTCATAAATTTAATAATAATAATATTATTATTGTTATTATTAATATTACTGATACAAAGTTAATCAACAAACAATATCATTGGTATAAATATATATTTATATATTTTTAAAAGATATTATTGTGAATATGTATTGATGGTTTCGCCTTAAATATAATTAACGAATTCATTAATTAATCAGTTAATCAGTTAATTAATTTATTGTCATTTTAATTATCCTTGACCTTACTTTTAGTTCTTTCATCTTTGAATAATAAATAATTCATTTAAAGAAAATGAATGATTATTCATAATTATTTTTTTCTAGAATGCAAACTAGTATGTTTTGAAAAACATATTAACAATACACCAATTATATAGGAATACAATTAGTAAAAATTGAGAAGGAATTTTTCAGTTAGAGTTATGGAGATTAGTGTATTTTTTACATATTTGAAGTCAATTAATCAATCGATCAATCATTGTTAGAACACCATTAGAAACCTGGAAGCACTGAAAGATGGGGGTTTCGTCCTGGTATGGGACTACTACTCATCAGTGGCAGTGCGCATCCACGACTCCTGCAACTCTCAGGATTCGAACCCGGTATTGTGCGCGAACACCTAAACTCTGGACCACTGGGCCGACATCCAACGGTGCCAATGTCTAACTCGGATCGATCAAGAGATTTTGCGCGACCTCACCCATTTATTTGCCTTTGGTAGTTACTACCTACACCCGACAGGGTTGACTTACTTACTTACTTACGCCTGTTACTCCCAATGGAGCATAGGCCGCTCACCAGTTTTCTCCAACCAACTGTGTCCTGGGATTCCCTTTCCAATTCTGTCCAATTTTTGTTCATTCCTCTCATATCTTCCTCTATTTCTCGGCGTAATGTGTTCCTTGACCTTCCTCTTTTCCTTTGGCCTTGAGGGTTCCATGTGAGGGCTTGTCTTGTGGTGCAGTTGAGTGCTTTCCGTAATGTATGTCCCATCCATTTCCACCGCTTCTTCCTGATTTCCTCCTCCACTGGAATCTGCTTTGTTCTCTCCCACGGTACGTTGTTGCTGATGGTGTCTGACCAACGAATACGAAGTATTTTGCATAGACAACTGTTAATAAACACTTGTATCTTCTGGATGATGGCTTTCGTAGTTCTCCAGGTTTCCGCTCCATGCAGTAGAACTGTCTTGACATTTGTATTAAAAATCCTGATTTTGGTTTTGGTTGAAAATTGTTTGGAGTTCCAGATATTTTTCAATTGTAGAAATGCAGCCCTTGCTTTGCCGATCCGCGCCCTCACATCTGCATCGGATCCACCTTTCTCGTCGATGATGCTGCCCAGATATGTAAAGGACTTTACGTCATCCAAGGCATCTCCATCTAGAGTGATTTGGTGAGCCCGTGTTATGCTGTATCAGAGAATCTTGCTTTTCCGTTTGTGTATGTTGAGAACTGCTGATGCTGAGGCTGCTGCTAAACTGGTCTTTTTCTCTGGCATTTGTTGTTGCGTGTGCGATAGAACAGCCAGGTCATCTGCGAAGTCCAGATCATCCAGCTGCGTCATAGCTATCCAATGAATACCGTGCTTCCCTCCAGATGTCGACGTCTTCATAATCCATTTGATTACCAGGAGAAAGAGAAAGGGTGAGAGTAAACAACCTTGCCTGGCATCGGTCTTTACCTCGAAAGAGTCTGTTAGCTGTCCTCCGTGCACGATTTTGCAGTTTAATCCATCGTAATAAATCCGTATGATATTGACTATTTTCTCAGAAACCGATAGACAGTTATTTCACATGACCATGGGACTACCTAATTGTAGGAATTTAAGATGTTATCAAGGATTGAGTTCAGGACCTTTAGGTTTGGCATTTATCAATTTAGATGATCTACTTTAGGAATCAGGCAATCTTCCATGGATGGCATTAGATGATGGCCGCGAAATATGACAGATTGGTTGAAGTTAGAGATGGAAATCATCCTATATCAATCCAGTGGTTTGATAGCTGAATGATTACTATGTGACCTGAATATCTTTAGTTCAATCCCTGGTATGGGTGAGGTAACACAGAAGACTGACTATCATTAGATTCACTTCTCTAGCTATCAGCCTCAGCTTGAGTTCTTTTGGAGATTATAGATTCAATAGTCAGTGAGTGATAAGTTATTACTAGCAGAAACGACAAACCGTTACGGGTAGTGCTTATTTTATAGCATTAAATTCCTTTCGCTTGCCATTTACAAATTAATGCTATTGGGTAAATCTTGATATCTCATACATTGGACACTTCGATTGATACTTGGTTCTATGATACCTAATCGGACTAATAATATTTGTAACCGCATAAATCTGAATCTAAGATTCAAGTTGACTAGATTATTCTTTCCTTTTGAAAATCTCCTCATCTAGTAATTTTAAATTTATTGTTATATGAAATAATGGCTATAATCTTATCTAGACCACTATTAGAAACTTTGCAGCACTGAATAACCGTTTCCACCTAGTATTAAACTCTTTGGTTGTGCGCATTCACGATGCATCACGCTAGAATCAAACGTGGGACTTTCAGTCTCATTCGAAAATGCTTAATCTTTATACCAATAAGTCGGCATCCAACCGTGGTAATATCCAACTCCAATTACTCCATAATCCTATGCAACCATTCAGTCACTGTCTCCGGTAGGTAAATGTCTCGCACCGTGAACCGATTAAACTCTACTGGCCAGGGTTTCTCATTAGAACTCCAGAAGATATATTTTGAAGCTGATCACTACTAATTAGAAACTAATTCTATTCAGTATAATGGATTTTGTGGGGACTGTGGTATTTTCAAGTTAAAAGTACAAACTGATTTTAGCTAGAATGAAGGGTTACACAAGATCATTGGAAATATTACAGTAGCCTAACTATTCCTTATATAATTCTCTCCTTAATTTGCAGTATAGCAAATTAGTAGTAGTAGTAGTAGTAGTATTAGCAGCAGCAGTGTAGTGAACAAGAACACAGGTGGGGCAACCGGACTGTATTTAACGAAAATTACAGAGTTACTCAGTAAAATTGGAAAACCATATCCTAAATCGTTCATTTTCGAAATATCAGTTCATCATATCGAACTAGACTGTTCCTGTTGCAAAACATCAATTCATTGTCACTATTCATGCGTTTCATACAAATTCCATTGTGTTCTAACTCTTCCTTTCTTGATCTTCCTCCATCTTCTGCTGCCAGACATTACGTTGACACTCACGTCATATACTACTTATAAGTAGCTCACACCACAGTAGTATATATATATATATGCATCCCTACTAAGTTATGAAGAATTAATTATGCAATGACTGGTACTTTAAGGTTAAAACAGAAAACAACCAAAAGTCTGTTTAGGTTATTAAGAGGGAAATTAAATAATTTCAATTATTAACTTTTGTTTTCTATCTTTCATTGATTAACTACTTTTATGTGTTCTTTTCTTTCAATGCACTTAATCAAAGTTCGCTCATAAGGTAGTCACTTTGGTTGTGTGATATATTGATCTGTAAATACAATGGTTTTGAGTTTATTTGACTACTGGCAGAATCAACCAGTTTTTTAATTATTATATAAATTTACCCTGTATACTGTCAAGGGGGCAATTTTACATTGGTTTTTTCAGGAGAACCAAAGAGACTGTACACGTTTTACCATTACTACAGGAACATTTCGGCTCAGTCCTGTGGTGTAACCACCAAAGAGGTACCTGATACCCTGGTTGACCATTCTCACCATTTATATATATACACACACACTGGTATATATATTTCCGACCCATGATTGCGTCAACATCCCGCTTACATGACTCATTATTATTAGCAATGGTGATATGCAGCAATACAGCACCCCAAAGACAATAGCCCTCGGGAATGTTGCAAAACAACCACCTATATCAATGAAATCGGTCGACCTGCTAACTAATTTTGTAAATGGACTGTTAGCAGTGCTTACCAAAGCAAAACAAAGCCATCCACAATTTTCGCAGCGAACCTCTGGTCTCATGGGATACATTCAGCTCTATATAGCAGTATAGCGTATAGTGTACACATATATGACGTAGGATAGTAGAAGAGGCAGCCCAGCTTAATCCAAATAGGCCCAATCCTTTCTATTACCCTTTGTCTCATTTCGGGATATGATTTTGTCGCGTTTCCGAAATTTTCATTTTTCGGCCATATGAGACCTGAGTTAGGGGTAGTATCCCTTTTGAGTTTATTTATAAAGAAGATTTTATAAATATGGTTTTGAAGCGACGACGAGGATTTTTGAATCTTAGGGGTGTGCATATTTTTGTTGTGCTCTTTGAGCTACCAAGAGAAGACACTGTTTCTGAAAAGTGTAAGTGAAATAAGTTCAGCGATTAAAATTTTCGATAATTCCAAAGTTTCGTCCAACTGTCTTGTCTGAACTTCTTAATAATAATGAGATCATCAACCAATCATTGTTAGACCACCATTAGAACCCTGGAAGCACTGGAAGATGGCCGTTTCGTCCTAGCATGGGACTACTCATCAGCAGTGCGCATCCACGACTCCTACACCTCGCAGGATCCAAACCCGAAATCTTCGGTGTTGTGCACGAACGCCTAACCACTAGACCACTAGGCCGGCGTCTGACTGTGTTTCTAATGGTTTCTAATGCAGTGTCTAACAATCATTGATTGATGATTTCTAATGTGTAAAAACACTAATCAACAAAACCCTAATTGAAAATAATAATGATCATAATTATCAAAGAATATTTAACATTTAACAAACAATCAAATCAAGTTTATATTGAATGTTTATCTAATCATAATTGATATTGATGATTATTACGCTGAAGAAGTGCAGACAAGATAGCTGGACGAAACATTGGATTTATCGAAAATTCCAATCGCGGGACTGATTCCAATTACAGTTTTCATAAATAATTTGAATAAAGTTTTCATTTGATGTGTTTTATTTATATCGATGACATTAGATGTTATATCGGCTAGTGCAAAATTACAAATAGAAGCATATCATGCGAATTTCAGTAATCCTGTATACCACCGGGTCTGCAGTTATTTTTGACGTTACGTAATTATTGTCAAAGAAAAAAAACAAAACTTTACATATTTGGATTTCCAACTTTCTAAAGTTCTTGATGTTCTGAAAAGTTTCTGATCGAAAACGATCTCTTCAGACTGTGATGTTATATAAATTACTGCTATTAGGGTACCTTAGTGGTGGTCAATTCAAAATTTACAACAACTCTAATCTAATATTATCATGCAGTTACTACGTCATTCCTAGGATGTTTTGTAATCTGTTACAGTGAATAAGTAGATGAGGAATTACTCTGAGCTGGATGTTTTGGTTGAGAAGTTGTCATTAATTATTCTTCTTCTGAACAACTTCATGAACACAAATTTCACTTTTTCCTAAACTGTATGCCTTCATTTATTTAGATAAAATAAATAATTTTCAGTTAGAGCTTTGAAGATTTGTGTTTTTACACATTTTTGAAATCATCAATCAATCATTGTTAGACCACCATTAGAAAATCTAGTAGCACTGGACGGCCGTTTCGTCCTGGTATGGTACTACCCACCAGTGGCAGTGCGCATCCAGGACTCCTGCACCTCGCACAGGATCGGAACCCGGGACCTTCGGTATTGTGCGCGAACACCTAACCATCGGACCACTGAGCTGGCCGGCCGGTATCCAATGGTGTTAATATCTAATTCTGATTGATCTAAGGATTTTGCTCGACCACAATGATTGATTAATGATGTCAAGTGTGTAAAAATATAAAATAATGCCCATTATTTCTCCAAAAATCATTTTTTCCCGCTGATAATTTAATTTTCCTGACTTGTTTTAAAATAAGCTGATCTATCCGCAGGAACACTGGTTGTTTCTTTATCAAGTTATTTATTGAATAATAATTTTTTGGTTTGGTTATGATAATTAATACAAGAAATAATTGTAGTAGTAATACAGAGAAAAAAGAACGAATGTACTTATGATAGATACCAACTATGTACTTTTATTCAATAAGAAGTATGTATATATTGATGGTCATAATATAAGGAAACCAAAAATTCAGATGATAATCTTATCACATTCATTGTTCGTTCATCTTTTTAATTTATATCAATGTGAAATAATATTGACTTTTCGTTTGCAATTCAATTCCATTGTACTCTATCTGTTTATAGTAGGATAACAGTAAAATAAAAACGGATGATGGTTGTTAGATGTTTCATTTTATTCTTTAAAAGTGTAGAGTTGTAGGGATGATTGTGAAGGGTGGTTAATCTTATTTCAGATACTAGTGGAAACTGAAAGGAGGTTTGTTTTGAGTAGGATATTACTTAATAGTATGCACTGATAGCCCCAGTATCGATCGAATCCCCAGTGTCTTCGGGTTCCAATGGCGACCCTTTAACCATTAAGATTTAAACTTCAGTCAGCTTACCATAGTGTACCATGATCGTTCAGTAGCATTCGCAACCCGTTGTTTCCCTTTCTACATTGCCTAACATTAGTGACAACTTCACACCAATACTTCAGAAGCACTAAATATAAAGTGACGAACGATATGAGTTGGAATTCGATCATTTGTAGTGAAGAACAGCTTATGGTTGATTAGAGTTATGGATAAAATCCTAATAATTGACTTAGAAAATGTTGATTAATCAATGTTGTGACCATTAAATTACCACTCATTTGATTGAATCATAAAGTAAGCGCCCTTAGTAAATTGACATTTCGAATACAAGACAATTTTAGCAGACTCGGTTTACAAAACTGAACATTTTGGGGCAGAGTTTTGGAGGTTTGTGTTTCTACACATTTAAAATCATCAACCAATCATTGTTAGACCACCATTAGAAACCTGGAAGCATTGGACGGACGTTTCGTCCTTGTATGGGACTCACCAGCAGTGCGCATCCACGACTCCTGCTCCTCACAGGACTCGAACCTTGGACCTTCGGCATTGGAGGCGAACGCCTTACCATCGGACCACTGGGTCGGCATCCAACGGTGTTAATGTCTAACTCTGATTGATCAAGGGATTTTGCTCGACCTCACCCATTTGTCTTTGATAGTTACTGCCTACACCCGATAGGGTTGAACTCCATTGGTCACGTCTTCTCAACTAGAACTCCGAGAATTTCCTCACGAATCTAGTCACTACTAGTGATCACTGTTACGATATTTTGGGGCAGAGTTTTGGAGGTTTGTGTTTTTACACATTTGGAATCACCAATGATTGGCTGATGATTTTAAAATTTGTGTAAAAACTGAACATGATTGATTGTTATAAACAAACTTCCGAACATCTCCAATGAATTATTGCTTTTACTCATTATATCAACAACAGTAAAACTGCATAACACTGATATTTAGAGAAAAAATTCTCTTAAACTTTGATATAAGCCTTGATAGCTTTATCATTTTTTTAAACACGTTTCATGCTGATGCGTTTCAGAATAACAAATAAGTACTTCTAATAAGAGAGTGAATCTACACTTTTGTACGTCAAGAATAAACTATAAATAATAAATATCACACTTATTATATTTAATATGCTGTCATAACTGTCATGAGTTACGTAATCACTTTACATTAAAAACACATCCTTAGATTGATCACAGCTCTAGACATTAACACCGTTCGATGCCCACTCAGTGAATTAGAGCTTAAGCATCCTCACGCACAAAACCGAAGGTCTTCTTGAGCTTGAACTCCGAGAGTAGCAGCAGTTGTGGATATGCACTGTTGACGGGTCCTCCTATACCAAGACAACACGGTTGTCCAGTGATTTCAGCTTCCTAATGGCGGTAGTCTAACTAACAATGAATGATTCATTCATTCATGATTCATTCCATTGTTAAAATATGAAAGGTCGGACGGAAATAAAAGTTGTTTTTTTTTTTGTTTGACATGATAAGGCCGCCTATTTCAACCAATTGAATAATAAATAAGTAAACAACAAATTAATTATTTTGTTTAGAAAGTCAATAAACAATTGAAGTAATTCATTGATAAATTAATTATTATTACTATTATTATCAACATTAAGCAATCATCAGTGAAACTACCTTATTTAATCATTACCAACAATTTAAAATTAATCAATAGAAGAAATCAATGCAAACTGATTATTTAATTCACCTACCTATTAAATGTGATATTCAACTAGTTGGTATTATTATTACTCTTAAGTAGTATAATCTTAGACATTCTGTTGTTTTACTTTTAATACATCGACTATATGAAAGTTAATTAATTATTCATTTATCATATATATATATACTACTTACAATTATATTTTCTCATTATAGAGTAATGCAGATTGTTGTTTTATGTTGAAATCGTCAATCATTGATTACTGTTAGGTCATGATAAGAAATCTGAAAGCACTAGACGGCCGTCTCGTGGATGCGCGCTTGCTGAAGAGTCTCACGGTAAGGCGAAATGGTCTTTCAGAGCCTTCAGCTTCCTGATGATGGTCTAACAGGGAATAATGACTCACGATTTTAATGTAAAACAACAATCTCCATAACTTTATAATGAAAAAAAAATCATAAAATGTGCTGCTTATCGGTGACTAACTTCACGAGAAAGGAATTTCCCGAAGTCCTGGGAAGAAGCCCTGTGACTACTGAAGTTCAACCTTGTTGGGTGTAGGCAGTAACACTGTTGGATACTGGCACAATGGTCTAGAGATTGAGCATATTAGTTCGTTGGATCAAAGGTCCCGGGTTCGATTTTATGCTAACGCAGGTTGTGGATGCAGAATTTCAATGAATAACAAGTATATGTATTATTTTTGTAAAAATTTATATTGACTAATGATTTGCTAACCTGAATTTTAACTATGAGTAATTAAAAATCATAGACAACACAACATAAGGATACTGCTGTAGTGAAGGAGAATACAGGTGAGGACAACCGAATTGTATTTATCGCAAATTACAGAGTTACTCAGTAAAATAGGAAAACCATATCGTAAATCGTTAATATGCAAATCTTCAATCAATCATCGATCCATTGTCTGACATTTCATTATTCATGCGTTTCATTCAAATTCCATTGTGTTCCCACTCTTCCTTTCTTGATCTTTCCCCATCTTCTGCTGCCAGACATTACGTTTTCACTCGCGTCATATACTACTTATAAGTAGCGCGCACCACACTACATAGGGATTGAATAGATTAGTAGAGAATATATTATAATTTAAAGAGGAAGATATTAAATTTCAGTTCTCAATGTCTTTGAAACAACAAATATAATGGAGAGTAAAATCTATATGACAAGACTTAATTAGAACAAAATATTCACTATAGATTTCACTACCAACCATCCACTATTCACTTTCAACTAAATAGCTTGTTTCTTTTAGTTCACGGAAAAAACTCTTCATACTTCAATTAGTTTTTCTTTTGACAATCTCAAGCAAGAAGCAAACAGCTAAGGTATATTAGTATGATGAAAAAGAGCTCTCACTTTGATATTGAACTTATCACATGTTAGAATGTTTGTTATTCAGTCAACAATATCTTATTTTCTATAGAGTGTTAGAAAAATTTCAAATCTCACCGTTTTAAATTAGAGTTTTTGATAATCTTAGGATGATACTTTCGTATTGTTGATGTACCAGACATTAGTTTAAAATGTGACTTTGATATCAAAAGTAAATATTTTACTTATATGTAGTCTGCATTATGGGGTTGTGAAGATTGTTAAGTTACACATTTTTGAAACCATGAATCGATCAGTATTAGACCATTATTAGAAACCTGAAAGCACTGGACGGACGTCAAATCCTGGTATTGGACTCATCAGTGGCAGTGCACATCCACGACTCCTGCATCCCGCAGGATTCGAACCCAAGACCTCTGGTCTTGAGCGCGAACGCCCAACCTCTGAACCATTGAGCCGGTATCTAACGGTGTTAATGTCATGTCTAACTTGATCAATTCACGGAGTTGCTCAACTTCATACACTGTCTTCGATAGTTTCTGTCTACACTGGCCACGACTTCCCACTAGAACTCGGTGAAGATTCCTCACAAAGCTAGTCACTAGTGAGCACAGGTAATTTTTGCATGACAGGGTTGTGAAGATTGTTAATGTACACATTTTTGTTTCTTTTTACACTAACTGTCTGACTAACATAATCTTCTATCTAGTAATTATTGGCATTCACGGATTGTCTCAAATAATAATAGTCACTTTGTAGTGAAGGAGAACGCAAGTGAGGGCGACCGAATTGTATTTAATCAAAATTACACAGTTACTCAGTAAAATAAGAAAACCATATCGTAAATCGTTAATTTGCAAATCTTCAATCAATCATCAATCCATTGTCTGACATTTCACTTAATCATGCATTTTTGTGTTCCCACTCTTCCTTTCTTGATCTTCCCCCATCTTCTGCTGCTGCCAGACAATACGTTTACATTCACGTCATATACTACTTATAAGTAGCTCGCACCACAACTTCACATAATGTCAACAATTAAATTTCATAACAGTCTGTAAAAATCTAAAACAATCATACTAACAATAATAATAATAATTCTTTTGATTCAACTTGAATAACACAATAAGACCAATGACAAGATTCTCTTCTACGCGTGACTTAAAATTATTATTATTAAATTTTTTTTTTTTGAATGGAAGCCAAATTGATCAGTGAACTAACTGATGAAGAAACCTTTCACTATTTATCTCTTTTTCAATATAGATATTTTTGTCTATTTGTGTTACCATGGCGAATATCGTAGCGTTTCTATCCCCAACTAGTATAGTTTTTACTACTGAAGGATTGACAACTAACTAGTCTAATTAATTACAACATTTTTTGAATGAATAAATAAATATGTTACAGGAATAATCATATTTATTTTTATTAATATTAGAGAATACCTCGTTATAGTGGAATCTAAGGCAGGTGTTTCGTCCTCTCCTTTTTTGGGACACGTCAGTTGGATAGGCCTAGTCATATTAATGTCTATGTTCACAATAGAATTCGGACACAGTATCTCATTAAATATCATGTAACGTCGTAGTGACCCTCTAAGAGTGGACATATACCAATAGTCATTGATTGGTTGCTGTCCTTGATTTCACTGGGAGGAAAATGAATACTACTATCAGATTTGAATGTCCGAATCATTGTTTAGCCTTAAAACACGAAACATAATCGTCAAGGTGCTAATTAGATGATTACAAGCGATTCTTAATAAAAATTGAAATTTTATTTACCTAATGATGGTTTACTAGACAATAAATAACCAATTATTTTCCCAAAATTCAAGGCATACTTTCCTAAGACTTTATTGTATGTATGTTCATTGTTCTAACGTGTGAGTATCAGTGAATAGGGTTCAATTTTTTCAATCAGTAGTTTCTTATCAGTTCGATTCAAGAATCTTACACTAACACTGATGATGTTGTAGTGAGTGAGCCAGTTAGAAGTGACTATAAGAGCAGGTCATTTGATGACTGACCATCAGAAAAAGTTATCAAGGACTAATAGTTTTCATTAGTTAGGAAGTTGTGAAAAATATCTATATAGATGAGTATTTGTACAGGTTATTCAGTAGCCAAATAGACTTTCTATTCCAAGTCTTGCTTTTTAGATCAAGTAGCCAGTTCGGAGAGATTACAAATGGATCGCAGTCAGGCCTTGGCACCTGCATATCATGATAATAAGTTATACCATATTTTTAATAGAACGATTGTGTTGTGTAGTCAATATTATTATTGTTATTATTATTATGACTTGTATTTTTATGAATGAAATGTTCACTTAGCTAAGTTGTATTTCATCCATTTATAAAATACCTTTTCCACTCATCTGTAATTTTCAATTAAAATAATCTTCAACTTATTGTAAAATGCAACCCTCACACAGTTACTTACTAACTAATCTACTTTGTTAGTTTTTTTAGTCATCACTCTCTCATCGTTGCGAGATAGTCGTGGTAGTAATCAGCCAAGCAGATAGCACAAACTTAAGTGAAATCCTGTTATTCAACCTCAATTGTTCTTCTAACTTTATTGAAAGTTATAATTTAGTAGGTATTTATTTACATGAATAATGTATGCACGATTGCTGTCAAATATCGTTTGCATTACGGGGTTGTGAAGATTTTTAAGTTACACATTTGATATCACGAGTCGATCAATGTTAGACCACCATTAGAAAGCTGGAGGCACTGCATATCCGTTTCATCTTGGCAGTGAGAATCCACGACTTGTGCACCTCGCAGGATTCGAACCCAGGGCCCTCGGTCTTGCGCGCGAACGCCTAACCTCTGAACCATTGAGTCGTTACCGAACGCTGTTAAATACCGTTTGATCTGTTAAATTAAATACCGAATTTCATTTTACATAACATTATTTATTTATTCATTCTGATGAATTTTTTTGGGTGGATAGGAAATTGATGGAATAAAAACTAGTCAAGATCAAGTTAGAAATATCATAAATCGTGCTGCAGCTCAATTAGGGTAAGTTGTTTTATTTGTTTCACAGTTAAAAATTATTTTTTTTGATTTTTTACTCATGTTTAACAGTGACTACTTATAAGTAGAATGATTAAATTTCACTTTGAAATAGAACCGAGTAGTGAACTATTCTGATTGGTTGGATTGTTGTGATTTTTAATCGATTTCAAGGTAGAATTTTATTCTTCCCACGAACTGACATTGATATTTTCTGATGGAACAAAAGATTTAATAAGCATTTGTGTTTGTTTTGCTTATTTTTTGAATATTGAACAACTCATCAACGATCAGGGATTTCACACGATGTTGAATCGGTTTAACATTAGGTCTGTTGTCATCAGTCAAGATTTAACCAACCATTCAGTCATCTAGATCGATATCTAATCATACTAGCATTCCAATGCCAGTCAATTCCACGAAATAATATGGCCAATACTGACAGTTTATTTACGGGCAGAGTTTTTGGAGGTTTGTTTATTTATACATTTGAAATCATCAGTCAGTCATTGTTAGACCACCATTAGAAACATGGAAGCACTGAAAGACGGCCGTTTCGTCCTGGTATGGGACTCATCAGCAGTGCGCATACACGACTCCTGCACATCGCAGGATTCGAACCTGGGACCTTCGGTATTGTGCGCGAACACCTAACCACCGGACCACTGGGCCGGCATCCAACGGTGTTAATGTCTAACTCTGAATGATCTACAGATTTTGCGTGACCTCACCCATTTGTCTTTGGTAGTTACTGTCTACACCCGACAGGGTTGAACTCCATTAATTAGTCACGTCTTCTCAACTAGAACTCCGAGAATTTCCTCACAAATCTAGTCACTACTAGTGAGCACTGTTACGATATTTTCGAGCAAAGTTTTTGGAGGTTTGTGTTTTTACACACATTTGAAATCATTATTTTTACTGTGATAGTCACTAGTTTCGAGATGAGAGTTTGTTGACCTAAATAATAAAACATCATTATTCTCTCCCTATTTATACAAAAAGGTTGATAAAAATTGTTTTTCTTCCAAACATCAGGTCAGCCATGAGTTAATAATAAAATTTTTATTATTGTTGTTGTACTCAATGGTTAAAGCGTAGAACTATTTTTTTGTCAGGACAAAGTTATTTCTGGCTTTTTTTTAAAAATAAAAATTAATTTACTTTTCTCATTGTCCATGTTGTTATTAAGTTTAAGGCGCGTTCACATGTATTTCTTCTGATCATCTCTGACTAGATTACATGCCTTTTAAGAGTAAAGAGGGTTTGATATCTGAGAGATCATATCTAATAAATATTGTTAAATTTTCATACTTCATAGTATTACACGAGCTGATCTTATCATGAGTAACCCCAGAGTGCACAACTGTAATGAAATCCCCTACTGAGACAAACCAACTGATCAGAGTGCTTCCTAAATTTCATTGATATTGAAACTAAGATTAACCTGTGATGTAAACCGTGAAATTGTTTTTCGCCATCAATAAAAGCGGTTTCTAGACCTTGTTTAAGGCTTCTTTTCTAATCGTGCGGCTAAAACATCAGCTAACACTTGTACGTTTACAAAAAATTATCTGGTTAATAAACTAACATCCACTGGAACTCGATCTATGGAGTTCTATTTAATAGAAAGAACATGGTTCTATATAGAGCTAATGAGGACAAGATTTATTTTGGGCGACAGTATATATTGTGAATAGAGGAGATAAACTACTTTGGGAATAGAATATGTGAATCTTAGGACATCCAACATGTTACACATTATCTCCGAAAACTAGGATTTCTTTCATTGTATAAATATCTGCCATAGTCTGTCAGTCAAAAACAACTCAAAATCTGGTGCACATATGCGTCGGTTCAGGTTTCTACATGCACCATAATAGCACAGTGAGATGAGATTTTCAAAATGAATAACGAAGTAATCGAAGTATTAACACTATCAGAGGTGATAGAAAATATTAGGTATGGATAATAATAATATTGAGAAGACTGAGGCAGGCGAGGAAGAGTGTTTGATGCAAATTTACCCTCTGAGTCAGTTAAAAACGAAAACATTACATTTGCACACCATCTTTGAGTCGTGACTTCCGACACTCCATCCTTCTTCCATTCCTGTTGTTGCTTCCTTTCCTTCCTGTTGGTACTCCATTTACTTCTTGCTTTTGCTCCATTTGCTTTCCGTTTTCCTCTTCTGACCGTGAGCCTTCTTCTTATACTACTTATATCGTTCGTATAAGTAGCACACACCACAATATGACTCTAGGAGAAGAAAGGATCATTTCGTGAAATAATGAGTATGAGGTAGTTTTGAAACTCATTATCTTTAGGGAGAACAAAGATTGAGCATTTATTCACCTATGCCATCGAGCTTAATCCTGAATAAAAAATATCACTTCACATCTCCAACAATTATTCACGATAATCTAAAAAAAGAAGAAACCTCGACGAGGTCATTTGAACTGCCTTCACACACATGGTTCAGTTCAACAGTCGATGATTTCTTATATATTACTCACTAACTTACGCCTGTTACCCCCAATGGAGCATAGGCCGCCCACCAGTTTTCTCCAACCAACTCTGTCCTGAGCTTCCCTCTCCAATTCTGTCCAATATTTGTTCATTCTTCTCATATCTTTCTCTATTTCTTGGCGTAATGTATTCCTTGGCCTTCCTCTTTTCCTTTGACCATGAGGGTTCCATATAAGGGCTTGTCTTGTGACGGATTTCTCATATATACACCTCTTCTCTAATTTCTTTTTAATCCTAATCTGTCATTCAGTCGGAGGTCTTTTTTCACGGAAAATACTTATTTCCTACTATAAAGACTAATAATTACATTTGTTTATTTATTTACTCTGTACATGTTTGCGTCATACAAAAATCCCATTAATAATAATAATAATAATAATAATAATAAGTGGTTTGTTCACATAGAGAAAATCAACATATAATTAATTTATCTTTATTTAAAATTTATAGTGTTCATTTCGTATTTTTTTTCTTTTTACGATGTTAAAACAAAACAATAGCCTACTTATTATCTATCATTACAACCAACAATTAATCGATTACGGTTGCTATTAGTGATACTATTTAGGCTACAGAAGTTCTTACTTTCTTTTCTGTAATTAGTAGTAGTTCTGTTATAAAACGAAATATGACAAAAAACTAATGCGCTCTTGTTTTTTTTTGCATCTCTTTCGTTAAAGTAGTAAACAACTGATTTACACTTTTGGGGAAGAGTTTTGGAGGTTTGCGTTTTTACACATTTGAAATTATCAATCAATCATTGTTAGACTACCACCATTAGAAACCTGGAAGCACTGCAAGACGGCCGTTTCGTCCTGGTATGGGACTCATTAGTGGCAGTGCGCATCCGCGACTCCTGCTCCTCGTGAGGAAATTCTCGGAGTTCTAGTTGAGAAGACGTGACCAATGGAGTTCAGCCCTGTCGGGTGTAGGCAGTAACTACCAAAGACAAATGGGTGAGGTCACGCAAAATCCCTTGATCAATCAGAGTTAGACATTAACACCGTCGGATGCCGGCCCAGTGGTCCGATGGTTGGGCGTTCGCGTACAATGCTGAAGGTCCCGGGTTCGGATCCTGTAGGTGCAGGAGTCGTGGATGGGCACTGCCGTTGATTAGTCCCATACCAGACCGAAACGGCCGTCCAATGCTTCCAGGTTTTTAATGGTGGTCTAATAATGATTGATTGATGATTTCGAATGTGGTTTACACTTGTTTTTTAATCATATATTACAAATAATTAACTTTCTTCGTTTGTATTCATGTGTATAGTTGTGACATACTACTTAAACTCTGAATAATTTAAAAAACGGCAACAATAATTGAGTTTTATAGACAGACCTATATGTCATTTTCGTAGATAAATGTGAGAAAAATTATGATTTTCACCGCAGGGTCCTGGAAATTGTTGAGTTTCACGGTCAGAAACCTGGAAGCACCAGACTCATCAGCAGTGCTTATCCACAACGTCGCAGGTGGGAATCGAACCTAGGGCCTTCAGACTTGCGCGCGAGCCGGCATTCAACAGCGTTCATTTCTAATTTCGATCAATTCACAGCCTTATGCAACCTTACCCACTGTCTTCTGTGGACAGTGATCAGTGGTTTTGGAGGTTAAGCGTTCGCGCGCAACACCAAAGATCCTGGGTCCCTCCAGAGGAGTTATGAATGTACACTGCTGATGAGTCCCACACCAGGACGAAATGGATGTGCACTACGCCCAGGTTCCCAATCGTGTTCTTATGAATAATACGGTAATACTCTATTTTAATATATAATAAATGTTAGTCGATCAGCTGTAATCAACATACAGACAGGTAGAAATATGCTTTAACCCAAGCTGTCGTACTATATCAGAACCACGGAGTGAAATTATCTGAATAACTACTGAAAAAATCTTAACAATCCTTAATAGTAATGTTAACGAGAAAGACTAAACATTAAAGATATGATTTGAAAAGTTTGGATCAAAAGGTATTATGTATAATGGAACACTGAAATTCAAGTTACAGAGTAAATAAAGAGTGGATGCCTGCTCATCACTGTAACCATATCTGATTCATATTATTCAACACCTTTAAAACTAGATAATCTGCATGTATTGATTTAATCCAGTCCAACAGTCGATGACTTCATAAACTGATGTCATATATATTCATTAGATCACTCCTACCTTTCTCCTATCTTACTCTTACGGCAGTGAGTAATAGTTGGACGTGCTCCAACCATCTCACTCGTTAATAACTCAAGATCTCATCAACAAATTTCCCATCTATGCCTGATACCCTGAGTCTAATCTCATAATTGCTCATATTGTCTTTCTATGATACGTAAGCAGTGCTTTGAGGTCACAGTTGACAAAGCTGTGCTGCTGATGCACGTTGTTGTTTTTACAAGGCTTATTCTACGAACAGAATAATATAGAGGAGCTAGCTGTTTCACAGTATATTGATCCGTTAATGCAACTTGACAAAAGCCAACTGCGATTTCAAAATTCATGCCAACGTTTCATTATAAACTAACTAACCTATCAAGGTTGGTGATGATTCCTTTCTTGTCATTTAGTACTAAGTTTTGATCATAGTCCCAATCTTAAAAGTAACAATTTCACATTTGTTTTACAAGTGTATTCAAATTTCATCATCTAAACTTATCACAAAGAATGAAGTAGTTGAATAACTATGTCAAGCCCCACTTCAATGTCTAATGGCGTTATCTTAACGAACAAGTTAATGACCTTTTCAAGCATAAGTAGTCAATCAGTCAGTCAGTCAGTTGCAACGTAAGAACTTCGTACGTATGTACATAAGTTCATGTTGCCATACCATATGAGCATAGAGACGCAAATGTCAAATCAAATCACATAGTGATAAAGATAGTAGAGGTATTAATGGTAATCAAGAAGACTAGGGTTTGAAGATATTATTCAAGAAGTATAATTCAATGAGATAAGGTTAGAAAGACATAGGTAGAGGTGTTGACGAATCCAGAAGATTAAGATTTGAGAGAGCACAACGAATGTGTATGCACTTGCGCCATTGCAAACGATTTTGAGCCATGTCATTCAAGGTCTCTAACCATTGGTGACTTTCGTCTCGTGGACACCAACCAGGTAGTCTACATCTACTAACATGACTCAGTCCACTTGTCAGTGACTTCATGGATTTCTGCCATGTTTTGGTCTGACCAAGCATAAGCAGGGCCGAGGGTTAAAGTAAGAACACAACTAACACGTTCTATATGTAAATCTGATCTGTAATAATGTAATCTGTCTTCAATTGACATAGTTAGATAACTGTTCCAAGTTCACTGTATCATTTCTTCATTTGCCTCGGAGAAAAAAATACCACAAAATGAATACTGCCTAGATAGATGTTTCTTCTGATCATCATCATCATAATCAGTAGGTAGATTTTTCCTACTTAGGGAACAAACAACAACTAACAACACATAAATTTGTACAATAAACTACTTTTACTACATGAAATTTTTTTTCCTAGAGAAGAAATAATAATCTTTATATCTGATTTGATTCATTCATGTTCAACTTTTTATTCATTGCAAAAAAAAATATGTCTTGCATAAACTATCATAAATCAAATTGCCTTTGAACTTCTTTTCTCATTGCCATGGCAACTACTTTTGTTTTCCTCCCTCCCCCTTTTTTTCTCATTTGATTCATCATAATCAGATTTCAGTAGTAGTTTGACTCACTTTTTTTTCAAAGAATAAAATGATTTTTTGTAATCAGTAAAAAAAAAGATCGCTCACGTTCTATTGAGTCTATTATGTATGAATACATGTGTGGCTTAGCTATACTGGTGTACTATGAATGAAGATTTTTGACAATAAGAAGGCGTAAAAAAGAACCGCCAATTTCCGTATGAAATATTATTAGATGTTTTTTTTTATACTAAATAGGAACTGTTCAATATTCAATAATTGAGATGATGATAATTATTTCTTTTCTACCTTAAAAGTTTCTTTATTTTGTATTTATTTCATGAACCAACTGATCAGTTGACCTTGAGATCACGTTTGCCACAAGGAAAATCCTTGGCTGTGATTGGTTACTGTGTCGTTTTAGTGCGCTATTATTGTGATTGTCCCAAGGACGTCTCTATAGAGTATAAATAAACGCAATTTGAGGGCTTGGATTCATTGTGTGTTGGCTGGGTGTTTGTTTGTAGAATACAATTTCTACGCTATATCAAGACTTCTTGTTGATTCAGTTTAGTCAAGGGATCACAGTAGCCTACCTGGACGCTGGATGATTATTTTGTTCTCATTATTCGACTAAGGTGAACTTGTAATAGTTTAAGCATACCTAGAGTCGAGCATAACACAAATTATATGTCAGTAGTAGGAAGAGATCTTTTTCGATCGTGTGCTTATTTATTTATTATTAGATTCTATATGAAAAGTTGGCTTTTCCGTAGATTGACAACTTTGACAACTTGTCAAGACTTCTTCATCAACTTAGTGTGGTATTGGGGCGCTCAGATTAGAGTAGCCTATTGTGTCAGTGGATCATTTGTCTTCGCTCTCGTTTACCGACTAAGATGAACTCGTAATAATAGCATTCCAGCATATGAACTGGTGGCTAGCATAACATTTTGAAAGAACCCAATCGTTGCTAGACACTCTAAAGATAAGATATATAAATTCATGAAAACTTTGGATGATTGAATTAATTAACTTGAAGAAAATAATTTACAGGTCACAACAAACACTTCATGATAGAATTGCCAATGTTGAACTAAAATGTGTTGGAGTTTCCTAGTTTGATTCAATTTTCTTTTAATCTACCTTTCAAACTTTAATGAATTTTTATTTGATATATTTGGTATTCTTCAATTTTTGGTTGTCTTTTTTTAGACTTTTATGTCTTGTACATTTGGGATCATCAATCAATCATTGTTAGACCACCATTAGAAACCTGGAAGCACTGGACGGCCGTTTCGTCCTGGTATGGGACTACTCATCAGCTGTGCGCATCCACGATCTCTCAGGATTCGAACCCGAGACCTTCGGCATTGTGCACGAACGCCTAACCATCCGAACACTGGGCCGGGATCCAACGGTGTTAATATCTAACTTTGACGAGTGCCATACCAGGAAGATAAGGGCGTCTTGCAGTGCTTCCAGGTTTCTAATGTGGATCTAACAATGATTGATTGATGATTTCAAATGTGTAAAAACACAAACCTCCAAAACTCTACCCGAAAATATATGTCTTGTATTTAACTTTCTCATTTAATCGTCCTTCTTCTGTTTTTCACTCGTTTAATTGCTTGTCACGTGTTACTCCTACAATATTCGAGCGTAGTAAAATGAGGCTATTTGAATTTGAGTTTCAGTATTAAATGTATTTCAGTAAATTTAAAGCTTTTAAGATATTCAGAAGCTTTAATTTGCTCTCTTGTTATCTTGATACTACTAAGTATGTGAACTTTAGGCGAAATCATGTAAGGTCTCAAGTTATATATGACTGAAACTAATCTTCTTTCCTATGAAATAAACCTGTATTTTATTAAACATTACACAGAAATGATAAATGATCAAATTATAGAAATTTTGTCCTAATAATAATTGTGTATATTACCGGGTTGTGAAGATTGTTAAGTCACACATTTTTGAAAACATGAATCGATCGATGTTAGATCACCACTAAAAACCTACAAGAGTCGGACGGCCGTTTCGTCCTAGTATGGGACTCATCAGCAGTGCGCATCCACGACTCCTACACCCCACAGGATTAGAATCCAGGGCCTACGGTCTTGTGCGCGAACGCCTAACCTCTGGATCACTGAGCCGGTACCTAACGGTGTTAATATCTAACTTGATTAATTCACGGAGTTGTGCAACCTCATACACAGTCTTCGGCAGTTACTGTCTACACCCAAACAGGTTGGGGTTCTCTGAACTCGGACCAATGTTAGACCTACGGGGTGCAGGGGTCGTGGATGCGTACTGCTGATGCCTCCCATACCAGGACGCAACGGCCGTCCAGTACTTCCATGTTTCGAATGGTGGTCTAACATTGATCAATTCAATTATATATATATATATATATATATATATATATATATATATATATATATATATATATATATATATATATATATTAGTTTTTTGGTCCTGATAATTACAAACATTGCAAAATACAATTAAATCCCTCTAAAAAGATTGAAAAAATAAACAGAAATCTCATTGCGAATCTCAGAATAACAAGATAATGGGTTAAATCCACTACACATCAACGAACAGAGCAGCTGCTTCATTCTAGTATAGTAGCAGCTCACATCTACAACCTCTTGATTGATTAAACCAATGATCTTCAGTTCATATGATGAGCATTTATCCTTTAGAGCACTGAGTTAATATCCGATTTGTTAACATTTTAAATCCCATTCAATTAAAAATATTGTATAACTATCTTCCAGTTTCTTTAACTTAAAACTCTTTAAACTTATCAATTAACGTTTCTTTGACAATTTAATACTAGAATTCCTGTGATTTGTCAGTTTCTCTGGTACTTCTTGGATGTCATTTTTTTCTCTAACTATGATCAGTCTGTAATTCCGATTAATCAAAATAAAAACCCAATTAATTCAAATGTTAAACTATATTTGCTTATTTTATGTTTTAAAAATGAAATTTATAAAATTAGTGTGATCATTAGTGAGAGGAGTATAACTGTAGGGGCTGTTATTAAATCGGCGATACTTTCATTGTGACTATTGCTAACATTTCTGTTTAAATGCCATGATACTAATAAATAATAGTTTATGTTTTTGACTGATATACATTTCAATGAAGTAGATTTCTTACTCTGATTTTATATGAAGAATCATTGACAGTTGGGACACACTGAATATTTGTTTTAATCTAATTTTCATCATAGTTTCAAAGTTCTCTAAATAATTCAAGTGAAAAGGAGACAGACTTGCAGTGTTTACATATCGATAGTGGCTCTCCAACTGTTGAGGATGCACACAATTCGTTAGGAGAAATTTACAAATTAATTTAGTAGCTAGCCATTGTTATAATCGGAACTGTTGAATAAGTCCTTTTTTATTTTATTTTTTATGTTACTTACAGCTTGTTAGTAGTCGAGAATTTAAGCACAAAATACTGAATCAACCGCTAGTCATTGATTCAGTAACCACTATCATTTGTAATCCAACAACACTTATGATTCATGCTATATTCTTGGTTACATAAATGTCATTTAACAAATTAGTATCATCCACCTTCCAGAAATCAATGTGTTATCAAGAATTAAATCAAGTTTTGATCAAAAGTTTACAAGTATTCAAAGTAATGGAAATCTTTCCATTCTTTAGATTCTGAATATTGACTAAAACTCTTCTTGGTATACAGAAAACCAGTTTTTATCAAATACAAATGTCGTCTTTGAATGAGTGACCAGCGCTGAAGTAATATTCAGAGTAATGGTTAAAGATGGTGTTCAGAATGATGATTCTGTTAATCTTTATTGACTGTAATAGACATGATACTCATTACGTAAATATAACCTATGCCTAACTCAATAAGAGTAACTTGAAAGATATGAGCAACTAAATTAAACGGTGCTTTCAGTCTGTGAGTTCACTAGTAGGTTTTCTGAGAGCTATACATAGGTTCAGACCACCTAATTGTGGTCTACCTGATTATGATAACTATTTTTCAGATGATAACTCGTTGTTAATATGACTCTGAATCGATTGCAACGGAGTGGTGGATGCACTACCAGAATTTTCTTCCCTCAAACATCTACCACTATAATATTATTTGTCTTGATAATTTTTTTTTATCTTACTGTATTGATGTCCTATGGTGGACTTGAATCGATGCACATATGTGTTACGATCAAAACTGCCTACAAAACTATCTAACTGTGACATTGTAACACCATAATTATTATTATTATCACACCTTTGCAATTATCCTCTTTTTTTTCTTCAATCATTTTCTCTACAATGATGAATCGATTTTCTTTCTTTTTCTATTCTTCTTCACCAGTATCTGTCGTAGTGTACAACATGAATTGGAACAAGATAGTTCAGATAAATTTAGAGCATTACAATTAGATCAATTAGCGCATCAATTGCGTAATTCATCAGCGAATATTTCATTATATGGTGATATAGAAAAGTTAGAAAAATGGTAAGTCAAACAATAGACGTCTACATGATGAATTAAATTATTGATTTTCATGTCGATTCAATAAGTTATTCTTCTTATTATTAGTAGTATGATTGTGCGTTGTTGACGATGTTCGATGTTCAATGTCCTATGGTATATACTTTTTACAGTTTCAATATGTGCTAAGCTCTATAT
>OX103976.1:14501916-14562980 GCA_944470395.2 Schistosoma turkestanicum | reverse complement strand
AATTGCGTTTAGGTTGAAGTTAATTTTCATCATTGATTGACAGTAAATGAAATACAGTTGAGAATTTAAGAATATTCGCCAGAGTTGTCCTTGTAGTGCCTCCACATTTATTTGCATTCGCTTGCTTTTAATTTGATTAAGCCCTTTTGTTTAATTTATTCGACCAAGCCATTTACGTTGCATCCATTTATATGTACCATTAGTTCTTATTATTGTCTGTTTGTATGACCTCACATGACGTGTCATTTGACCTTGTTAATCATTCGTTCGCATTGCGATCCAGGGAGGTGGCTCATTAGCCATTCTCCACATCGCTTCCTTCGCTTCATTCATTCTATGCACTGGCTTCTTTACATGGCTCCATACGATTCGCTTCATCCGCTCATTCTTCAAATCACATCGTTTCATTCGTCTAATTCGCTGCTTCGTTCATTCTTTCGCGCATTCGATCGCCAGTGTACACAAATGGTTATCCCGACGTCAAAAAACTGGCCACCACATCCTTACAACCAGACATACTCAAGACTTTACCAGTTTTCGTATCTAGGAGTAGAGTACTTCTGAATAGTTTACAATAATCTATGTTTCCAACCTCAGATGTAGAGGGTACTTACAATTTAGTCAGTCATTTGCAACATAGAACCTGAGATATAGGTGTTCTCAGAATTTCAAAACGGAATAATCAATCAAAAGTGCTAGTGTAGCATCAACGGTAGTGAAAATGACTTGCCATTGAAAATATAGTTTTAGACGAAAGATTTAACTGATAGAGTACAAAAGGCATAAATAATATAACAGTTTTGAAAGATAACAAGTGAATACGTCTGTCTGATCAACAGATCAATAGATGAAGTAATGAAACTTCATCAGTTGAGGTGGTAACGGACATGTGCTGCGTATGCCTAACCACTGACTGCCTCAACGAGCTTTGTTTCTTAGTGTAGGAGTCGATTGGAAGAAAGTTAGGGGCGGCCAGAACAAAACATGGCACAAATCCATAAAGTCATTGACAAGTGGACTGAGTCATATCGGTAATTGTCAGCTACCTGGTCGGGGTCCGCGAGATGATAAAAATCGATGGTTAGAGACATTGAATGACATGGCTCAAAATTGTTTGCAATGGCGCCGGTGCATTTATTCTTTGTGTTCTCTCAAATCCTAATCTTCTGGATTCTTCAGCCGCTCTAGTTTTGACTTTCTAAACTGTTCTCACCGAAACATACTCCTTGAATAATATCTTCTAATCTTAACCTCTCCGATTATTGCTAATACCTGTACTGCCTCTTCTACTATTGGATTTGAATTGACAGTTTCATCTCTGTGTGTCCTAATGTGGTTTTGGCAACATGAACTGATGTATCTACTTACAAAGTTCTGCGTTGCATCTAACTGACTGACTGAATACGTCTGAACTGTTATATACAGTGTAGGAGATTCTGCTTTATTTCATCTAAAATATCTAATCACCGACCATAATAATCGTCAAGACTTCAATCACATAATTATTACCACTACTCAGCATAGCTCAGACGAATAGATAAATGATAGTGATTACATTAACTAATCATGAAAAGTATTTTAATTTGCTTGACCTAATCTTTGTTTCCACCTTCCTTCCGGCATGAAACAAGTGTATCTACTAACTCTCTCTTCGGCTTTCACTGACTTTACAAATGAAATAACCTCATGAGAAAATAAGACTAGTTTCAATTTAAATTCTAAAATCTCAATATCAGTTGACAATAATCAATCAATGCCATTATCAATCATTTGTCTTAATAAATTAATCGATCAGCATTCAATCAGTATTGAATGCTGATTGAACAAATCGAATCTTTAAGCTAATTGTTGCCTAAGATGAGTGAGTGAACAGTAAAAATTCAATCAAGGGTTTATTCTAAGTTGTTCTCTTAAATATAAATTGACCCTAAAAATAATAAACTGAATGGATTACTTACTTGCTTACTTATTAAGCCTGTTAACCCCCCTCCCCGAATGGAGCATAGGTCGCTGACCAGCATTCCCCACCCTGCTTCGTCGTGGACCTTCTTTTCCAGTTCTATTCGATTGCTGTTCATTCTTTCCATGTCTGCCTCCAACTCCCAGGCATCATGAGTTCTTTGATCTTCCTCTTCTCCTATGTCATTAAGGATTCTAAGTTTAGACTTGTTTTGTGACATAGTTTAAGTGATTTCTGTAATGTATGCTCTATCCAATTCCAGGTCTTTTCCCTAATTTCTTCTGCTAACTTTCATTAAACTTTACTAAAATATGCACTTTCTTTATTCAATATGGCTCAAAATCGTTTGGAATGGCATAAATGCATTCCATCTCATATATATAATCATTTTACTTCAATAATGTACATACTTTTTAAGTCGTGTCTTTGATGCTTATTCATTAATACTATTAGTCCCGCTACTACTTTGGGATTCACTGTGACAGTTTCATCTGTTCGAATTAATGGGGTATCACAACTTGAACCGATGTACATACTGACCAGGTTCTACGATGCATTTGATTAATTGACAGTTTAATACATTCCATGTGTCGTCAATTCCTATTATGGGACAGTCCAGCAGTGTGCACCCACGACTGCAGCTCGAGAGGCTCGAACCTAGGACCCTGAGTCTCGTCTGCGGACGCTTAACTTCTAGACCACTGAGGTCCGAGACTGAGGGTCCTGGGTCTAGTCCCCACGAGAGGGGACTGCTGAAGTGTCCTATATTAGGAGGAAACAACCATCCACTACTTTCAGGTATCTAACGGTGATCTAACAATGAACGTTTCATGATTTCAGTGAAAACAACAATCTCTATAACACTGTAGTGAATATATGCACATGTTTTAAAAAAAATCCTGTTTTCGAAATGCTTATTAGTAGTTTGTAATTTCTTGTTGGTAATAAAATTCAAGATTACAAATGATCACTCTTTATTTCTGTATGTTAAGCCTAAATAGAATTCATTGATATTAATCACTATAGATGGAATTTTGCCCGAAATTAAATCCACAACGAACGTTTTGTCTGAATATAAAAACTTTTCATAACGATTATATAAAGACATTGCACACAAAATGTCAGTCAGTTACAACGTAGAACTTCGTACGTACGTACATCAATTCAGGTTGCCATAGCACATTAGCACAGAGACACACTGGTTGAAATCCTATAGTAATAGGCACACGAAATATACATTTACTCAAATACACTGGACAATTATAGACCAGAATTTCAACAAATGGAAATCACAAACCACTTTTACCTAAACTCCAAATAATAGTGTAGGAAGATTTCACCCATTTCATAGAAATTGAAAGAACTCATCATTATTGACAATTTCCATCTTTGGAATTAGCAGTACATTTGAATATGCTTCAGTGGTTGCAATGCTAATTGGATAAAACAAATCTCAGTGTTCACTGTTAATTTCAATCAGGAATGGTAACCTATAAACTAATTAGTGTACATTCATTCTCACTAATACCAGTGTAGTGAAGGGGAACACAGATGAGGGAAACCGGATTGTATTTAACGAAAATTATAGAGTTACTCAATAAAATAGGAAAACCATATCGTAACCGTTAATTTGCAAATCTTCAATCAATCATCAATCCATTGTCTGACATTTCACTGTTCATGAGTTTCATACAAATTCCATTGTGTTTCCACTCTTCCTTTCTTGATCTTGCCCCATCTTCTGCTGCTGCCAGACATTAAGTTTTCACTTGCGTCATATACTACTTATAAGTAGCGCGCACAACACAGATACTGATGTACACGTTTGCTATGAAGTAACTCAACCTGGTGCTCTAATGAGACGACTAAGTAGCGCGCACCACACCAGTATCTCACTAACTCAGTATGATACTTTTGTCTGTATCAGTCATCTTCAACATTCCTTCATTTCAACACAGCATTGGATTATACAAGAAGTATTATGAATCGCCTCAAAATTAAAAAGCCCGCAAACCTGGGAGATTGAATAATATTTTATTACCCCCTGAACAAGTTATATGCTCTCTCTATGTTCAATAGTTTAGTACTCATTTGTAATCTTTATTTTGTATACTTACATTCAATTTTGTTTAAATTTTTTCTTTTTATATTTTACAGAATATTACGTGAAATAGCAGAATTACAAGAATCGATTGATCAATTGGTTAGTCAACTGGCCGATACACAAAAAACACATCAACATCTACTGAACGTGAAAAGTCGTTTAGAAGTAGATTTAGCAATTAAAGTCAATAGTTTATATATTGATCGTGAAAAATGTTTAGGCCTGCGTAAAACATTCCCAATGAATCCTGCGTTAATAGCTCCAGCTTAATTAATTAATCAATTAATTAATTAATTAATTCATTGTATGCCAGATGAAAAAAAATCATTGAACAAATCATTTGTTCTCTTTTCTCTCTTTTCTCTTCTGTTCGCTCTATTTTTAACAAAAGAAAATTGAACATTCAACATAGTACTTACTACTAGTGAATATTTGATGATGTTGTTGTTATAATGATAAGCAACAATTTATTTTCCCTGTTCTTATTCTTGTTATTATTATCATTATGATCTATTTCGATTTCTTTCTTCTCCTTTTGTGATTAACAAAAAAATAATTCGAATAACGATGTGTATGATATATACTACTGTTTTTGTTATTAAATAATCTTAATAATAATATTAGTAGTATTACTACTAGTAGTAGTAGTAGTATTAGTAGTAGTATCGGAGAGCAGTTGTGTGCTGCACACATTTGATTTTGTGTAGACAACACATCATCAACTACTCATTCACCTCTTGGTGTGTATGTGCACTCTTCATTTTACACTGACTGCAATGCGTATACACTATATATCATCTGTCTATGTATGCATTGTGTGTTGTTTGTTGCTCAACGTGTGCTGCTGACCAACTGGTTGTTGTGTCAACAATCAATTGGTATGTAAATCAATGAATGCTCTCAATCTCTGTAAGCTCTAGGGAATTTTTGAAACGAGTATCAGTGATAGGCTGACAGTGTGAAGAACGCGCACTCAAAACAAACACACAGACTGTTATGTATTGATTACGATAAGTAGTTGGTTTGTCGTGTCTAGTTTTCTTTTTGTTCTGATAATTTGCTTTTTTCAAATCATGATTGTCCTTGTTCCTTTCCTAATTCTTCTTATTCCCCTCCTTTTTCAATCATGCATGACTTGATTTGTATTGATGATTATCAATCACCACTAATTACTGTTTTTATTGTTTTAGTGTGTGTTTTTTTTACATGTAATCGATCAAGTATTTGATAATTAATTCTGTGATGAATTCGTCATCATCACTATGATTGATAATCAACAGTGTTCTTCTTTTTTACTTGTGATTCTCAATGTCCAATCCATTGATTTGTTTATCAATCAATAAATCAGTACACCGGCACAACTGTGATAATTGTACAAAACCTCTTAAAATGAACATTCATCAGTGAATGATAATCATATTAATAATAATAATAGTAGTAAAACAACATTTTTACATACTATTTTTGATTGTGATTTTATTTCCAATACTAATGATTATGAATAAAGTTTATTTACAATAATAGCTGTAATGATAATCATGATAACGATCGATCGATTCTGTGTCACAACTTCGTGCTGTTGTGTGTTTCTAATCTTCCTTCTTTCGATCGACTGACAAGAATCAAATCTTTCGTAATTTTTTTTAATTTATGTTGATTACTTTATTATTAATTAGTAGTATTGGTATAATTTTATTAATTTTTTTTCTATAATCATGTGTTCATTAGCAGCAAGTATTTGATAGTAATTTATGAAACCTGAAAATTATGTAATAGTCAGTTTTTCTGAGACTTTTTTTTTTGTGTGTATTAATTGATTGATTTATGGCAGTGATTTCAAATTACTACAAATCAAGGGAAGAATTCATTGCGTAATATATTTTTGTTCATTTAGTGATTGATTGACTGATTGATTGATTGATTGATCGTGTACTGTAAATTAAAGTATGATTTTTTATTGATTGATCGATTGATTTGATTTCATACATTTTTTCGTTGTTATTGTTGAAATGATTGGTAATTATTGTCAGCCGATTATTATTTAATAAATCTAGCAGTAATTTTATTTTTTTAATTGAAATGAATTAAATTACACTTTTTTTGTTCAATTGATTTTTGATTTGTATTATGGTAGATTTTCACGAGGAAGCACTTGTATGTATGTATTGATGTATGTAGGTATTTATGTTGAGTCTTTGTGGAAAGACTCAACATAATGAATTATGATTGACGGTATATATAAGATGCAGAATGATAGATACAATGTTTCATGTCGTATATATATATTCACTAACTGCAGGAGTCAGTCACACTTGTAGCGTCACAATGCAATAATACTAGAGTAGTAGAGAGTGTAAGTAGATTAGTGATTCAGCATAAATTTTGAAATTTGAAAATATTATGAAATAATCTAGGAACATGTCAACCAGATAGTCTGCATAGTTCAGTCTAGCTCTGTCAATGATATCACCGTTTGGTTCCGTGTCATGATTTTTCCTCTCATGTGTGTTTCTTTCAATCTACTCGCATATTAGACACAGCTCGTTGAAGAAGGCGTTGGTTAGGTGTACATAACACATGTTCCAACCATTCAGTCGATGAACATTCTTGATCTCATCAACTGATATCTAATCTTGACCTACTACCCTCTGTCAAACTTGAGTATTGCTTATTCAGTAACCTCGACAAATGTAAGCAAATATTCAAAGGAATCTTATATGGCGACCAATATGTTTTTACAAAGATTACTCTTAAAGTGAGGAATCTTCTCCAAGTTCTAGTGGGAAGATGTGACCAGTGAAGTTCAACTTGTTTGGGTGTTGGCAGTGTCTACCGAAGACTGTGTATGAGGTTGAGTAACTCCGTGAATTTGATCAAGTTAGACATTAACAACACCGTTAGATGCCGGCACAGTGGTCCGGAGGTTAGGGTGTTCGCTCACAATACCGAAGGTCCTGGGGTCGAATCGTGCGGGGTGCAAGAGTCGTAGATGCGCACTGCTGATGAGTCCCATACGAGAACGAAACGTCCTTCTAGTGCTTCCAGGTTTCTAATGGTGTTCTAACGCTGATCGATTCATTGTTTCAAAAAAGATGTGTAACTTAACAATCTTCACAACCCCGTAATACTCTTAAATTGTCTACAACTGAATCAATCAATTTTTTATCAGTGGTCAGTGGCTAAATAAATTTAGTAGTCTGGGGTGCGCATTCCTGAGGAGTTTCATATATGGGCAAAACAGCAGCCGTCCAATGTCCCTTGATTCTTATTGATTTTAATTAATAAACCAAACACTGATTTAACTAATGCTCTAAGCTGTGCTGTTTTGATTATATTTGGTAATAGGCTAAAAATAGGATTCAAGACAGGTATTTTTCCTTATTTTTGGGATTCAACAAACAGATACATCTACATTCCAATGTTGACTGATGTTCATAGTAAGAAGACACAAACTCCTAGATTCCACTGCCATTCACATACTAAATATAAATGACGTGTGCAGTAACGCTATACCGAATCGACTGACTCAAAATAGAACGATAAACATAACAACAGTGACTATTCACTTCTGTTCTTCACAACTAAAAATGAATAATTACAAAGCTTACGTTAGTGAACCCATTCTTTCAGTGTTCAAGTCTATTTTAAGGTTACAATCGATCTAATCTACGATCCTTATTTCATCTTACTTTATTCATTACCTCCTAATATAAGAATAAGTATCTAAAATAAACAATTTCCTTCCAAATATAGTAATATTACTCATCAATACGAGTGTAAACATGAAAAAACCAGAATAAACAAACATTTAGTAAACTGTAGTAAAGTCAATAAACCTGAGAATTGAAAATCTTGAAACTCTATCAACAAATGAATTTGAAATTTAATTTAAACAAAGATCAATTCAGATGTTAAGATTGACTTAAGACCAGAAAAACTATGCCAAGTTTTAAATATTCATTAAAGGTTACTATAAACCGTATTCTGAATGTATGATAATAAGGCATTATTATTATTATGGTTTCCAAAGTTGCATCTCCGGAAAATTAACAGAAAATCATATTTATAGATATATATATTTATCGAATGATTCATTCTTTTAAGTGTTAGACAGCCTCTTTATGATATTAAAATCAAGTATCATTTACCGTATAGCAAAATAATACTTAGGTATTAAACGAAAATGATCAAATAATTTTTCTACCAACAACAATCAATTGTAGTACCAATGTTTATTTCATTGGCTAATTTATACTACTTTTTAGCTATTTGAGTAGTCAAAATTCATCTAAACAATTATCACCGTTCAGTTAAAGATTGAACCATTACCTCTCTGAGTAGCGATAGCAAGTTCATTATTGATTTGTTGGACAAAAGGTTAATGACTGGAGTGAAAGTGATATGAGAAATTGATTGTTCTCAAGTGTCTAACATGTAATTACATTTTAAAAAGAAGTAATTATATGGATCGGTAAAATGTTTATATTTTACGCTGATGCCTGTTAACTATGTAATGTTGTAAATATGCGTTCAAATATTATGTAATCAATTAATTGACGTTAAGTTTTATTCGATTCGGTTCATATTGATTTTAGCGCAAATAGACCATGTAAGAATTTTATATATTCATCAAGTCATTAGAATTTCCAGTGTCAAGTAAATAAGTCTTCGTGTTTTGATATTTGTTTAGCAATTCACGGTTTTCAGAAGCTAGTATCAATTCATCTGGTTCTTGATGAAACTGTATATTATACATAAAGTCTTGAAGAACAACGAAAATGATTTTAATAGTTCTTATGTGCTGTATCAGTCAATAAATAGGTAGATTTGTGGTGCGCGCTACTTATAAGTAGTATATGACCCCAGTGTAAACGTAATGTCTGGCAGCAGAAGATGGAGGAAGATCAAGAAAGGAAGAGTTAGAACACAATGGAATTTGTATGAAAGGCATGAGTAGTGAAATGTCAGACAATGGATTGATGATGGATTGAAGATTTGCAAATGAACGATTCACGATATGGTTTTCCTATTTTACTGAGTAACTCTGTAATTTGCGATAAATGCAATTCGGTTGCCCTCACCTGTGTTCTCCTTCACTACAGATTTTTACAAAAATATCACTTCTAAATGTTCTCCTTAAATATTAATTCATCATTTGAAAAAACATTCAAACTTCCATTGATTGATCATCTCCATTTTTAAATTAACGTATAAATGAAGGAAGTTTTATAAATTATATGCGATAATTGTGTTAGTAAAACTGTTACATGTACATTATCAGTTATATTCATATTTATGCAATTACTTACGTCTGTTACCCCTAATGGAACATAGGCCACCGACCAGTATTTTATAACTCACTATTTCCAGGGACTACTTTTTCAGTTCCAAGTACCACCGTGTCATATCCTCAGCAGCCTGAATTCCTCCCGGTCTCCGACAATGTACCAAAATGCCATGTACCTAATTTATTGGTTACCCTTGCTGTCAGAAGCAGCATCGAACTTGTGACTTCCTAAGAAACTCAGCTTTCATCACGATGCGTCATAATTCTAATAAATGAAGACCTTCCAACCCATATGGTAGAGTTTAAATGGTGTGAATTATTTTTCTGGTTGTCGTCTTTGTGGCAATTTGATTTTCTTCAAGATAGGGTCGCTAACCCCATACCCTCCTACTTTATTCGTGTTTGGGATTGGAAGTAGCCTCAGAAGGGCTCCGGGTGGAGTTACATTTATGTAATACTTATACGTATATTTAAACAGGTAAGAAACTCTCGATACAAATTATTATTCAATAAATTTTTCTTAATCTCCATTTATGTTACAAGAATAGGTATATAGTGATAACTATTTCATAGCTATCTACATAAGTTAGTTCAGGTATATTTTATTCCTTATTAACGTGAACCCATTCTAGTATATAATCATAGAACAAACTACTTATCCTGTTAAAAATCCCCAGTATGTAACTAACAACTATATCTGAAACATAGTGAAATGTATTCATGTCGTTGTACTATTTAGTCTAAATTCACTAGACTTGATTAGAATAACTTAATTGCTGAATTCGTATAGTCTTGGCATTAAGTTTGTACCATTTAATGAATTCTTAGCCGAATGGTTTATTTTCCAAACACAGAATGCAAGTTAAAATCTCACCTGACAGTCATATTGTGGTGCGCGCTACTTATAAGTAGTATATGACACGAGTGTAAACGTAATGTCTGGCAGCAGAAGATGGGGAAAGATCAAGAAGGGAAGAGTGAGAACACAATGGAATTTTGTATGAAACGCATGAATAGTGGTGAAATGTCAGACAATGGATTGATGATGATTGATTGAAGATTTGCAAATTAACGGTTACGATATGGTTTTCCTATTTTACTGAGTAACTCTGTAATTTTCGTTAAAATACCATTCGGTTGCCCTCACCTGTGTTCTCCTTCACTAAATTATAATTCAGAGAACAGATTAACTGATGAAATATATGATTAAGATGGCTATGACCTAGCTGTCACATGTACCCAGAGTTAAACGGTCAATTGATAAATCCATCTTAGTCAGCCTTCACATGAAGTTTACTGAACGTTAACATTAGACTATATCATTCCATGTATTTGTTAATAAGTGATTCACACTCTAAGTACGATACTATTGTTATCTATCACATTTCATTAGGTTCATTTATTCTTTAGTTATTAAATATAGGAGGATATCATCTAACTGTTCTATTGTAACTAACCATTCTTATTGTAAATTAAATTTCCAGGTCAATTAGAACTTTTTTCAGTTTTTTTAATTATTAGTTTAATAAATAATAGATCGATAATTACTGATTGAGTTTATTCATAATTTTTTCTTTTGATATTCACTAAATGTATTGTACTTGCCAATACTTATATCCGGAGGAAGATTCGAGAATTATAGTAACTTTCAGAATTAACTTATGAATTAACATTATGCGTATTTTCATTATTTTGGGGCACAATTTTGGAGGTTTGCGTTTTTACACATTTGAAATCATCAATCAATCATTGTTAGACCACCACCATTAGAAACCTGGAAGCACTGGACGGCCGTTTCGTCCTAGTATGGGACTCCTCAGCAGTGCGCATCCACGGCTCCTGCTCCTCGCAGGATTCCAACCCACGACCTTCGGCAATGTAGGCGAACGCCTTACCATCGGACCACTGGGCCGGCATCCGACGGTGTTTATGTCTAACTCTGATTGATCAAGGGATTTTGCGCGACCTCACCCATTTGACTTTGGTAGTTACTGCCTACACCCGACAGGGTTGAACTCCACTGGTCACGTCTTCTCAACTAGAACTCCGAGAATTTCCTCACGAAGCTAGTCACTAGCGAGCACTGTTACGATATTTTGGGGCAGAGTTTTGGAGGTTTGCGTTTTTACACATTTGAAATCATCAATCAATCATTGTTCAATAACTAGATTATCACATATTTATTATTCCTTTCATCATAGACTCTTGATTCACTCACCAAACTACTATTTGTGTTTTTACACATTTGAAACCATCAGTCAATCATTGTTAGACAACCAATGGAAACCTGAAAGCACTGAAAGACGGCCGTTTCGTCCTAGTATGGGACTCATCAGCAATGCGCATCTACGACTCCTGCACCTACAGGGTTCAAACCCGGGACCTTCGGTCTTGTGCGCGAACGCCAAACCTCCGGACCATTGGGCCGGCATCCAACGGTGTTACTGTCGCGCAACAACACCTCGCTTATGAGTCACATATCAGGACGAAACAGCCGTCTTTCAGTACTTCCAGGTTTCCAATGGTGATCTAACAATGATTGACTGATGATTTCAAATGTGTAAAAACACTAATCTCTATAACTCTAATTGAAAATACTATTTGTGTGTTTATTATTCCTAATTTATTGTCAGTTTTCTATTCACAACCCTTTTTGGTTCCCTCATGTATCAATGTTGTTCCTCATTTTATTGTGCAATGTGGTCCGGTATTTTTGATATAGTATTTCAACTCGTTTTTTAAACTTTTAACAGGGTTTTTTAAAATAACCAAAAAATTTTTTAAAATTTTCACAGCGTTTTTTAAAATTTTTTGTAATCCTTAGAATGTCAGAAATAAATAGAAAAAACAACTTGATTTCGAATGAAAAAAGAAAAAGCCTTATAAAAAAAGTTATTGAAGATGGATACAGCGTCAAGGATGCGGCATTTCTTACAGATGTAAACTATCAGGCCGCTACAAATATTATAAGGTTGTATATATAAAAAGGAATCGCGAGTTGAGAAGAAAAAAACAGAAAAACCATCAAATAAGAAGATATACGGTGATATTATCAATTTTGTTGAAGAATTGATAGAATTAAACCCGTTAATAACGATGGTAGAAATTCGAGAAAAAATAGAAAACATATTTTCTATAGGCCTTTCTCTTGAATCTATATATAAGAAGGATAATTTATAGACTTCAGATTACTTTGAAAAAGATTTCTTAAACATCGGTCAATATAAATTCGGAATCCAGTAAAAACAAACGCCAAATTTATGCTCAAAATTTTATGAACATTGAAGATACATTTATAAAAGTTTTTATATATAGATGAATCTTCTTTTAATTTGTACTTAAGAAGAACCTTGGGAAGATCTACAGGAGGAAAACCGGCAAGTGCCCTAGTTCCATCAACGCGTGGAACCAATATAAGTTTAACATCGGCTATAACAGAAAATGAAGTTCTCTTTGCTAAAACATTTGTTGATTCGGTGAATTCAGATAAGTTCATTCAGTTTTTTGATCAACTAATTGAAAAATGCAATCAAAAATCAATTTTTAAGAATTGTATTTTTATACTTGATAATGCGAGGATTCATCACTCAGTTATCACAAAAAACTTTTTTGATGAAAAGGGAGTAAACGTTATGTTTTTGTCTCCCTATAGTTACATGCTTAACCCAATCGAATTCGCGTTTTCGAAAATTAAATCCATTGTAAGATCTCTGGCGAGCGGATCCAACGAATCTTTTATAAATCTAATACTAAATTCTGTAAATCAATTAACCAGGGATGATTTACAAGGTTATTCAAGACACGTACGTCGCAATTGTTTTAAAGCGATTGCTAAAGAAGATTTTAATTAAAAGTAGTTCTTATTTTATTTTTTCAAAAAAATTTTAAAAAACGCTGTGGTTATTTTAAAAAACCCTGTTAAAAGTTTAAAAAACGAGTTGAAATACTATATATAAATTGTCTGCTTAAAATATAAATAAATTTTGAGGAGGCTGGATCATGGACTAGTGTTCTCATTGGGCGAGAGAGAGAGAGAAACTATCTTGTCATGGACCAATGAGAATTTAGATTCGATTCAGGTTTTTCTGGTGTAAACGTTACTCTGATTGGTGTTTTGTAATTGTCACATGATATTGATTAACTGTTAGGGGACTAACAAAGCCTCTTGGTCATTTTCCAGTTTATTTTTAAAGTATTTGGTTTTAAAGTTTGGTTATTGATGATTATCTCATTTCGAACAAAGAACAATCTAGGGTATTCACTATAAAAATATATATCTACATATGACGAAAAGTCGTTTTAGAAAATAAAATTACTATAGCTTTCATGTTCTACAGTTTTGGTAAGAGTATTCTAAATTTCGTTTACTAGAACCAACATGAAACAAGTTTTTATACTTCTAAACCAGTAATTGAATGTATTACCAATCAGTATCAAAATAAAATCCATGATTGACTTCGATTAGTGAGTTTGTATTGGTTAGAGACCTTGAATGACATGGCTCAAAATCGTTCGCAATGGCGCCAGTGCATTTATTCTTTGTGTTCTCTCAAATCCTAATCTTCTTGTTCCTTCAACTTTGTAAACTTTTCCCACTGATTCATACTTCTTAAATAATATCGTCTAATCCTAACCTCTCCGATTACTTCTAATACCTTTACTACCTCTTCTACTATTGGATTTGAATTGACAATTACATCTCTGTGCTGATGTGGTATGGCAACATGAAGTGATGTACTTACTTACGAAGTTCTACGTTGCATCTGACTGACTGACTGAGTGAGTTTGTATGTGATATTTGTCACTCATTTGAAGCATGAATTTAGTAAGATAAACATTTCCTTTACTTTTACTTGAGCTTATTCGAATTTTATTTTTCCATACAATCCATGTAAGCTTAGAATTGTTCAAAAGAAATATTTTTTGTAGGTTTGTACCTTAGCTACTCTTATGTTTCGAGGTACTCGATTAAAGCAAGTCTGTAATACGAAAGATTAGGGAATTCTTCCAATACGAAACGAGGTGCCATAGTATTTAAGTGAGTAATTCATTTAGTCAAAACACTACAATCAAATAAATAAAGCCAAACTATCACGATTCAACTCAATGCAGAAACACACATGTTGAACAAACGATTACTTTGACAGTACAGATGCAAAATATTAACCAAACTAGGGAATCTAACCAATATGTTTATATCAGCACGTGGGTTGTAGAGACAGAAAACCTGGTGGTATTGGACAGCTGTTCCGCTATATTATGAAACTCAGCATTAAGCATTTCTAACAGTTATCCTGTGCTTACTAGTGCTACAGTTGCGAGGGAATTCCCAGAGTCCAGTTGAAAAGTATAAAACTCTTAATCTTCCTAAACTGACGATTGCGATGAATGGGTTTAAACTTCTTGATTACAAAGTATACTACTTATATAAGTAGTATAGTTTTGTAAACGAAACTAAACTACGACGAAAATCGCGATCTACCTTTTCAATGTGATTTTTTATCAACAGTCCTCATATCTTGATGGAATTTACTGATCATTAAAACCTAATTAATTTAGGCAAGTACAAATAAACAGAAGTATCAGTCAAAGATGTGACACTTCATTTCCAGTAAAAAAGATAAACTACTATACACGCAGATCAATGTCAGAAAAAAAGCTAAGGAATGTGAATATGTAAAGTGTTTTTCATCAGTAGTACAGCTTGATTTATAAAAAATTAAGTGCACTATATAAAACTTCAATTTCTAGAAAAAGTGATGTAGTGAACATAATATTCAAAGTAAGAAACTGAATGCTAATGGTTTAAAGATTAAAGCAATTCCCATCAGGTATTTCACATGTTTCTGAAGTATCGAACAATATCTAACTAAACTCATGTTACATCTTGTGAATTCAAATTTAATAACTGAATCATTGAACACAGTTTCTACAAATCCATTTATACTAATCGAAAATTATCTGCTCACTATTGACTGACTTCAAGATACTACTCTTGGAGTTCTAGTGAGAAGCCCTGACTAGTAAAGATTAACAATATCAAGCATGAGACATGGAATGGATGAAGGTTGTATAGTTTCTTGAATTGATTGAAGAGAACTTTGTACATCATTAGACACCCGTTGATATTAGTCTAAAAATTAGGCCCGAAGCCGAACGACTTGATTACAACTCCTAGATGTTAGGTCATGGATGCGCACGGTCCCTGTGACTTCCTATACCTCGGTGAAACAACTTTCCAGTTCTTTCCGGTTTTAAGTGGAGATCTAGTTGCGGTTACCTTGTAATTTAAAGCATAACATTTAACAGCCTCCACAATCCCACTGTGGTGCTCGCTGCTTATAAGTAGTCTGTGACGCGAGTAAAAACGTAATGTCCGGCAACAGAAGATGAGGGAAGATCAAGAAAGGAAGAGTGAAAACACAATAGGATTTGTATGAAATTTGTATGAAATGGATTGATGTTTGGAACTGTCCAGTTCGATATGATGGATCGATATTTTACAAATTAACGATTTGAGATATGGTTTTTCTATTTTACCAATTAACTCTGTGATTTGAGATAATTACAATTTGATTGCCCTCACCTGTGTTCTCCTTCACTACACCACTACTACTTTGCAGATTCTTGACTAAACAGACTTATAGAATGCCGCAAATCATATGGTTATCATCAGTGGTTATTGAAAGCTCGAAGCCAAATATTATTTTTACTACTCCTATCGATTTTTGACAGCCTTACTAGAATAACGAACAAAATAAAACAAAAGTGTAAAAGGTTGACAAAAATTCACTCTGTTTAGGCAGCACAATCAATGTAACATTGCAAAAAAGAAAACTATTGAATAATGTATTTTACCAATCCGGTGTTGATATTGAGATTGAAAGATAACCCATCTCATTTAACCACTTCTTATTGCATAAAAAAGACCAAGAAGTATTGCACAGTTTTCTTGTTTGTTGTTCTACTGTAACATCATTCAAATTAAACTGGATCAAACTTTAAGTTTTTTAATTTTCTAAAAATGTACAATACTTTAAAGCTACTGTGCCAAGATTTAATGTTTCGAATTTTTAACTTTACTTTGTGATAATATGATAACCAGGTAATATTATTATCGGTGCAGCGCTCGTCAATAGGTATGCTTGAAACTGTTACGGGTTCACATTAGTCGATAAACGAGAACGAGACAATGAACCAGCGTCCAAGTAAGCTACTATTGGGTTCGTCACTTAGTCGATAAACGCGAACGAGACTTTTACCAGTGTAAGGTAAGGTTAGAAGACTTTGTAAGCGTAGAAAGTATATTCTACAAACACTCAGCAATCACAGTACAATCAAACATACAACTCTCGTTTATTTATACATCATAGAAACGTCCCTAGGACAGTTAAGAAAATAGCATACTAAAATACACAGCAGCCAATCACAGCGAAAGATTTTCCTGGTGGGAATTGAAATGTCAAGGTCAACTGATCAGCCCATGCTGGCAAACGTGAGAACCGAAATAAGGCATTTATCAAGCGAATTTCGGGGGTCTAACATCCCCAACAATCCTCCCCTTTTTAATAGCGTGTGCTCCTGGGGTACACTTGCATCTTGACTATTGTTCGCCGCTGTCTGAGGGGGTACCTTCGGGAACGAAGAACAGCTTGCTGCTGAGTTTCTTCTCGTGGCGGGGCTCTCGGTAGGTTGAAGATATCAAGCAAGATGTCAAGGGTAGGGTTTTCCGTTCTTGATGGGCGATCTGGGGATCTAACATCCCCAACAGCTACCCTGATCTGAAACGGCTAAAGAGAAGTCTTGATTAGCGTAGAAAGTATATTCTACAAACACCCAGCAAGCACAATGCATTCAAGCACACAAATCTCGTTTTATTTATACATCATAGAGACCTCCTTGGAAGAGTCATAAAAATAGCACACTAAAATAACACAGTAACTAATCAAAGCCAAGGATTCTCCTGGTGGGAAATGTGATCTCAAGATCAACTGGTCAGCCCATGAAATAAATCCAAAAGACATTTATCAAGACAGTTCTAGGTATCTAACATCCTCAACAGTCAGTCTGCCTTTGAATTGATTGCTCCCTAATTCTTTATCCCCCACCAATTCGTTCGTAATCATAAATAATTTATAATATATGTATTTCAATAAGTTTGTTATTGTGTCTGGTAAATAGATCAAGTTAATTCAACACTCCAGTAGTGCATAACTCGTTTAGGATGTAGCTAAATGAAATCAACAGGATATATACATACATTATATGCGAAAGTTTTATATGAAATAATCTCAGCGATTGAAATTTTATGTATAGTATTTAAACTCGTTTTTTAAAAAAATTTTTTACAATCCTTAAAATTTGAGTTCATCAATCAAACATTGTTAGACCACCATTAGAAACCTGTAAACACTGGACAACCGTTTCGTCCTGGTATGGAGCTATTTTAAAACTGGCTAGTTCGTCAGTATATTATATTCTTTTTACTAACATATATTTTATAGAAAAAGTAAATATGAAATTTCATTGATAATGATATTTAATAAATAGACAAGCTAAGCTTTGGCAGCCAAGCAAGGAGCATTAAACATTTCTGTAGTAGTTAAAATTAATAAAATGCGCAGATTGATCGACTTTTCAATTAGAGTTATGGGGATTGATGTTTTTATCATTAATATCACCAATCACTTAATCATTGTTAGACCGCCATTAGAAACCTGTAAGCACTGGATGGCCGTTTCGTCTTGGTATGGGACTCATCAGCAGTGCGCATCCACGACTTCTGCACCTTGCAGGATTCGAACCGATGACCTTTGGTAATGTGCGCGAACGCCCAACCATCGGACCACTGGGCCGGTATCCAACGGTGTTAATGTCTAACTCTGATTAATCAAGGGATTTTGCGCCACCTCACCCATTTGTCTTTGGTAGTTACTGCCTACACCCGACAGGGTTGAACTCCTCCACTGGTCACGTCTTCTCACTAGAACTCCAAGAATTTCCTCACGAAGCTAGTCACTAGTGAGCACATGTTACGATATTTTCAGTTAGAGTTTTGGAGATTTGTGTTTTTACACATTTGAAATGTGTTTCAAAGCGATTGTTAAAGAAGACGTTAATTTAAAAATAGTATTCTTTTTGTTTTTTTTTCTAAAAACCATTATAAAAAACGAGTTGAAATACTGTCATTCCAGTGATTCATCCTGCAATACTGTCTGAACTTCTTCAAAGTGTAATAATGATCAAAGTTATCAAAGAATATACAGCGTCTAACAATCAAGCAATTTTCCACTAAATATTTATGCAGTCATTTTTAGACACTGTATATTCTCTGATAATTTAGATTCTGAAGAAGTCCAGACAAAATTGCCCACAACAAAACGTTAGGATTATTTAAACTTCAATCACTGACATTATATCAATATGATTTTCACAAATAATGTCTTCTATATAGTCGGTATACATCTGTCAAACTATTCATTCAAATATTGACGACTATTCAAATAACGTACATATTGTTTTTACAGTTGAGTGAAAAATCTATCTGAGGTGAACAACTATCTATGACTGTGTATGAGGTTGCGCAACTCCGTGAATTTGATCAAGTTAGACATTAACACCGTTAGATACCGGCCAAGTGGTCTAACGGTTAGGGCGTTCGCGCACAAAAACGAGGGTCCTGGGTTCGAATCCTGCGGAGTGCAGGAGTCGTGGATGCGCACTGCTTAGGAGTCCCATACCAGGACGAAACGGCCGTCCACTGCTTCCAGGTTTCTAATGGTGGTCTAACATTGATCGATTCATGGTTTCGAAAATTGTGTGTCTATGAAATGATAAAAACATTCTGTCCATCGATTAAATGATTCTTGAATAGAAGAGTGCAATTTTATTGATGTTGTTCTCAATCGGTAAATTGGTCTGTGCCACACTCAGAAGTTTATATCATACAGCTACGGATACCTTCAAATGCAGAAATTGAAATACATAGTGAAAGTTATACTTCAGTATGCAATATTCACCTGTTGAATAAGTGAAAAAAAAACAGCTTAGAAATGTCGGATATAAGACAAGTGTTGCTAACACACTACAATGTTGTATAACTAAGGTCAAAGATTTTTTGATAAAACTGCTTACATCATCATTAGACTGCGTATTTATTGAATGATCATTAAAAAAACCATAAATTAAAATGACTCTTTTCTCATAAAATGCTTCTTGTCAATATGATTTCAATGAGGAAAGTGAAATTTCAATGGACTGTAATTTTTTCAACATGTGACAACCTTTGTTGTTCACAATATATACAGACTATAATAGGTTGGTAATTTCTTGTCTTTTTCATTTTGTTTATTTATTCAACCCAACTTCTCAGTGCTTGCTTACTTACTTATGCCTGTTACCTCCAATGGAGCATAGGCCACCGACCAGTATTCTCTAACCTATTCAATCCTGGGCCCCTCTTTCCAGTTCTGTCCAAATTTTGTTCATTCCTTTCATTTCTACCTCCATTATTCGGCGTAATATGTTCCTTGGCCTTCCTCTTCTCCTTTAGCCTTTGTAACTCAGTTGGCTGCTTTCCTTAATGTGTGTTCTATCCACTTCCAGCACTTCTTCCTGATTTCCTCCTCCACTGGAGTCTGGTTTGTTTTCTGCCACAGTAGGTTGTTGCTGATAGTGTCCGACCAACGGATTTGCAGTATGATGCGTAGCCAACTGTTAGTCAACACTTATATCTTCTGGATGATGGCTTTCATGGTTCTCGAAGTTTTAGCTCCATACAGTGAAACTGTCTTGATGTTCATCTTGAGAATTGTGACTTGAGTGTTGATTGATAGTTGTTTTGAGTTCCAAATGTTGTCGCTTTCCCGTTCCGCGCCTTTACATCTGTATCAGATCCACCTTTTCAATAGTAGGATATTATTTTAGATCCGAGATGAACTAAGTGTTGATAAGCTCGAATCCGAGGCTGATTGGTTAATATCGTGTTTTTGACCATAGAGTTATCATTTCCAATCGAACATATAGTGTTAATAATATTTATAGAATAAGTTGTTCTATTCTGTTTGTGTTACGATTTTTAATTTATCATTTTTAGTGTTGAGAGCTATTATTGATCAGACTGTGTAAACATATGTATATCTTATTCAGATTGCCCCAATATTTTTAACATATTTAGTAGAACCCAGAACTCATATTTCTCATTACTTGGGGCTCAGTAACTGGATACATTTGTATATCACCTTTGTTGTTTATATTGGATTCGAACTCTGTAACTTTCGATATAAACGTCATTTTATTGAATTACTGGGTCCGAATTGATATCGAATTGTACAAAAGAGATAATTTTCTCGATTTGTAATCATGTTCGCTTATTTTCATTGTATATATATCAGAACCTGGATTTATTCATCCGCCAAAATGGATTGATAACCTGCATATATAGCCTTTTTTAAAAATATATTCATAACTTGTATTTAGAATTATAAAATAAACATAATTCATCATTTGAAATCATCAATCAATCATTGTTAGACCACCACCATTAGAAACCTGGAAGCACTGGACGGCCATTTCGTTCTAGTATGGGACTCATCAGCAGTGTGCATCCACGACATGAGGTTGCGCAAAATCCACTGATCAATCAGAGTTAGACATTAACACCGTTGGGTGCCGGCCCAGAGGTCCGCAGGTTAGGCGTTCGCGCACAGTACCGAAGGTTTCGGGTTTGAATCCTGCGAGGTGCAGCGGTAGTGGATGCGCACTTTTGATGAGTCCCATACTGGGACGAAACGGTCGTCTTTCAGTGCTTCTAGGTTTGTAATGGTGGTCTAACAATGATTGATTGATGATTTCAAATGTGTAAAAAAATCACTAATCTCCATAACTATAATTGCAAATAATTCAATATGTCTTGACATCAAACTATTGTTCGTAAATCTTCTGTCACACACTCTTTCTTAACGATCAAGGGCCTAATTATCTCACTTTAATTAACACATACCATTTTGTTAAGTAATTAACACAAGTTAATTATTTATTTCTCTATAATTTTATTCTTATTTAATTATTGCGATCATAAGTTGTCATTTTAAAAAAACACAAATACGAGCTCAAATGACATTGTGGTGGGCGCTACTTATGAGTAGTATATGACGTGAGTGAAAACGTAATGTCTGGCAGCAGAAAATGGAGGAAGATCAAGAAAGGAAGAAGAGTGGGAACACAATGGAATTTGTATGAAACTCATGAATAAGTGAAATGTCAGACAATGGATTGATGATGATTGATTGAAGATTTGCAAATTAACCGTTTACGATATGGTTTTCCTATTTTACTGAGTAATTCTGTAATTTTCGTTAAAATACAATTCGGTTGCCCTCACCTGTGTTCTCCTTCACTACAACATGAGTATGTCAGTCAAAAAAAGCATTGAGCATTTTAGAAATTATCACTGAAGAATATAAAATAAAGGTGTGGTTATCTATAAAATTTTATTTTGATAAATTTCATATTCTATGATTATTGTTAAAACAAAAGCTACACATTGAACAAATCGTTGTTACATAAATAATTTGTTCTGAATATTATTACTAAATATTATTAATGTACATTTTTTCCGAGTTATTTTAAATTGTATCCTCCTTCAATAAGAACATGGACAACTATATACATACACATCAATGTTTATTGATGAGAACTAATTGACGTGACTTGTGTCAGAGGAAAAGTCAATTATCTAATTTAGACAATTATTATTCGTATTGGTAAGTTTGTATAACTCAACTTAATATTATCTAAATGTGTAAATTCAAATTAGGTACTACTTATAATACGTAAACAGTCTAGTGTCGAACAACCACTCTTTTCCTGTGCAATCAGTTTATTGAATATTTCCGCGTCTTTATTGTAGGATCTAAATTGAGGTTTGGACTGAAGAATAACTGTCTAGGTAGTTTATATACGCGTCTTCCCAAAGGAAATCAAAACAAGTGATTTGGGTAAATGACGGTTCCATTATTCATCATAAATGTAAATATACATCATTACCTAAACTAATATTACCCCTCTGTTATTCCACCAACAATTGTTCAATTAATCAAATCAAGAGCAACAAATAAATATTATTCTATCCTTTCTGGATAGATCAGATTCCTTCAAAAGATAATATTTGGTCGTTGTATAACAAGAAGTGCTTCTTATTCTGGAAGGGTGCCTCAATTCACAATCAAAATATACAATTCCATTCAAAGCAAGCGACACAATCAAAAGAGGAACAAATCAATATGGCTGCCGCCAAGACCAAGTATCAGCCTAAACAACATCAATGCAGTTCAGAAAGAAACAAAGAAACTCAGTGAAGGCAGAAGAAATAGAAACTATTATAAAATACAAATATTATCATCATCTCAAAATGGAATTGAACAGACTAACAAAATGTATAACTGAAGGAACTAATGTATGCATGGAGGGATTTTCACAAACAAAGACTTCAAAAAATGGATCTTACATTTATTGTTCATTTTTTTATATGCTATTTCTGGATTCCTAAAATAATCTAGTCTATTATCAATTTGTTTAGATTCTATTTCTTTTTAGAACATCATTCGAATTGCAACTGCAAGCTTAGCTGATAATACACCTAACAAATCGTCAGATACTGTGTAACTACAATTCGATGTTATTTTCTTCTTCTGCTGATGAAGCTCCTTAGTTTTTTTCGTTATATTGATTACTACTCTTGCATCCACCTAAGCTTTATCTTGAATATAACTGTGGTGTTTTCCAATAACTTCATATATATATATTTCATACATATGCTCCCCTTGAAGATATTTCGTACATCTCTAAAACTTTTTGTCATCAATTATTTCCCCACTTTTGCAGATGCAATCATCCAGAATGGAAAAATCTCTCAATAATCACTTCTTCCTCTGACATACAGTCAGTCAAATTACAAAAACATTAAGCGTACTTATTACTGCCACATATTCTAATCAAGCATAAAATATATACATTCAATAATAGTTTATCACAAACTAGGACGAAACAGAAATACAATGCCTCATTTTTATAATTCGTTCTTTAAACGACGTTAATCAGCGAATTCTGAAAGTATAGTCGAACACTTTGAACATTGCAATAAGAATTACGAAGACAACTAATATTCTCCTTGATATATAAATATAGTAAAAGGTGACGAAAGTAAAATATCTTTCATATAATAAATAAATGAATTATGTCTAGAAGTAAACTCCAAAACGAAGGACTCGTCCGATTTGAGACTAAATTGTTTGGTTGCACCTGCATCTCACTACTCAGTACTTTTAGTCTCAAATAAAAGCATTTCAAACCATCCAACAATAATGATATAAACATGTGAAGAGGTCACGTACCTTTCAGGGCATAACGACGCTACTGTCAGAAATCTCTTCTTACATAGTGATCACAAATTTGATAAAAACAGGAGTCAAAGTTGATGGATTATGAAGATATTTTTGGATTAAAGATTGATGTAATTTAGTGTATAGAATTTAAACTAACTAGTAATACGAAGTTCTACGTGATCAAACGTGATCTAATGAATATACTTGATTGAGAGTCTTCAGTCACGGTTATATCCAGCGAAAATAATAAAATCAGCTAAGAAGTCGTAAACTTACAAATCTGTTTACCTCACAAATTTAGTTACCACTACAAACTGTACCTAACCCTAACCTTGACTAACACACGTCCTAATTTTGAAGTGCGAGGATATCCTACTGAAAATATCTTATTAGTGAGGTATGAAAAGGCTTCATACCCCAGAGGTTACCAGATTATGTCTTGGGGATAAAATTGAGGGAGAACTAGCCACGATAATCCGCAAAACTTCATAAATACATACAGAATGCCTAGCAGAAAAAGGGATTGGAATATCCGACTATTGGAAAAAACCTGTCTTCTTAAAATTTTGTCTCAAAAACGATAAGATAGCTAGAAGGATTGATTTTAGACCAATGGTGATAGATAATAAAAACGACGTATCCAGTGACCAAATTGGCGTCTCTATACAAAACAAAATACGTTAGTCAAATATAGTCAAGCACCTACATTGTGTTACTGTTAATTGTGTTTATCAGTTTACCTATAAGTGCCAAAGCACATATTTTAGGAGAATAGAACAGAGGGTTTGTTTGTGTCCACATATCTGAATGTTGTCCAGAAAAAAATGAAACTAAACAGAGAAAAAGTTCTTGACAGTGGTGCATTTACCTATCGTTTGTTTGACAGTTGGTATAATAATGTTGAAGTTTGAAAAATCTTAAAATTAATCAATGAACAAAGGGAATTCAAAATTGTTTGTTACATTTATCCGAAGCTACTGCAATCAAATGATTTGAGCAGAATTTATGTATTTAAAAAGAAACTATAATCAATCTTGTTTTGCCCTGATGACCTTATGTTAGTGAGATTATTCCAATAAAAGTTAATCACAATTTCCAACATTGAAATTCTTTAATTCTATCCTCTATCCAATTAGCCTATATTGCATAATCGATTTTCTGTTTCGAAAAAAAAAACTTTGTTTTCATGCTCTTCTAGTTAGTATATTGATATATTTAACTTGAAAATGAGCAGACGTTTAAACAGTTTTGATTCTTTCATAATATAATAATCTATTAGTATTATCCTATCTCTACATTTTAATTCAGTTTATTTTATGCGTTCCCAGTGTAGTGAACGAGAACACAGGTGGGGCAACCGGATTGTATTCAACGATAATTACAGAGTTACTCAGTAAAATCGGAAAAACCATATCGTAAATCGTTCATTTGCAAAATATCAGTTCATCATATCAAACTGGACTGATCCTGTTGCAAAACATCAATCCATTGTCACTATTCATGCGTTTCATACAAATTCCATTGTGTTCCCACTCTTCCTTTCTTGATCTTCCCCCATCTTCTTCTGCCAGACATTACGTCGACACTCACGTCATATACTACTTATAAGTAGCTTGCACCACACCAGTATTAAGCATGTATACTTGTTGCATTCTGATGATTATTACTACACTTTTAGATTGTAAGCAATTGAGGAGAATACACGAAATAAATGAATTCTTGTTATCCTGTCTGCAATATTTGTTCTTTCTTCATTCAAGTTTATACATGGGAAAAGTTGGATGAGATTTCTTATGACATCTCATTGGTGTCAATGAGTTGTGGTAACACAACAGTATAGTTCCCCTGAAATTGAAAATACGAACATGTAGAATCAGATTCAGTTGTCTGATTATTTAAATGTCCTCCTGAAAGCGACATCTGGTGAGGTCATGGGTCTACGTTCCCGTTGATGAATTCAACACCATGAACAAGTAATTATCCAGATCACTTCAATCCATAATGCAAATTAGTTTCCACCATTTATTCCTAAAAACTAGTATGAACCAAATTAAGCATCGATGATCTTCATCATGTGTAACAATAGTTAGAATAAAGTTACATGATTTTGCCCAAAACCGAATGTGATACATTATACACTTAACCTAGAATTTGTTCAACCTGTTCAAATTAAAATGGAATTTGAGTGATATTTTATTGTAGGATCAGTGGAATATCATTGAGCCCTAGTTAAATCATGAACCTAGTTTATTCTCTTCTCATTATAGTGTGATGGAGATTGTTGTTTTTTATTGAAATTATGGATCAATCATTGGTAGACCATCATTCGATATCTGAAAGCACTGGATGACGTTTTCGTCCTGGTATGGGACTTCAGCAATGCGCATACACCAATTCTGCTATTCACAGGAGTCGAGTCCAGGATCTTGGGACCTATGAATCAGAGGTGTTAATATCTAACTCTAATCAATCTAAAGTTTTGCTCCACTTCACCCATTGTTTTCAGTAGTTTCTGCCTACCCTTGACCAGGATTAAAATCCACTGGTCACGCTTTCTCACTAGAACCCCGATAATTTCCTCATGAAGCTAGATAATACAGACCACTGAACCTCGTCAACTTCATTATGGATTAATCAGTTTCTTACTGTGGACCAACCCTTGTAATAGTGTCATTGGTAATGTAAGCTAACATTTCAAGCATATATGGCTTGTTTTAGCTTTTGGACAAAACTATTTAACCTACTCTATTCAAACATATTCTGATCTTATAACTTTGGTTGGTTTTATTTGCCTGGGTGATTGCATTGCTTACTTGACTTATCATATATGTGTCTAGCTTATTTTTGTCCGACTATAAATAATAATTAGTCATGCCTCGTCAAATGACGCTGGCCCAGTCTCCTTTTTTCACTTTATTTTGCTTCAATTTCACTCTTTTTTTTCTGATAATACTATGAGTCAATGTTCAGCTTCTCACTGTCGATGACTCATAAACAACATTGATCACCTAAGAATAATATATATCTGGAAATTAGATAAGAAATTTATTTCATAACATAAGTAATCTTTCGTAGAAAATACAGTCAGATTCTGGGTCACTAAATGTGTTACTCTATACTTTTCCAATATGTTATGATTCTATTTATTCTGACCAATCATCATAGAAGTAGCTTTATCTAATTATCAGGACAGATTAAGCCAGGTTAGGTATTACGGTGTGTGCTACTTATACAAACGATATAAGTAGTATAAGAAGGAACGTGAAAGAGGAAGTCTTACGGTCAGAAGAGGAAACCGGAAAGCAAATGGAGCAAAAGCAAGAAGTAAATGGAGTACCAACAGGAATGAAAGGAAGCAACAACAGGAATGGAAGAAGGATGGAGTGTTGAAAGTCACGACTCAAAGATGGTGTGCAAATAGAGTATGTTCAATGTAATGTTTTCGTTTTTAACTGACTCAGAGTGTAAATTTTCATAATACAATCTTCCTCGCCTGCCTCAGTCTTCTCAGCATAAACCGCAAGCTATAACTTTAGTGTAAGCTAAGAGGTCACACCATTCCCATCCAAGTCGATTAGACTTCACCATTCAAATTAATGATCTATATTATCACAAGTATTATTCAGTTTGTATATCACAAATCTGGAGTAAACATGATAAGTAGAATAAGCATTTACACGGTTGCTAGTCAGTTAAGGAAAAAATTCCTTACTAAGACTGCATTTTTTACACAAAAAGCGAACTAGGCTAACCACTAGTATTGTCATACAAAGAAATCGTGATCTTGATCACTACTACTGTAACGCATTCGAAACCGAACTCTATTAACTCTTAGTTTCGTTTATCAGGTTGTCTCAATCTCACGTTGGCTTTATATCTGGTTTCTGTCTATTTAGTCGTATATTGTAAGTAAGTACATCATTCTATGTGCTTACTGAGTCGTCGGCTCATCTTTTTCTCTTGTTCTTTCTTCTTCCAGATAATCTCATACGCTACTCCTCACATCCTTCCCTAGAACACAGGGTACCTCCTGGCTAGACGCAAACCAACCAAAGGCTGTAGTTACACTACCACTACAACTAACTCTGTTAGGTACTTACAAATTATACAGTCTTCTCAATAAGCTTCAAAAATTATACCTTTCAAATTAAGTTCCTGATAATATTTCAACAAAATTTAATTGTATGCAAAGGTTATTTGAAACCATGGATCTATCAGTGTTAGACTACCATTAGAAAACTGGAAGCACTGGACGGCTGTTTCGTCCTGGTATGGGACTCCTCAGCAATACGCATCCACAACTCCTGCACCCCGCAGGATCCGAACCCAGGACATTCGGTATTGTGCACGAACGCCCTAACCGTTAGACCACTGACCCTGTATCTAACGGTGTTAATGTCTAACTTGATCAAATTTACGGAGTTGTGCAACCTCATACACTGTATGCATCCATCCGAACAGGTTAGAACTTCACTGGTCACGACTTCCCAGTAGAACTCGAAGAAGATTCCTCACCAAGCTAGTCACTAGTGAGCACATGTAATTGCACTGCGGGGTTGTTGTGAAGATTGTTAAGTTGCACATTTGAAACCTGAGTCCCACCATACCAGGACGAAACGGCCGTCTTTCAGTGGTGCTTCCAGGTTTCTTCTAATGGTGGTCTAACATTGATCGATTCATGGTTTCAAAAATGTGTAACTTAACAATCTTTACAACCCCGTAATGTATATTATTAGTATCATAATAATATGATTATAATTTGAATTGAAATATTTCTTCTAATCAGTGAGTTGATTTCACTAAAATTTTTTTTAATGACAATATACGGATGAATGAAATAATGATCTGATCATACGTTAACTTTTTTTATTAAAAGGTCAACCAAGATACACATAGAGAAGAGACAAGAACAACACAGTTTACAAAGAAGAATATAAATCACTTGACTGTAATAAATACTAAATTAGAATCAATATTACAAGGTTAAGTTTGATGTAAGTACAAATAAGGGAGAGAATTTTTAGGCTATAAAGCTTCATTTAAGTATTTGCCCTAGATGATTTCAGTACAATACAATAGTACAAATAGTGAGTTGAGATCAACACTTTTAAATCTACACTCTAACCTGTGTAATAGTGTAATAAATAGTTCAAACCATTTTTTTATCTTTCTTTTTTTCAGGCAGTTTTGGAGGTTTGTGTAGTTTAACACATTTGAAATCATCACTCAATCATTGTTAGATCACCATTAGAAACCTGGAAGCAGGAGTCGTGGATGCGCACTGCTGATGAGTCCCATACCAGGACGAAACGGCCGTCCAGTGCTCCCAGGTTTCTAATGGTGGTCTAACAATGATTGAGTGATGATTTCAAATGTGTAAAGACACAAACCTCAAAACCTCTCCCCCAAAATATCGTAACAGTGCTTACTAGTGACTAGCTTCGTGAAGAAATTCTCGGAGTTCTAGTTGAGAAGACGTGACTAATGGAGTTCAACCCTGTCGGGTGTAGGCAGTAACTACCAAAGACAAATGGGTAAGGTCGCGCGAAAATCCGTAGATCAATCAGAGTTAGACATTAACACCGTTGGATGCCGGACCAGTGGTCCGATGGTTGGGCGTCGGGTTCGAATCCTGCGAGGTGCAGGAGTAGTGGATTTGCACTGCTGATGAGTCCCATACCAGGAAGAAACGGCCGTCTTTCAGTGCTTCCAGATTTTCTAATAGCGGTCTAACAATGACTGATTGATGATTTCAAATTTTATCTTTCTTTTTAACAGGAGGTTATTATACTCGCCTTCAAAATGATAGAGTGATGTAGACATTCGTTTTCAGTTTCAAAAATGTAGTGAGTTCTAACATACTACACCATTTCTATTGGTTTATGGATCTGTATAAATATCACTAGCATGCATGCATGGGGCTATTCATTAAAAACACATTTACATAATCATATTCAATAGTGTCCTTTGTATCAATAGATATGATTGTTTCTATTAAGCACACCCTTGATCATCGAAAGTCTAGTTATTTATTGTGATTCATTCAATTCATATAACAAAAAACTGTTAGATTATATTTGAAAAGATTTTGTATGATAATTGAGTAAATACATCGATTCGTAATCAGAATGAATTTAGTTTTAGGAAATTCATTTGTGTAGGTGGAAATTCTCTCGACTCTGAAAAAAGAATCGATTGATTTTTTTCGCGACTGATTTTTGATTTAAAAAAGAATCCACGTTTTTCCAGTTTGGTCAGAAAAATGATTGAATCGCTTTGTTTTCGTTTTCATACTGTCCGAAACATAAAGCGTCGTAATCAAGTGAATATGTATCGGTTTTTTGACCTTGATGAATCTGTTCAACATTGAATTGATGATTCTATGTTATTATTCATAAATAATTTCAATGTATTTTAATTATTTTATTATGAAATTGAAAATGAAAACTTGTATTTGAATAATATGAGGACGAAAAAGATCATTTCTAAGAGTCTTCAGTCACTTGTCGAGCAATACTCAACAGGGGAGTGGAGTATTCTGACGGGTAACCTAAAAGCCAGGGTTGACATGAACAATAATACTAGATAAGAAGATATCATCGGACAATATGGACTGAGAGAAAGGAACAAAAATATTGAGGGATTCATGAATCTGTGTCTTCAACAAATTGGTTATAGATGGCATCATATTCCCACACAAACACAAATAAAAATCTACATGGGTTTCATCGAATAGTTTTAAACAGAATCAAATCGACTACATTTGCATCAACAAAAGGTTCGGAAGGACTGTGGAGGATGTAAAAACCAAGAAAGGAGCTGATACAGCTTCGGATCACCACTTAGCCGTGACCAAGATGAAAATGAAACTATATGAGCACTGGACAAGTGGGCAGACAGCATCACAAAAGTTTAATGTGACCGATACTGGCAAACTCAACAAACTCAACACATCTCTCAACAATAAGTTTCAAGCTTTTCACTATCTACTCAATGAAGAAGAGGAAACTACCATGGAGCTCACCTGGAAGCGGATTGAAGAAGTAATAAGTTCAGTATGTCACGAGGTTCTGGGCTGCAAAAATCTCCATCACAATGAATGGATCTGTGTGCATACTCTGAATAGGGTTCGAAAAAGGAAGAACAAGAAGGCAGAAATAATATCAGCCGAACGATAGCAGAGAAAGCCATGGCACAAGCTGTATACACAGAAGCAAACCAGCAAAAAAAGGAGCATTAGGACTGATAACAGAAAATAGGTGGAAGACCTAGCAACGATAGCGGGAAAAGCTGCGAGGGGAGGATATATGAGGCAAACATATGATACAACGAAGAAGCGTGCTGAAAATTACAATAAACCAGAACGACCAGTGAAAAGCAAGCAAGACAAATCAATCACCGACATTGAAGAACAGTGAAACAGGTGGGAAGAGCACTTTAAAAGATTCTTGAATAAACCAGCACTACTGAACCTTCCCAAAATTTCTACAATTGAAGGACACTTGGAACTAAAAACAACTGTAAACCAACATCAAAGTCACAATTTTCAGTATGGACGTCAAGATAGTTCTATTGTACGGAGCTGAAACTTGGAGAACCATGAAAGCCATCATCCATAAGATACGAGTGTTGGTTAACAGTTGTCTACGCATCATACTGCCAATCCGTTGATCGGACACTATCAGCAACAACCTACTGTGGGAGAGAAAAAACCAGATTGGAACTGAGGAAGATATTAGGAGGAAGCGCTTGAGATGAATAGGACAGTGCCGATGGCCTGGTGACTGACTAGATCTCAGTACGGATACAGAAGGCTCGATTGGCTTTTGCCAACTTGCGTCATTTATGGCGTATGCTAACCAAAGGACAAGTCTACTGCTCAGTAGTTCACTCTGTCCTACTTTATGACTGTGAAACATGGCCAGTCAGAGTACAAGATATTAGTCGGTTGATGGTTTTCGATCATAGGTGTCTCCGAATCATTGCTTGTGTATCCTAGGGCAACCGAGTAAGCAATGCTGTTGTTAGGAAAAAGGTACTAGGTAAGGATGGCAGGCCAATAGATGAAATATTGAAACTGCATCAGTTGAAGTGGTTGGGACATGTGTTAACGTGTGCCTAACTACCGACTGCCTCGTCGAGCTATGTTTTGCGATGTAGGAATAGAGTGGAAGAAATCCAGGGGTGGCCAAACCAAAACACGGCACAAATCTATGAAGTCACTGAAAAGTGGATTGAGTCATGTTGGTAGGTATCGACTACCTGGTTGGGGCCCGATGGTAATCGATGGTTAGAGACCCTGAATGACATGGCTCAAAACCGTTTACAATGTCGCAGGTACATACATTCTTTGTGTTCTCTCAAGTCCTAACCTGACAATTACATCTAATGCTATTGTGGAATGGCAACTTGAACTGATGTACTTACGTACGAGGTTCTACGTTGCTGTTGATGATGATGAAGAGGAGGAAAGCACTCAACTGCGTTACAAGACTAGACCTCACTTGAAATCCTCGAGGTTAAAGGAAAAGAGGAAGATCAAAGAACATATAATGCCGAGGATTGGGGACAGACATGAAAAGCGACTGAATAGAACTGGAAAGGAAGGCCCGGGACAGAGTAGAGTGTAGAATGCTGGTTGGCGGCCGATGCTCCATTGAGAGATAACAAGCGTAAGTAAATAAATAATTTGACTAATGTTCAAATAGTTCCTTATATAAATGTGCGGTATTATAGAGTGAATTTTTCGTTGTTAATAAATGAAAACTAATATTTTGTTGAAGTTATTCACTTACAATTTACTGAGATCCGTATGAAGTAGAACTACAAATAGTTTGATTATGGATTCGTCTGTGTTCATTTACATCTTCTGTATAAAGTTACTTGAAGTCAAACAATGACTAAGAGAGTTTTACGCTGATTTAAATTTTTGTGTAACTAGTTGCATATTGAATAGACAAAATGATGGTTGGACAACGGAGTGAATAACTAATGAATTAATCTTGCAAAGAACTTTCATTCTTAGGTTATGCAGTTACCGAAGTGTATTATAAAATCTGATTTAAAATACATCAGACTTACAATTATACGCTGAAATCTAGTCTATTAACTATTTTTACATATGTTATTATCATATTGCTCTTACCTAGAACGTCGTTATAAAATATTCCGTTCTAATTAAATATATAGTTTAATGGGTCACAAAAAATAACTCATATATTAACCTTAATTTATTACACTGAGTATTTTGACTAATTTGAAACATTTTTTTTATGTAATGTTGTCTGTCATTACCATTCGACGACATATTAACTTTATACGTCACAAAAAAATGACTCATTACTACTGATGTTTACGGAAAAATCTAGCCACCACATAAGCGTTTATTCGTCCCACAAGGTCATTTGTATTTTTTAACCAATCAGAAAACTAAGCAACGAATAAAAACATTCATTTCAAGGTTGTTGATGAAATATTTACAAAGTCGACTTTGTTTCAAGGCAATAGGTTGAACAATAGATACACATATATAAATTTGTTTTGATTAACGAGTACTATCACATGGTAATTTTGCCTTGAGTTAGAATATTTCATACAGTATATTTAATGTGGATCATATGACTTGTAAAATCAGTAATAATTATTCCACCTAAAAATGAATATAAACAATATTTATGTTGACAGAGTTAATGTAGATAGTAGATATATGAATTCATAAATTTTTATTCATTCTAGGGTTGAATAAAGGTGAATTATTGTTGAAGTATAATGATTTTACAGATATTAGGTTATCTACTGACTGTATAATGTCTAAACTAATCTAATTATGTATGATGACCTGGTGACTGACGAAATCTCAGCTCGGATACAGAAGGTTCGATTGGCTTTCGCAAAACTGCGTCACTTATGGCGTAGGCGAGATATCCGTTTGCTGACTAAAGCACGAGTGTACTGCGCAGTAGTTCGCTCCGTCTCACTTTATGGCTGTGAAACATGGCCAGTGAGAGTAGAAGATATTCGTAGGTTACTGGTTTTCGATCATAGGTGTCTTCGAAGCATTGCTCGTATATCGTGGGACACCCGAGTTAGCAACGCTGTTATTAGGAATCGGGTTCTAGGTAAGAATGGCAGATCAATAGATGAAGTAATGAAACTACATCAGTTGAGGTGGTTGGGAAATGTGCTGCGTATGCCTAACCACCGACTGCCTCGACGAGCTTTGTTTTGTGGTGTAGGAGTAGGTTCGAAGAAAGTTAGAGGCGGCCAAACCAAAACATGGCAGAAATCCATGAAGTCATTGACGAGTGGACTTAGCCATGTCGGGAATTGTCGACTACCTGGTTGGGGTCCGCGAGATGATAATAATCGATGGCTAGAGACCTTGAATGACATGGCTCAAAATCGTTCGCAATGGCGCAGGTGCATTTATTCTCTGTGTTCTCTCAAATCCAAATCTTCTGGATTCTTCAACACCTCTAGTTTTGACTTTCTAAACTTATCTCACTGAATCATTCTTCTTGAATAATATCTTCTAATCCTAACCTCTCCGATTACTTCTAATACCTTTACTACCTCTACTACTATTGGATTTGAATTGACAATTACATCTCATTGCTGATGTGGTATGGCAATATGAACTGATGTACTTACGTACGAAGTTCTACGTTGCATCTGACTGACTGACTGACTGACTGATTTATGTATGATAGTCGGTATTCTATTTTCAATTAATGAGAGAAATTTCAAAATTTTGCTTCCATATAAAGTAATCAGATTAAAATCATCAAATTTACACATTACTATATAAATAATCACCGATTTTGCTTTTCAGATATTGTTTTGACCTAGCTTGTCATGTCAGAAATTGTCTAATGACTTTTTTGTACTTCATTCTTTTCTCTACTACTGATATAAATCAATTAGGATTTGAAATTGATTATCGGTTTTTTTCTTCATTTTGTTTCAGTTGATAATAATGTGTACTTTCTATTAAGAAAGAATCCATAAATGTACTTCTGTGTTTTATTTTTGTTTTCAAATTCTTGCAAATAAAAGTTTTAGAATATGTTGATAAGTATTGCTATCAAATACACTGAAAAGTTAATGTTTTATGTTAATGGTGATGCTGATAAATTTGTCAGTAGTTAGAAAACTTTTTTCGATGTAGTGCTTACTACTTACAATGTTGTTTACGAGTATTATGCAGGGGAGTGTCGCCCTGAAGTCATCATATTGTGGGAGACATCAGTGTATTGAAGACTAGAAGACATGTGGAAGAAGACAGCTGATATTGTTTTGGTTTCGCGAATGTACGCTTGAAGATAAGGTACTTACTTACTTACGCCTGTTACCCCCAATGAAGCATAGGCCGCTCACCAGTTTTCTCCAACCAACCCTGTCCTGGGCTTCCCTCTCCAATTCTGTCCAATGTTCGTTCATTCCTCTCATATTTTTCTCTATTTCTCGGCGTAGTGTGTTCCTTGGCCTTCCTCTTTTCCTTTTGCCTTGAGGGTTCTATGTGAGGGCTTGTCTCGTGATGCAGTTAGGTGCTTTCCGCAATGTGTGTCCTATCCACTTTCACCGCTTCTTCCTGATTTCTTCCTCCATTGGAATCTGGTTTGTTCTCTCCCATAGTTCGTTGTTGCTGATGGTGTCTGGCCAACGAATACGAAGTATTTTGTGTAGACAACTGTTAATAAACACTTGTATCTGGATGATGGCTTTGGTAGTTCTCCAAGTTTCCGCTCCATACAGTAGAACTGTCTTCACATTTGTATTGAAAATCCTGATTTTGGTTTTGGTTGAAAATTGTTTGGAGTTCCAGATATTTTTCAACTGTAGAAATGCAGCCTTTACTTTGCCAATCCGCACCCTCACATCTGTATTGGATCCACCTTGGTTGTCGATGATGCTGCTCAGATATGTAAAGGTGTTAACATCCTCCAAAGCATCTCCATCAAGAGTGATTTGGTTGGTGCATGTTGTGTTGCATCGGAGAACTTTGCTTTTTCCTTTATGTATATTGAGACCTACTGCTGCAGAGGCTGCTGCTACACTGGTCGTCTTCTCTTGCATTTGTTGTTGCGTGTGATATAGAATAGCCAGGTCATCTGCGAAGTCCAGATCATCCATCTGCGTCCTTGAAGATAAGGTGAAGACACTTGCCTAGTAAACTGTATCTTCTTGAAAGAAATCATTTATTCTGTCTGTTCTCAAGGTCAACTTTTATAACATCGGTATCATTCCTTAGCTTTCATTCAACTACCTCAATGTTTTGCGTTTTTGTCATATATTGTTAACGAATTTTAAAACAGTTTGATCTTAAGAATTATGAAGTCAAGAAATTAAATGAAGATTATTACTATAAAATTCAGAAATAGTGACATTCGAAGTGTTGAAATAAACTTTCATTAGGATTTTTGAGTTGTGTAGTAGTGTCTACTATCTTGAGTCGATTATTACTCTCCAATTACAATTCCTACTTTGATTGAAACTATAGTTAAAAAGCTAAACATTTGCATGAGTTTATATTTTCTCCGTAGATATTGAGGACTGAAATTAACTGATTGTTATGCTCTTCAACTGATATGCTTCAAACTATGACGATTTCACCTTAGTGGGTAAACGAGAACTAAGACAAATGATCCAGTGATAAGATAGGCTACTCTAATCCGAGCATCGCAGAGGAAGAAGTCTTGACAAGACGTAGAAAGTGTATTCTACAAGCAACCAGAAAATATGAGGTCAGTTAGTACACAAATCGAGTTTATTTACGCATGATAGAAACGTCATTGAGAGAGCCACAAATATAGCGTACTAAAATAACACAGCCACCAATGGCAGTCAATGTTTTTCCAGGTGGGAAATGTAAGCTGTAAGTCAACTGGTCAGCCCATGCTCGAAAATATAAAATCTAGTATCAGAACTTTTATCAAGTGAGTTCTGGGGATCTAACGTCCCCAATATCAATGTCTATCGAGATGCATACATCCCATCAAGATGGCTAATAGCATTGTGGTGCGCGCTACTTATAAGTGGTATATGACGCGAGTAAAAACGTAATGTCTGGCAGCAGAAGATGGGGGAAGATCAAGAAAGGAAGAGCGGGAACACAATAGGATTTGTATGAAACTCATGAACAGTGAAATGTCAGGCAATGGATTGATGTTTGCAACAGGAACAGTCCAGTTCAATATGATGGATTGATATTTTGCAAATTAACGATTTACGATATGGTTTTCCTATTTTACTGAGTAACTCTGTTGTACTCGTGCTTAAAACTACAACGGTGATATATCCACATAACGGGTCCTAAACCCGATGGTTCAAATTTACCAAGGAATAATATTATCCCTACCAATATTATTCATTAGGCAGTAGTAAATAATCATCAACAAATTCACATAGTGTGGTGATGTGTTGCGAACTACTTATAAGTAGTATATAGCGTGAGTGTCAACGTAAAGTCTGGTAGCATAATATGGGGGGAAGATCAAGAAAGGAAGAGTTAGAACACAATGGAATTTGTATGAAACGCATGAATAGTGACAATGGATTGATGTTTGGCAACAGGAACAGTCCAGTTCCATAGGATGCACTGATCTTTTGCAAATGAACGATTTACGATATGGTTTTCCGATTTTACTGAGTAACTCTGTAATTTTCGTTAAATACAATTCGGTTGCCTCCACCTGTGTTCTCATTCACTACATTTGGTGTCGCTGCCTGCTCGAAGGTAGGGGCTTACGTGGCCGAAGGAGTTGCAGGACGGAGATTGGCGGAGCTTCCTGGAGGAGTTTGGGGCCACGGTGGGTCTGGTGGGGGCTTGGGGCGGAGTTGACGGCGCTGGGGATGCTGTGGGGAGGTGAGGCGAAGGCGGTGCACGACAGTCTGGACGGTGCCACCAAGGAGACGGCGTGGGAGACGGTCACCGGGCGGCTGATAATGGAGTTCGACAGCCCAGCGGACAGGGAGGAGGCGCCGCAGAGGTTCCGGTTGGCGCGGCTGTCGGCCGATGGTGACCTGTTGGTGCTTGCTGTGGAGCTCACCGGATTGCGCCGTGAGGAGTGGACGGGGCACAGTCTTTGGCGTCGCAATTTATCGAGTGTGTGCCTGCCGCCGTGTTCCAGCATCGGGAACTTGTGGACGCTACACGTTGGATAGGTGCCGTATCCATTCCAGACCAGTGATCAAGAACGATGACCGAAGTGGTAATCCGGCATAGTGTAGCGTGTCACGGAATACGGAAGGTGATATTAACTGACCAGGAGCTCTGTTTTGAAGGACCACCACGACAGCTTATTAAAAGGGGGGACGAGTGTGGTGATGTGTTGCGAACTACTTATAAGTAGTATATAGCGTGAGTGTCAACGTAAAGTCTGGTAGCATAATATGGGGGGAAGATCAAGAAAGGAAGAGTCAGAAAACAATGGAATTTGTATGAAACGCATGAAGAGTGACAATGGATTGATGTTTGGCAACAGGAACAGTCCAGTTCCATAGGATGCACTGATCTTTTGCAAATGAACGATTTACGATATGGTTTTCCAATTTTACTGAGTAACTCTGTAATTTTCGTTAAATACAATTCGGTTGCCTCCACCTGTGTTCTCATTCACTACAAAAGTATTAAAAATTCAATTTTTAATCATATCCTGTCGTTAACACTTATTTTTCATTGCCTGTTTATCAACTAGATTAATATACATTAGTATATGACCTTATTTGTATAGTTTTGTGTTAAAACAAAAAAAGTCATACCATGTTCTTTGTTAATAAAATTCAATGATTGTTTATGTTTCTTTTTTTTTAAAAAATCAGCAGACACATTGATTGTTCAATATGAATAGAAATGTTAATTTTTCTTCATTATTATTTAGTAAGTAAGTATACTTTTATTCGCAGAAAACTCAATGTATTTCTAGATTAAATGTTAAAAGCCAATATGTGACATTCGTTTATCCACTGTCAGTCAGTCAATCAGTCAGTCAGCTACAACGTGAACATCGTATACACGTTCATCAGTTAACATACCACATTAGCGTACACAGTTCGAATCGTTAACTCAGATCCTCAAGTATTAAAGGTAGTAGAAGTGTGGTGCGCGCTACTTATAAGTAGTATATGACGTGAGTGTAAACGTAATGTCTGACAGCAGAACATGGGGAAGATCAAGAAAAGAAGAGTGGGAACACAATGGAATTTGTATGAAACGCATGAATAGTGATGAACTGTCAGACAATGGATTGAAGATTTGCAAATTAACGATTTACGATATGGTTTTCCTATTTTACTGAGTAACTCTGTAATATGCGATGAATACAATTGGGTTGCCCTCACCTGTGTTCTCCTTCACTATAAATCTATTTCCAGATTAAATGTTAAAAGCCAATATGTGACATTCGTTTACCCACTTTCAGTCAGTCAGTCAATCATTCAGTCAGCTACAACTTGGACTTCGTATACACGTTCATCAGTTGACATACAACATTAGCGCACACAGATTGAATTGTTAGCTCAGATCCTCTAGTATTAAAGGTAGTAGAAGTATTAACAGTAATGGAGGAGATTAGGATTCGAAGATATTATTCAAGAGGTATAATTTAGTGAAATAAATTTCAAAAAGGAGACATAGAGGTGATGAGGAATTCAGAAGATTAGAATTTGAGCAAACTCAAAGGAATAAATGCATATATGCCATTGCAAACCATTTTGAGCTATGTCACTCAAAGTCTCCAACTGTCGCGTACCCCAAACAGGTAGTCTACACCTACTAACATCGCTCAATTCACTTGTCAGTGAACTGATGAATTTGTGCCATGCTTTGGGTTTGACAGCCACAGCTTTCTTCTAGTCTACCCCTACACCTGGCATCATCACTCGACGAGGCAGTCAGTGATTAGGCATTCGTAATACATGTCACAACCACTTCTACTGCTGAGGATCCACCACTTCATCAGTTAATTTACCATCCTTAAATAGTATCCGTTTTCTAAAAACAACACTGCTTCCTCGTTTGTCCCAGGATATACGAGCAATGCTTCGAAGACATCTGTGATCGAATATCAGCAACATTCGAATACCCTCCACTCTTACTGGACTTGTTTCACATCCATATAGTAGGTTGGAGCGAACTGATGCGCAGTAGACTCGTCCTTTGTTCAGAAGACGGATATCTTGCCTACGTCATTAAGGGCGTAAGTTGACAAAAGCTAGTCGAGCCTTCTGTATCCGTGCTGAGTTTTCGTCACACACCAGGCCATCAGCATTAATAGCGGTCAACACTGTTAACTACTTCGCTCCCTTTCACTACTTCAGGTGCCGATACAAGCCAATCCTGAAGCAACAGATAGTCGTATCCTGAACATGTTTGCATTGTTGCTTAGGTTTGTCAGAAGACTCTGCATTTTTTCAGCGTCTTCACCTAACAGAACTATGTTATTGGCATACTCTTAGCAGAAGGATAATTCCCGTATAAGGTTTATGTACTACTTTGATACTTCTTTCAATGACAGATGCTGCCATAGAATTTTGAGATCAACAGAGTCAAATGTCACCCTAAGGTCCAGGAATATAACTATTGTTGGAGGCCTAAAGCGGCATTCTTCTGTCAAGCCTCTTCACTGGTCGCTGATAGCAATGTAGTCTATTTAGGTTCACTGTTTGGTCATATTGTGCGTCGGATGCGATTCTCCTCATCTAAATGCGAAATGTTGCTTCAGCAATGGCTTCCATTAGCACCTGAACTAGTGATAAGGATTGCAGCAGTTGAGCCTGTTGGCTGTTTTACTCATCATGGAAGTGCTGATGGCCTGGTGTCTGACGAAATCTTAGCACGGATGCAGACGGTTCGACTGGCTTTTGCAAGCTTGAATCAATTATGGTGTAGTCGAGACAACCGTCTACTAAACAAAAGTCTACAGCGCAGCAGTCCGCTTCGTCCTACTGAACGTATGAAATATGACCAGTAAGAGTAGAGAATATTCGTAGGTTATTAGTATTCTGTCATTGTGTTACGTATGTCTAACCACCGACTAACTCAACGAGATATATTGTCTAGTGTAGGAGTAGGCTGGAACAAAGCTAAGGATGGCCAAACCAAAACATGGCAAAGTTCACGAAGTCACTGACAACTAGACTGATTCATGTGATAGGAGTACAGTATCTGGTTAGGGTCCGCAAGGCAAGGACTTTCGTAGGTTACTAGTCTTCGATCATCGATGTCTCCAAAGAATTGCTCGTATATCATGGGACAACCGTATAAGCAATGCTGTCACGTCATAAGATGTTTTTGCTTGTGCTTAAAGTTGATAGTTACTGGGCGGTTATCTTGAACAGACGATCATCATTATCTGTTCGAACAGTCGCGACACCATAAGATCCACCCAAATGTCTTTCCTTGTCACTTAGTCTACCTACTTTAGCATTGACGTAACCAGCCACTAGTACTATATCAGAGTGCCTAACTTTTTAGAGAAGGTTAGAAAGGTTTCTGTGACACTAATCTTTTATCTCGTCCGAGCTGTAGTTGGATTCGTGTTGGTTTTAGTGACCTGGTAGCGTGGTCGCACATATCAACGGACAACTGCTTGAGGTTGGTCACACACGGCCTTTTTGTGGGAGGTTTGTAAAATATTAGCTCCGCCCTTCAAAATGCCTGGTCGCCAGAGATGGTGAGATGAGGTTTGATATTCTTAGGGTCGACCTTATGTAACCCCTTTTCTGTGAGAAGGTGGCATCGCCGCAGATGCCGATTTTCCGAGGAGATCGCCTTACTGCTATCACACCCCTCTACAGTCAGCAGTACGACTTCGTCCTCAGACCTTGAGTAGCTGATCTTAGTCTTATCGTTCTCCAATCAACCTGCCTGTCATGGTGGAACCTAAATGAACAGGTGTTCCAGCTAATATAGCTCGGTTCGGCGAGCCCGACCACCACATCAAGGTAGTAGCAACCCACTTCATAAAAATGATATTCATGTTGAATGTGAAACAGTTGATTATCGATTGAAGACAGTGGATAAGGATTTATCAGCATTGTGAACTGATTAAAGTCGGGCATATGAACCGTTAGATGTCAATTCAGTGGTTAAAAGGCTTAGTAAATGACTATAGGGTAGATCCAATATAGTGTAGTCGTAGATGCACACTTTTGAGTTCGTTTGATTTGTGAGATAACGTAGAGTTCTTCTAGTACTATCAATAACGATTATTTCACTTCACTTCATGTCTGAACTTCATTTAGCGCAAACTACTGGTAGGACTTCAGAAACTCATTTTCAAGTGAATTGCTAGTGACCTAATTATTACAATTTAAGTGAAAATGTTTAAAGGAAGTGTTCTATATTAGTACAAATTAGCTTTTTCAGTTCACTCAAACTGAGAATGATTTACGCCGAATATCACTGACTTATTTGAGATAATCTTGTGTTATAGTCTTAACTATGCCACTAACAATCATTTCAATAATCGCATCATTCTATCTATCTATCTGTATGATTGATTGGCCAACAAAATGTCTACGTGCCTTAAGTTCATGTGATTATACACCTACAAAGGCTACATTGTAGTACCACAAACAATCAATCACAATAATCAGCTAGTTATTACATACAATACAAAGTTAATTGAAAGATTGATTCTCTGTGAAGCAACAGCACATGACTTATAACTCAAGTGCTAGATTAACCTGCTTCTATAACTCAATTAGACAGTAAATGAAAGCCTACCGGTGAAATAATGTTGTATATCAAATAAAGCATATTAGTTAAATATAGAGTATGTACACACTGCTGTGTCGACCAGCTAATGTTATTGATTTATCTTAGTTCTCCTTCATCACTACGAAATTCGCTATACAAATGAATGATTAGTAATCAGTTTTGGACAGATAATTTGACTAGATTTCAGTGATATTTCAATGACCTTGTAATACTAATTCACCAAAGATTGATTACTTATATTTCATAACTCTGTATTGATCATTAATTAGCCTTTCTAAGCTAAGTTAAAATACACCGACTGAACTGTTATTTTCATTTATCTGTTTTAAATTCTTCCAACTTAATTTGTACAGAGCCTTTCAAGTCTTTAGACCTCTGAGTAAGTCAGAATCCAAATATTTACTTTTATAATATTATCTATTGATTGAAAGATGATTATATACCAAAGAATTTCATTTGTTTGTATGTATGGAAGACTTGGAGTGTGAATGTTATCAAGAGTGAGAATTATTTAGCTATTCCAAAGTAAAAACGAATGAGAAATTATTTTTTAGCATGAAACGGGATTTATGTAAACTAGATTGACCGAACAACTAATATGCAACAACATCTCAACTTTAATAATTCAAGAAATGATTAAGGTGGAGATGATGGGTGTTATGCTCGTCAGTTGATATGCTTGAATGCTATCACGAGTTCACCTTAGTCGGTAAACGAGAACTAAGACAAATGATCCACTGACACGATAGGCTACTCTAATCCGAGCGTCCAAAGGTCTCACTAAGTAAAGGAAGTCTTGACAAGACGTAGAAAGTGTATTCTACAAGCAACCGGAAAATATGAGGTTGACAAGCACACAAATAGAGTTTATTTTCACATGATAGAAACCTTCTTAGGAGAGCCACAGAAATAGGATACTAAAATAACACAGACACCAATGACAGTCAATCATTTTCTGGGTGGGAAATGTAAGCTGAAAGTCAACTGATCAGCCGATGCGCTAAAGCATAAAATCCAAAATTAAGACCTTTATGAAGTGAGTTCTGGGGATCTAAAGTCCCCAACACTTCTCCTCTTCTAATGGCGTACGTTCGCCGCTGTTGGAGAGGATGTTTTCTAGAACGGAGATCAGGAGATCATTATTATTCCCCAGAGTAATATAAAATGTAATACAACAGATCTCTTCATATTGTAGTAATAATAATCTTGGGAATGCATATTACATTATATCAAACTAACTAACCAAAACCAGGATAACAGGGATCATTGGGATAATATGGATCGAAATTTATTGGAGACTTGGTTATTTATTCATCAGAACTACAGTTTATTAATGAATGACATGATAAAAGACTAGATAATTTGAAACCTTCCAAACACTTCCTGTATGCTGAAAACTTATTTATTTCATATGATGTTTCTTCACACATTCAAAACAGAATGATTGATTGCGTTTGTGTATTTATATATTTATTGTATTATAAATTCCATAAAATTTACCAATAAAATTGGTTCAACTAATAAAATTTCAAACTCCGCAAGATTATTACTATTATAAGTTTTAATTATGTAGTTTATTTGTTCTTTGATGTGTAAGTTAACCAATCAAAGTTAGAAAGTCATTGAAAATCAAGGAGAAATCGACATCTATTTCGTCATCATATACCACTAGTGGCAAATTTCGAGTGTTAACTCTTAGAGTTTCGGTGTGAAGTAGTGACTAGTGAGTGCACTTCAAATGTGTCAGATGTAAACAACTACCCATCGAAGATAATCGAAAGTCATTTCATAATATAGCGAATTATTTGAGGCTAGACATTTTAACCAATTGACGATAGCTCAGTAGTCCAGTGGTTGAGAAATCTTTGAGAGACCTGAAATTCCAGGGTTCGAATCCGGATGGAGTTTTCGATGCACATTTCTGAGTAATTTCATATTAAGACGAAATAGCTGTTCATTTCGCCTAGTTTTCAATAGATGGCTAACTCAGGTCCTCATGAGGCCTTAATATTATCCATAAATCTTCGCTAACCCTAATACTTACACAATATTACAAATTTTACAATCATCCTTATATAAAGTAAAATATATATAACATTCCTATTTGTATTTTAATCTTCTTGCTACTATTGTAGTGAAGGAGAACACAGGTGGGGAAACCGAATTGTATTTTAACGAAAATTACAGAGTTACTCAGTAAAATAGGAAAACCATATCGTCAACGGTTAATTTGCAAATCTTCAATCAATCATCAATCCATTGTCTGACATTTCACCACTGTTCATGAGTTTCATACAAATTCCATTGTGTTCCCACTCTTCCTTTCTTGATTTTCCCCTATCTTCTGCTGCCAGACATTACGTTTACAATGGCCTCATATACTACTTATAAGTAGCGCGGACCACACTATCAGTACACCGCTGTCTTCCTACTATGATCAACTTGTACTTTTGCCTATTATTATGTGTAGTGATGTAATAATCTATTTCATTTCATTGTGATTATTAACTCATAAATTGCCCGCATTGATATTAGTTTAACATTTTCATATATAAATCATTCATGTATATTAGATTATAATAACCTGATGACGATCTAATTGAAAACAATAATAATATTGTTTGCTTATATCTATGTTGTTCTAATTTTCACAATAGGAAACTTTAATAATCATGGTATGACGATAACTTGTTTAAACTTGTTTTTTTTGTTGTTTAGTTAGCCTTAACTTAAATCAGACTTTTTCCCTTGTACTATTTTACAACCTATAGATGTTGTTTACTTACTGAATCCGCAGTTTACATGAGGTCATATAATGTCAAAAATTCATTTTTTTCTGTTTTTTTCTAAATAAATATTATATGAGTTTTTCTTTGTCATTCAATCTTATTTGACATTCCATCCAGTTCATCTTATCGCATTTCTTACTTCCGATTATACTATTGGTTTGATTTCTATCATCATGTGAAACCTGATCTGGAGATAATGTTCACATTGAATTCGACATTAGACATCCTAACTCAAAAAACATCCGGAACAATGAAGGATTATGTGTCATAATTTGATTAGATGACAAATCATTATTTTCTTACCAAATTGGTTTGTACACTTCCAGAAGCTAGTAGCAGGTCAAGGTCACTCATAAACATGTGAATCAGCTTACTTTGTGTAGGTAAAATAACCTTGAAATAAAACATTCAGCCTTAATCCTCTTGAAACTTTTCATATATTCAGTCATAGGCACAAACTTCTGAGGGATTCAGTCGACACTATCGTTTTGACTATACACAATGATCGATCAGTATAAAAAAGCCTTCTTTTTGTTCAAGTTCCAGAAATAATGAGAAGTGTTTAATACGTAGGAAAAGTTTTATCAATGCGGTATGATGATAGTTTAAGTATCTTGTTATTACTGGTAAGTAAATTTCACTCAAATATGGAACATCTCATTAATGAATTACTCTGATCTCACTCGGGGGTCGAAATTTGAAAGATTCAGGTTTTTGTTTTCAACTTGATAAACAATATCGTCAAATGTTTTGTTTTTTTTTCAGTGGAGAAATAGATTTCGACCTCAAATACATTCTTCATAGAACTAGAAAATAACCAAGTAGATATGAGAAATATAAAATTGTAAGATAAAAAAACAATTGCAATTTTTTGCAAAATGTACATTTTTTTTGTAGGTAACTGACCTAGTTTAAATCTGGAATAAACATATAATCTTATGTTTGCACCTACACATATATATATATATATGCTTACGTGTACAATTAGGCTTGAATTCAGTTTAAAAGTATATTGCTTGTTATATGGTGACAAAGAATTCAATTCAAGTCTGTGTATCAAGACTGTGTATCATTTGTTTTAATAATTGGTTTCATTATTCATCTATTATTCACTATAAGATATATTAGAATTATCATCATTATTTTGAAATGAATTTCGATTTATTTGAATTTTTACACATTTGAAGTCATCAATCAATCATTGTTACATCACCATTAGAAACCTGGAAGCACTGGACGACTGTTTCGTCCTGGTATGGAACTCATCAGCAGTGCACATCCATGACTCCTGCATTTCGCAGGATTCGAACCAGAGACCTCCGGTATTGTGTGCATGAACGCCTAACCTTTTTCCTAGTTGATTGATCTGTGTAATAACTGTCAACTACAACAACGAAAATGATATAGTTGTAATGATAGTTTATTTTTGGGAAAAATGATAAATTTAAGTTTTTGTTACAAGCAAATATCGTAGTTAGTCTAATGAATAAAATTTTAGATTATTGATAATTGACGAGGTAAATTTGAATACACTTGTGTAATCAGTTTAAATGATGCAATTCATCCTCAAATACCCTCTCCAGCTAACTGATTTCACATTGTTGACTACTTGAGGAGAACTTTGTTATTGAAATACATGACCATATCATTTATCGTCTGTAATAGTGTAAGAGATTTGTGGAAAATGTTAAGTTTCATAGTGTACTTAAGAGAATTGGATGGTTATCTGTTTCTGGTATGGGGAACACTTCAGTAGTGCGCATACATCTACAGGAAATGAAACCTAAACCTTAAGTTTCGTTGGTGACTGGAGTTAAAAATATCGATCATTGGATGATAATTTGGCTATCTACAGAATTAGGATTTATCATGAAACATAAAGATCTTAGTTTCAATCCCTAATATGGTAACGAATTTGCACTTTAGATAGATTCTATGTTAAGACAAAACATATGTCCAGTTCTTCTTGGTTTTAAACTCTTATCTAACTAACGCCACTTCGTGATGTGAGGTGAGGTCACGCGAAATCCCTAGATCAACCAGAGTTAGACATTAACACCGTTAGATACCGGCCCAGAGGTTAAGCGTTCGTGCACAATACCGAAGGTCCCGGGTTCGAATCCTGCGAGATGCACAAGTCATGGATGCGCATTGCTGATGAGTCCCACACCAGGACGAAACGGCTGTCCAGTGCTTCCAGGTTTCTAATGATGATTTCAAATGTGTAAAAACACTAATCTCCATAACTTTAATTAAAAATACTGTAAACTAAAATGTTTGCAAAAATTTTACAGTAATTAAAGCTGATTATTTAAAGGAAAGTCTACTTAAACAATATATGTATCTTGTTTACATGAAATTGAAGAATTTTAATTATTATGAAATAAATGTTCTAATCAATAATAGTCATGCTTACTGGTTGACATTTTTGTACCAGTGATTATAATAAATAAAACTAATGAACAAACTGGAAGAGATTATCTAACCTGTAACTAAAGTACAAATTAATTAGAAGAGTTAATCTTATTGATTGGAATAATACAACTAATTGGTTGTTTTCAAGGAAAATCAATAAAAAAAACTGTTTAAAAGTGTAGATATTAAAAGTATTTTTATAATCTTCTATATATATATATATATGGCTTTCCTGCTTTGAATTTAGTGCATAGAACAAAAACCTTTCATTTAATCAATAAGTACTTTTATTATGTTAAATTAAAACTTAATAATCCTTAGAATAAATATTTTATGAATAACACATGAGTACTAGTGTAAATCTATTGTGTACTTCAGTCCTACTGTGGTGCGCGCTACTTATAAGTAGTATATGACGTGAGTGAAAACGTAATGTCTGGCAGCAGAAGATGGGGGAAGATAAAGAAAGAAAGAGTGGGAACACAATGGAATTTGTATGAAACGCATGAATAGTGAAATGTCAGACAATGGATTGATGATGGATTGAAGATTTGCAAATTAACCGTTTACGATATGGTTTTCCTATTTTACTGAGTAACTCTGTAATTTTCGTTAAAATACAATTCGGTTGGCCTCACCTGTGTTCTCCTTCACTGCACTACAAATAGAATGGGATAATCGGGTAAGCAGTGCTGTTGTTAGTGAAAGGGTATTAGCTAAAGATGGTAAATCAATTGATGAAGTAGTGCATCCTCAGTATTCTAGGTGGTTGAGACATGTTTTACGAATGCCTGACCACCGACTTCCTCGTCGAGCGATGATGCCTGGTATAGTGGTAGACTGGAAGAAAGGAAGGCACGGTCAGACCGGAACATGGCACAAATCCATGAAGTCATTGACAACTAGACTGAGTCACGTTAGCAGGTGTAGACTATCTGGTTGGGATACGCGAAACATTAGTAACCGATAGTCAGAGACACGAAATGGCATGGCCCAAAATAGTTTGCAATGGCATAGATGCATTCATTCTTTGAGTTTGCTTAAATTCTAATCTTCTGAATTCCTCATCATCTCTATGTCTCCTTTTTAAAATTTATTTCACTGAATTATACTTCTTGAATAATATCTTCAAATCCTAATCTCCTCCATTACTGCTAATACTTCTACTACCTTTACTACTATGGGATTTGGATTGACAGTTTAATCTCTCTGTGTGCTAATGTGATGTGTGAGCTTGAACTGATGTAAGTGTGTGTATGAAATTCTACGTTGTAGCTGACTGACTGACTGATTGAGCACAAGAAATAGGTTCAGAACTTTCTCATATTTACCACCAACTACTTAACTATCTGTTTGTAAAGATTTCTATTTGCCTGTTGTAAATGTAACAGACTTACATTGTTGTGGTATATGTGCTTCGATATTGGTATTTAGTCATAAGCTTTAAGTAAATTTAGATAGTGGGGTCGAATTAAGAAATATGACTCACATTTCTTCCTATTTCTGACTAATCGTACATTTATACCTTCATTCTTTGCTAAAAATACAAATTTTTTATAGATAATTTTCACACGCTTTCTACATGATAACAGATGTTTGAATATTGTATTGATGTCCTAAGCGGAAGTTAGTGGATTCGAATATGAATCTGACCAATAAAAATTGAATGATGTGACATTCAGCTGATCGATCGAAAGTTGACTAAAACACTCATCTTGCATTCCATTTCTAGCTGTCATGATCCAATTTTATTAGACAATCTGACGATCTGTTATAATTTGTTGCAAATTTAGAGTCCAATAAAATATTCCAATCTGTTTTCCTGTTTTAATCGTTATGAAAACTGTATTCTGTGCTAGATAACATAACTAGTTAAAAGTGAGTCTTAATTAAACCATGGAATCACTAAAAACTGTAAAATATTAGAAACTTATATTTTTATCATGATTTATAAAAGTGTAATAATGATGAATAACTACTGAATTTTTTTGATGATTTTGAATTCTATCCAATACCATTTATTCCGATATTTTGGGGCAGAGTTTTGGAGGTTTGCGTTTTTACACATTTGAAATCATCAATCAATTATTGTTAGACCACTATTAGAAACCTGGAAGCACTGAAAGACGGCCGTTTCGTCCTGATATGGGACTCATCAGCAGTGCGCATTCATGACTCTTGCATCTCACAGGATTCGAACTAGAGACCTCCGGTATTGCGCATGAACAATGATTGATTGATGATTTCAAATGTGTAAAAACACAAACCTCCAAAACTCTGCCCCAAAATATCGTAACAGTGCTCACTAGTGACTAGCTTCATGAGGAAATTCTCGGAGTTCTAGTTGAGAAGACGTGACCAATGGAGTTCAACCCTGTCGGGTGTAGGCAGTAACTACCAAAGACAAATGGGTGAGGTCGCGCAAAATCCCTAGATCAATCAGAGTTAGACATTACTATGGTTAGATGCCGGCCCAGTGGTCCGATGGCAAGGCGTCCGCCTACAATGCCGAAGGTCCCGGGTTAGGATCCTGTAGGTGCAGGAGTCGTGGATGTGCACTGCTGATGAGTCCTATACCAGGACGAGACGGCCGTCCAGTGCTTCCAGGCTTCTTCTAATGTTGGTCTAACAATGATTGATTGATGATTGATGATTTCAAATGTGTTGAAACCATTTATTCCCTTCACTAACAAGAAATTATTTTCATTCGATAGTGTTATATTTATTTATAAGATAGTAGTAAATGAACCTGTTTTGGTGGAATCCCTTCGATATGTGTTGAGAATTTGATTATAATATGTGAACACATTATCAAATCACCTAATCTTCTATCATGGTGGTTTCTATTTGATTTTTATATATCTCCAACTTTTAGCGCTAACTTCTAAAAATCTTTAGGTTTTGATGATATCCTGTGGTTGTTCGTTTGTTTGATTAGTAAAATTTTTCCCCATCAATATAATGGAAAGAATCGTTAAATATGATCAACCATTGTCTATTTTAATGTAATGAAGGAGAACACAGGTGAGGGCAACCGAATTGTATTTAACGAAAATTACAGAGTTACTCAGTAAAATCGGAACATCATATCGTAAATCGTTAATTTGCAAAATATCAGTTCATCATATCGAACTGGAGGACTGTTCCTGTTGCAAAACATCAATCCATTGTCACTCATTATTCATGCGTTTCATACAAATTCCATTGTGTTCCCACTCTTCCTTTCTTGATCTTCCCCCATCTTCTGCTGCCAGACATTACGTTGACACTCACGACATATACTACTTATAAGTACCGCGTACCACATAATAAGCTATATTAACCAGAGTAAGGATAAGTAAAGAGAAAGATTTAGAAAAGTTAAACCAGTCTACTGTATCAGTTTGTGAATTCATTAACCTGTTAGACGTGTAGATAGGTTTAAACTATTAAGTCGAGAATCACGTGATTATTGTAACTAATGATCACGAATTTTAGGTGACATGGATCACAGTCAATTTAAAAGTAGTACAGATAGATGTAATAACTCTCCTTATCGTGTTCTACATTTTACGTTTCAATATTCAATGTAACTTAGTTGATATTAAACTACATAATATAGAGTTAGTTATTAATTGTAATTTGTACTAAGATTTGTTAATAATTATTATTATTATCCAACACTAAATCATGTAGTAAATGGCCTAAATATATATTACTAATATTGATACTCTTAATTTCACATGTACTTTTTCTATTTTTTTTAAAGCAAAAAAAAGGATTTGTTTTTAAGGTCATTTAAACAAAAATAAAAACATTAGTCCAACTAGTAAATAAATGTAAAAGAACAAACACTACAGAAAATGTAATGCTAATGGTGGCTAGTAAGTAGTAATAAAATAGTGAATTTGTATTGTCTATTAAAAATAAAGTTTTTTAATTGATGATCAGTAAAATTGGAAATTTACTGACATCAAGGTTGTGACTTATAAAATCATGTTACTAAATCTTCATTATTTTTCAATGGATGGGTGAATTTTGAACCAGTGAAACAATATGCGCAACTCCGTGAATTTGATCAAGTTAGACATTAACACCGTTAGATACCGGCTCAGTGGCCTAACGGTTAGGGCGTTCGCGCACAATACCGAAGGTCCTGTGTTCGAATCCTGCGGGGTGCAGAAGTCGTGGATGAGCACTGCTGAGGAGTCCCATACCAGGGCGAAACGGCCGTCCAGTGCTTCCAGGTTTCTAATGGTGGTCTAACATTGATCGATTCATGGTTTCAAAAACGTGTAACTTAACAATCTTCAAAACCCCGTAATGCAAATTAAATTAATGATTTAGACATGCATTTGTAAATTAACTTTTTTATAAACGCCGAACTGTTTTGTATGACGTTTTGAGATGATTCTGAAAGAGAATTTCAAAGTATTTTTAACTCCGGCTGAAGTTCCTCTGGGGATACTGTCGGTCCCAAGCCCGAAGAAAGGAAGAAGTTTGGGCTTCGGGTTGGTCACCCTATCCTGTAGAAAACGAACTCGCTAAAATTACACTAACCCTGATTTATTTATTTCGATTGACGAGAGAATAAATTTACATAGAAAAGAGTTTCAAACAACCAATGTAACAATTTTAACTGATGATAGACATTAACACCGTTGGATCGCGGCCCAGTGGTCCAATGGTTAGCCGTTCACACACAATACCGAAGGTCCCGGGTCCGAATCCTGTGAGGTGCAGGAGTCGTGGATGTGCACTGCTGATGAGTCCTATTTCAGGATTTGATGGCAATCCAGTGCTTCCAGGTTTCTAATGTTGGTCTAACAATGACCGATAGGTGATTTCAAATATGATGTCAATTTTATAAAAAATAAAATAGAAAAATTGAATTTTTTCTGAATTAATGCCTTTCTTCAATTTAATTAATTGATGAAAAGATTAAATTGAATTTAATCAAAGTGTATCAGCAATGTTCCATAAGAATATTGAATAAGGGGTATTTGTAAGCCATTTTTCCTATATCATTTTGGAGGTGAATGTTACTTACCGACTTACTCAATCTTTCATTTCAAGTGTGTAGAGTTATTCGGAACAGTTTTTACTGTGAACATGTCAGTGTAGTAAAGACTAACATGCATGGTTAAAAGTACAAAGATCTCATAAACAGTAGTCATTCGGTTCTCTGAGCTGGGTGTTTTGGTTGTGGAGCTTTCATTGCTCTTCTGAACAACATCATCAGCACAAACTTCAGATAGCAGAAGTGAAGCATTCGAAAATCTCCACGTTTGACTTGTAGCTTGTTCTGCTAACCTCGATCTTCTGAACAACATCATCAGCACAAACTTCAGATAGAAGTGAAGAAGAAGAAGAACAATAAAAGCTCCACAACCAAAACACCCAGCTCAGAGAACCAAACACCACCACCACAATCATCCACCTGAGCTACAAATCTTTTCCACCACAGTAGTTATTCATTAAACCAATGGAAAAATGATAATTTGATTTGATTGCAAAATAAATTATAAGAATTTCTGTCTAAATTTGAATAAATATTCCTTTAAAAAAGCTTGAACTAAATTACAATTGAAACGTTGGATTTACTTAAAGACTTTTATTGAATGAAAAAACTAGCTATAAGTTCTGGATACAGTTTATTTGTGATACAGTGAGAAACATAGTGGGTCACTACAACTAAAAGCATTGCTCGTATGCCGTGGGACAACCGAGTAAGCAATGCTGTCGTTAGGTGACGGGTGCTACGTAAGGATGGCAGATCAATAGATGAAGTAGTGAAACTTCATCAGTTGAGGTGGTTGGGACATGTGTTACTTATGCCTAACCACCGACTGCCTCGACGAGCTATGTTTTTTGGTGTAGGAGTGGGTTGGAAGAAACTTAGGGGTGGCCAGAGCAGAACATGGCAGAAATCCATGAAGTCACAGATTAGTGGACTGAGTCCTGTCGGTAGGTGTCGACTACCTGGTTGGGGTCCGCGAGACGAAAGTCACCAATGGTTAGAGACCTTGAACGACATGGCTCAGAATTGTTTGCAATGGCGCAAGTGCATCCATTCGGTGAGCTCTCTTAAATCCTAATCTTCTGGAATCGTCAGCATCTCTACCTTTGTCTTTCTAACCTTATCTCATTGTATTATGCTTCTTGAATAATATCTTCAAACCCTAGTCTTCTTCATTACCATTAATACCTCTACTATCTTTATCACAATGGGATTTGATCTGACATTTTACGTCTCTGTGTGCTAATGTGGTATGGCAACATGAACTTATGTACATACGTACGTAGTTCTACGTTGTAACTGACTGACTGACTGACTGACCACAACTAAAAATAATTTTCGTTTGAATTATTTTGATAGAATTCAGTTTAATAATTGATTGTATTCATTATTTTTTAAACATCGAGTTTAGATATACAAATTCTTAACAATTTATACATGTACACAAGGTTCAATGTTTCATTAATTCATACTTCTTAACACATTCATTATCTTGTTTGGGAAAGAAAAAAATAGGGGTAAACACTTTTCGAAAGCAAAATCATGTACCGAACATTTTCTAATATATAGTTAACTAAAAATGTAAATATATATGCTGTTTATTAAGAAAAAAAACATAAGTAATTATTACTGCTCACATGAGTTTAAATCTACGTCACTGTTATAGATTTAATATAGCTAATCGATTTATTTTTATATTCAGTAGGATATGTCGGTAACCGAGCCGAAAAAATTTTGTTAATATATATATATATATATATATATATATATATATGACACCTTTGGTATACATATAATTAATAAGTAAAAAGCATAACTCGGTGTTCGTAATCATGGACAGTATTATCAATTATTTTCAAGGTTTTATCCTAAACTTACCCTAGATAACCACTATTGAATGCTAGTGTAGTGATGGAGAACACAGGTGAGGGCAACCGAATTGTATTTAACGAAAATTACAGAGTTAATCAGTAAAATAATAGGAAAACCATATTGTAAACGGTTAATTTGCAAATCTTCAATCCATCATCAATCCATTGTCTGACATTTCACCACTATTCATGCGTTTCATACAAATTCCATTGTGTTCCTTCTCTTCCTTTCTTGATCTTCCCCCATCTTCTGTGTCATATACTACTTATAAGTAGCGCTCACCACACTAGGAAATGTTGAACGATTGTTATTAGTAAATAATTCAGTCATTCAACTGACTAGAAATAAAAGACCTAGGGGAGTAATGGTCAGAGATAGAGACGAAATAAGGGTTTTCAAATTGATTTCTCAAACGAAGGTTGTTATAGATGAAAAACAGGAAACGATTAAAAATAATTATATAATAAGGTTGAAGTTGTCCGCAATAATTGTGTTGTATTTGGTACTTTCGACTATTTTTCTGTTCATTTGAGGAACCAAAAGCTGAATGTCCGAGTGCATATTTCATTAAAAGCTACATTTCAGTTTGTTGGGTACGTTAAATCCTCAGAACTCACTTGATAAAGGTCCTAAATTTGGATTTTGTGGTTTTGCGCATGGGTTGATCAGTTGACCTTGAGATTACATTTCCCACTCGGAAAATCCTTGACTGTTACTGGTTGATTTATTATTTTAATATGCTATTTTTGTGGCTCCCCCAAAGACGTTTCTATCAGTATAAATGAACTAGATTTGTGTACTTGTTAACCTCATATTTTCAGGTTGCTTGTAGAATACACTTTCTACGTCTTGTTAAGACTTCTTCCTCTACTTAGTGGGGCCTTGAGACGCTCGGATTAGAGTAACCTATCGTGTCAGTGGATCATTTGTCTTAGTTCTAGTTTATCGACTAAGGTGAACTCGTGATAGCATTTCAAGCAATATCAATTGACGAGCATATCACAGTTATTCGAAGTTACCTACATTATTGTATACTGTGAATATATCAGTTTAACACTATCCAATATGCTAGGTGAAAAATATGAAATCTTTAAATGAAAATACCATTGGAATATTTAGCATTCATTATTATTATTCTATCAAATCAACAGAAATATGATTGAACATGATGGATAAAATAACAGACTTAATGACAGATCATTAAGCATATATATATATATATAAGATACACTTGCCAGACTGCTGCCTTTTTCTCTCTCTCTTTTCTCCTTTTCAGAACCCCACTCACGGTGAGAAAACCTTGGCGACTCTAGGGAACATGCACCCTATGTACATGACTGTCTGGATCACAGCTCGTATCAAGCTCGTTCCATGTGACTTTTCCCAACAAATTCACTTTTGATCTCAGCAAATTGCCAAAAGAACCTGTTGTGCACTTTCCTTATTTGTACTCTACTATTGAAAATGTGGCTGTATTCTACTGTTTCTGTCAGTGACATAGTGTAAATATGCTATCAGAAACTGACTCTTATTCTTAATTTAATTGCTATAACTTTTACAGTAAATGTGAAAGCATTTGTGACAATTTGATCTAGCCTGTAAACTGGCGTGACTTTTGTAAAGTAGTTATTTGAGAATAAATATATTATTATTATTATTACTATTATTGTTATATTATTTCATTATTTTTTCTACATATCATCTGTATATATCTTGTAAGTTTTATTCATTAAGATTCCTTATCTGAACTAAATGTTTATTGCACTATAACTGTAAAAATACAATATTTCTTACTATTATACTATTATTATACATTAATTGATGAGTTCACTAGACTGTTGCTATTTTCATTTTGTTTTTGCAACCAACTAAGTATTTGTCGGATGTCAGTTACTACTAATTTACTAACAAATTTGAAATATTCTAAGTGGTCAATGAAATTTTCACTTATGAATATGTTTTCTTAATCTTAATATGAAACTAAATGAGAAGAACATTTAATGAAGAAGAATTTGATTAAACTATCAGAAAAAGTATTTTTATACCAATCGGATTCATTGAATTTAGACGACAGACTCTTTCGAGGTGAAGACCGGTGTCAGGCAAGGTTGCTTACTCTCACCCTTTCTCTTTCTCCTGGTCATCGACTGGATTATGAAAACGTCGACATCTGGAGGGAAGCACAGTATTCAGTGGACAGCTAGGACGCAGCTGGACGATCTGGACTTCGCAGATGATCTCGCTCTTCTATCTCACACGCAACAACAAATGCGAGAGAAGACGACCAGTGTAGCAGCAGTCTCTGCAGCAGTAGGTCTCAACATACATAAAGGAAGAAGCAAAGTTCTCCAAGGCAACACAACATGCACCAACCAAATCACTCTTGATGGAGATGCCTTGGAGGAAGTTAACACCTTTACATATCTTGTCAGCATCATCGACAACCAAGGGGGATCCGATGCAGATGTGAGGGCACGGATTGGCAAATCAAGGGCTGAATTTCTACAGTTGAAAAATATCTGGAACTCCAAACAATTTTCAACCAAAACCAAAATCAGGATTTTAAATACAAATGTCAACACAGTTCTACTGTATGGAGCGGAAACATGGAGAACTACGAAAGCCATCATCCAGAAGATACAAGTGTTGATGAGCAGTTGTCTACGCAAAATACTTCGTATTCGTTGGCCAGACACCATCAGCAACAACGAACTGTGGGAGAGAACAAGTCAGATTCCAGTGGATGAGGAAATCAGGAAGAAGCGGTGGAAGTGGATAGGACACACACTACGAAAAGCACCTAACTGCGTCACGAGACAAGCCCTCACATGGAACCCTCAAGGCAAAAGGAAAAGAGGAAGGCCAAGGAACACACTACGCCGAGAAATAGAGAAAGATATGAGAGTAATGAACAAACATTGGACAGAACTGGTGGGCGGCCTATGCTCCATTGGGGGTAACAGGCGTAAGTAAGTAAAAAGTAGTAAAGACATTAAAAACACTGGATAGTTTATATTGATTGTCCTAATTTAAAACATTTCAACTATTCTGATTGACGTATTGATACTGTAGTGCCTGCAGATACATTTGAGTTGTCTTATATCTAATTTGGTTAAGACTTTCGATTAATTTATTTTAACCAAGCCACTTGTATAGCAGCAACTTATATGTATCATTGGTTTTTACTATTGTCTAGTTTGTATGAGTTGATACGACTGAATATTACTTACGCCTAAGCGCATATTCATTCTATTCGCCTTAATAATGTTAACCTCTTAAATATCTCGATGACTCAGATGTATTCCTATGTATATATACGAACATTTTAATCTCATTAATTCATTCACCGATTCGCTCGATCGCTCGCTAGCCTGCTTGCCCTTCTCTGTTTGCTTTTGGTCTTCTGGTTCATTTGTGATATGCCAAAATAAACGTATTCAACACTTTGTATTCACCTTCTGATTTATAAACCGTCAGACGCTATTTAGTAACGATTGTATGGACGAGTAGCATATGAAGTCTAAGAACATGTTGGATACCGACCGTCTCCCGAAACTAATAATACATTGGCCACCACAATACATAATGCTCAATACAAGTATTTTTAACTCAACAATTCAACTCAAGTTTGTAAATACTGAAAAATTGTCAAACACAAAAAAAAATTACACCATTTCTTAGATGGATTACAGTGCATTGATTTCATAATTTCAATGATCAGATTCTGTGAGGCATTTTAATGTTGACAACTTTCAAGAAATAGACTTATGAATCTGACTTTTGTTCATACACATTATTGGTGACATAGAGAAAACTAGACATTACACATTTTTTAAACCATGAATCGATCAATGTTAGACCACCATTAGAAACCTGAAAACATTGGACGGCCGTTTCGTCCTGGTATGGGACTCCTCAGCAGTGCGCATCCACGACTCCTGCAGCCCGCAGGATTCGAGCCCAGGACCTTCGAGACTGTGCACGAACGTCTAACCAGCGGACAACTGAGCCGGTATCTAACGGTGTTAATGTCTAACTTGATCAATTCACGGAGTTGCACAACCTCATACACAGTCTTCGGTGAGCACTGCTTCACACCCGAACAGGTTGAACTTCACTGGTCACGTCTTCCCACTAGAACTCGGAGAAGATTCCTCACGAAGCTAGTCACTAGTGAGCACAGGTAATTTGCATTACGGGGTTGTGAAGATTGTTAAGTTACACATTTTTGAAATCATTGTTCATGTTATAGTATTGATTAATCAGGAAAACTTTTTAGTCCTATTTACATGCATCAATCAGTGTATACTTGTCATAAATGAAAGTACATAGTGTATGAACAGCTAGACAGTACTAAGTTAGAATGAAACAATGATCCCATGTTCATTTGCCTTCAAAAAAATTATTCTTCTACAATTTAACAGTTCACAATCAAAATGATCTATCGATTTCATTTACGATCGATAGGTTACGGAGTTGTAGTAACCAATGGCATGCAGCAGTATGACTACTGATTTGAAATGTGATCATAAATAGTCGACAAGAAACTCTAGATATAAGTTTCTTCGTTCTATTATACTTGATAACAAGGTTCATAGTTTGCTATTGACTATCTCTCATCAACTTATAACAAATTTAGCTAAACTTTACAAACCACCATACTAAACTTAGTAAATTATACATTATATTTTTAAGTACTATTGACCTCTTATCAGAAGACTTACTCATTGGTCAAGAGTACGTAGGTGGACTCATTAATAAAGTTCAATTTTTTTACAGCTTTGAACAGTTAGTTATCCAGGCATGTTTAGCTTGTAATTCCAGGTGTGAAACTAGGTCTCAGTACTGGTCTGCTTTCAAGGCACAGTGCTTGTGAATATTGAAACTTTTGAGCAGACAATGATGACATTAGTAGACACAAGGCAAAAGGTAAAGATAGCAAATGGATTGATTATTTTGTGAATTATCATAGACAAAAATGACTAAAATGCATCCAAACGCTAACGGTGGTCGGGCTTGCCTATCGTGATGACCCAACCGACCTGTATTGGCTGGAACATTTGTTCCTGAAGGTTCTACCATGCCAGGCAGGTCGATTGGAGAATGATGAGACTAAAAGCAGCTACCCAAGGTCTGAGGGCGAAGTTGTACTGCCGACTGCAAGAGGGGTGTGACGGCAGTAACGTGTTTCCCTCTGACAACCAGCATCTGCAGCGATGCTGCCTTTTGACAAGGAAGGAAGAGTTAGAAAAGGTCGACCCTAAAAATGTCACACCTCACCCTACCTCACGGATTTCCGTCTCCGGCGGTAAGGGTGCTCACTAAGGGTCTTTAAGAACGGAGCTAATACTCAAAAAACCTTTCATAAAAAGGCTGTGCGTGACCGGCCTCAAGCAGTTGTCCCCTTGGACTCTGTGGTCACGCTCCCAGGTCTCCAAGACCAACACTAATCTATCTTCCTTTTCAGGTCCCTCAAGAAACAACCTTCCACGGTGTGGGCAGCCGGGAAGTGACAACCGCCCTCATACCCGTAACAGCACATGAGACCGAATTGGTCAAATCAAATCCTTTCTACACCCAAACATACCTCTCTTCCTTCCACAACTAAATCTACTCACATTCCCTTATCTCACTGCACCGCTAATGCAAACAATGCGAGTTCATGGAGCGTTATTCCTGGCCTCTTGAAACCCCGTTCTAGACTACATGTTGGAGCTTTTAATTTACGGACATTGTGTCAAATAGGCAACAGGCTTCATTAGCTAGGACTTTAGAATCTCGTGCCATCGATGTATGCTGCGTCTCGGAAACGCGCATACAGGATCCTAGTAAAATTATTAATCTGGATTCACCCTGTCAAAATAAAGAAGCAGCTCGATTTACTCTTCGTGCATCCGGTAGCCCTGATGCTGCTTCCAGGGGTCTTGCTGGCGTAGGCATAGGATTGAGTTGTAGAGCTGAACAATCTCTCCTTGACTGGATCCCAGTCGATAGTCGCTTGTGCACTGTCCGACTAAACGGGACAGTAAGTACTCGTAAAGATAGGGTCTTTCGCCGTTACCTCTTCGTCATATCTGTCTATGCCCCCACTGACTGCAGTTCAGACGAGGTTAAAGATGAGTTTTACAGAAAGCTTTCGGAGCTCCTCCAAAAAGCTAGGCGCTTTGATATAGTAATAATGGCTGGTGACTTTAATGCTCAGGTGGATAGACTAAGTGAAAATGAAAGACACCTTGGTGGATGTTATGGGTGAAGACGTATGCTGAAAGAATTTATGGGAGGCCAAATCGAGACTCACCATCAGAAAATGAAGCTATTAACTATTATTAGATCGGACCATGTAAATAGACCCAACCTACCTAGGTGGGAGTTCGGATGATCCTCTCTTAACCAGTAGTCGTTAGGGACGTTGGCTGACATGACTTAGAATCTATTACAATAACTCACATTCTCTTTTCGTATTCAAATAATGGTCCTTTTTATACCGTTAATTGACCACTTCTTCCCCATAATCACTGATATTATTATGGCTT
>OX103976.1:14232163-14501421 GCA_944470395.2 Schistosoma turkestanicum | reverse complement strand
GTTAAATTAGTTGAGTGCGACATTTATTATTAGAATAAAGTTTTACTGACAGTAAAAGATTTATAAACAGTGGATTAAAATTGGTATAATTTACGTTTATCACATTAGTTAGTACTCTAGGAGCTAAAAGTATTTGCTGACGACCTTGAACGACCTAACAGACAATCAGGTAACGCTGCCGCCTAGTTATGAAATGATTAACAACAACACTAAGCAAAGTTATTTATTAATGAACTTGAAATTTCTCATAAAATAAGGTGTTTTCTTGATTTTGATTGGATTATATAAGGTTGTCCATATATATTGTACTTTTACCCACTTCGAGTTAATTGGAATGACATGAATACTTAAGGTACATGATCTAACGTCCAAGTTATACAATCTAGCGACTCATACCATTAGTGGACCTTAACCTTTTGACAAGATCATTCTTTCCAAGGGACGTTTAGAGGTGAAATTAGTCTATTAAAATAGTTTACAAGTGTATCACGAGTTTTTACAAAAATCCCAGATGAGACACAAAGTATGAAGGGATTAAGTATAGGTAGTTTTGCTAAAAAAAACAAATAAACTAAGCGTTCAGTGATCCAGCCAGGCTGAAATAAACGATGTTTATCCAGCCATATTGCTCTCGATTTAGTCCGTGATTCTATGCTACAAAGCATTATAAAAAGAGGCTCAAGTTGACAAACGAACTCAGCAAACCCGAGTCCCAGAACAAATAACAACGGATCGGGATAAAGGCACACCCAGCCTACAAGTCCCAAATAAAACAAAAAGAGTCTCTATCCACTAAAAATCCCAAAGGTTCAGCTACCTCTAACAATAAATCAACTGGTCCAATCAATCTGGGTGTCTTTCTCCTCCCCTTTTTTTCCAAACATTCTAGATATATGAATGTTAAAACCGTCCGATTTGACAAGCCAGGGAGCTATCTTGGCTCTGGCTAAGCAAATGACTAGATATTGTATGGTGTAAATTGTACTAAGCCCGAGTATCAGAATAAAAACCAAAAGTAACATGGAAATACATCTGGCTCACGAGTCACAAGTAGGATGAAAGACGAACCCTAGATCCCACTGCTAGCCACCATCCATCACTTCGAACAACTAAAATTTGCGTGACAGACAGGGTTACGGAGATTGTCGAGTTACTTTTCTGAAATAATCAATCGATCAATGTTAGACTATACCAAACTGTTGATGAGTCCCATATGAAGAACAAAACGACCTTCCTATGCTTCCAGATTTGTAATAGTGGTCTAACACAATTAGATTGTAGCGCAGTATGAGCGAAGAAATTGCTGGAATGTACTTTTAGCATCGGTGGAGCAGAAGCATTTTCACATGATTTATTTCAGAAATCTATAAACTTGCAGTGTCAAACACCAAACGACAAATTAATTCCCTTACAATGAACACAATCATGTGTGAGGGAATAGCTGAAGCATAACAAGAATGGGAAATCAGCACAAAAACAATGAAAATCCCACGGCTCATCAACAATATGCACCCAAGGCACTAACTATCCATAAGGTCGAACCTATCATCACCTACACTGACAGCTATTTATTTATCCAACTTAATTACCTACCAGATAGTGGGTTTGATAATTAAGTCGAGAGCCCTGTAGGAAGGATTTGATTTTAACCAATTTGGTCTCGTGTGCTGGTACGGGCGGTTGTCATTTCTCGGCTGCCTACACCGTGGAAGGTTGTTTCTTGAGAGATCTGAAAAGGAAGATAGCTTAGTGTTGGTCTTAGAGACCTGGGAGCATGACCGCAAGAGCCCTAACCACTACCGTTCAACCATTACCACCACTTTAATAACTAGCTAGCTACCTTCCTATACGTACAAAATCAAAGGAACAAAGAGAAAAAGAAGTCAGAAATGTTTTTTTTGTGTGTAATTATATTGTTATCATCTGTTTTAATATTTTTTTTTGCAAATGTCTAATGACAGAATGTAATAATAATAATAATAATAATAATAATAATAATAATGAAAAAATCCTATGAAAGAAAATAAGTAGTTAGCATTAGTAATATGTATATGTATAGTATATATATGTATAGTAGTATCATCTAGAATAATAAATCTTATAGATTTTTCTTAAATTCTGATCAGAGACAAAATATATATTTATGTATATAAATGATGCTAAATATCAGGAGTAGAAACAATATTGATACAAGTTAGTAAATATAGTTTGTATGTAAGCAAGAAGATGGTGTATTCTTTTAATCTCTGTATATATGCATGTATCTCTTGTATGTTGTGTGGTGTTGTGTTGTATTGTATTTCATTTCCGTATATAAACATATATATACATACACATACGCACACACACACAGACGATGCATTGTGTAAATATGACCAATTTTACGAAATGAAAATGATGTAACAACAACAACAAACGAAAAAAAATAAAGCTTTGGTTGATGATACTCAAATGAAAATAAAAAATAAAAGAGAGAATGGACAATTTAACACTGTACTATTTTGTGTGTGTGTGTGTGTGCGTGTTATAGTCAATCACAATGTGTGTTTTTTCTTTTGATTGTGAAAGAGGGAACAATTGAAAGAAACAAATAAAAGGGAGAGAGAGAGGGAAAAACACACACTTGTACAACACACACACACATACAAAATCAATTTATTTCTGGTTGAATGAATGATTTAAGAAATAACAGAGAGGGGGGGGGAGAAGATGACAAGAAAAAATAAAACTGGAAATGAAACTAAACAACTTTTTTTTTAAAAAAAAAACAGAGGGTTCAATCTAATAGCAGGTAATTACTGTGTACAATTAGAAGAATAACAAGCGACAGTAATAACGAAATTTTAATCAACACTATACTAAGGTAGGCGGTAATATGAAAACAAAACACAAAATGGCATTACATAATATACGCATCAAAAAAAAACCTAACCTAACCCTAACCCTGTCGTCTGAGTAGAATAAAAAGAAGAGAATTCCGTAAGAAAACACCACAAAGTAGAAGAATAGTTGAATTTGAGAAAATATATATATTTAACAACAAGTGTCAATCAATGTAAAGAAGCGCAGAATAAATAACAACTCTAAACACTTACAGATCAGAGAGAGAGAGAGAGGCAGAGAGAGACAGATAAAAATAAACGATAAAAGCAAATGACAAAGTTGATCGGTTGAATTGGGAACAAACAAAAAAAAAATACCTATTCCTCCTTATTGAAAATAAATAAATTAATTAATTAATTAAATAAATAAATCTCACATGTAAAGCAAATTGATAACAACAGATAATAATAATAATCAAGTCAAAACAAATAGGGTAGGTAAGCTAACTTCGCCTCTTCTCCTATCCTACCCTAGCCCCCGCACATCAAAAAACAAACAAAGAATATATATAAAGAGGCAAATAAATAAATCATCAATATTGCTAAAAGAAATCTGAACGAAAAAAAAAGAGAAAACAATTAATTAGCTGTTGTTGTGCTAAATTTCAAATTTGTTGTCCAAGATACACTATACACTACACTACCCTACACTGCACTACATTACACCACACTTTCTTTCTATAACTACTTATCGTTAATTATTGCAACTGAAAGTAAAGTAACGAATAAAAAAGGCATAATAATAACTTTTTTTTTATAGAAAATCAATACATGCACATACACTGTGTATGCAGATGGAAAAAAACAAAACTTTATTCATAATGAAATGTAAAGAGTATAAAAGCTAAAAGAGTTGACGAATGGACTAATCGAACCGCATTCACTCACCCCCCGCACACACACACACACACACAAAAGAGAAGCACACTTTGATAATGTTAGGACTCTGAATGATTATCATTAATAACGATATCATCAATAACACGAACAAGAAAACAGCCACAAATATAATAATGATGTCTATAAATAGAAAATCATTTCGTGGACAAAGTAAATGATGGATGTGGTTTAAATTTTGCCTTTCAGTCTCTTCTTTATGGATTATTATTATGATTACTGTTTATTAAATAGTTTCTGCTGAATGAACAACAACACATTCATTCCTATTGTGTTGTTATACAAAAACACATATTACACGTATTCATTTTTTTTACAACACATTAAGGTGATAAGAAAAAAAAAGAAGTTATTTTAACAATTGTTTCATTTCTCTTCTGTTCCGCTCTTGATTCAAATCACGTGACATAGATCATTTCAGGGGGGGGAAACAAAACCAAAACAAAAGGAGCTGGGGGGGAGAAAAAATAGATTTCTACGAGATGATGTGAATATATAAATATATTAATACAACATAAATTAAACATGATAGTACTACTATTGATGATGATAATGATGATGAATTCTAGAAAGAAAGCTGTAAGAATTTTTAAAGACAGACAAAATACACCTGAGTAATTGAAAAAAAAACAAACAGAGCAGCATATGATATACATTCGGAGGAACATACATAACACAACTGACTGGTGATGATGATAAGCAGAGACAATTGAAACATTACAATGAACCAAAAGTAGTAACACTATACTACATAAACACATGTATAGAAGAAACCAGAATATGTAGAAATAACAAGAGTAGTGAAATGTTGATTACAAAAAAAGGAAAAGAAAATAACAGCTTTATGAAGACGATAATAATAGTCGGCAAACAAATCAAGAGAAATTTGACAATATGAAAGACTCATTGTGAACTCTTTAATGGCAATGAATGAATGTGAATGAATGAATGATTAATTAAAGAAAATTGAAGATACAATCAATGTAAACTGAATGAATGATGAATAGACAATAAAATAGTCAATGGTTATGCGAACTGGAGCGTGGGGGTGGGGGACAGAGGAGGAAGGAATAACGATAGAAACTAAAAAAAAACAACAACTTCTAAACAATTAATTAATTAATTACACAGAGAGAACATAGAAAAAAAGAACAAAGAGAAATACTCCTAATTATTTTATCATGTGTATAAGCGTTCATCATCATCATCATCATTATCACTCACCGCACATCAATAGTTCATCTCTGGATGAATTTTTACAACGATAAAAGAGAGAGAAAAAAAGTAGAAATAAAATAGATAGATAGAAAGAATAACTTTTTTTCTCTCTAGAAGGCAAATTTTTTTAAAATAAAAGAAAAGAAATCTGGAGTTTTTTTAATAATAATAATAATAATAATAATAATAATAATCTCATTTCAATTAAATACACACATAATGAATATGTGATGATAATGCTGTGAAACTGTTGCACAGAGAATAAGAATAACATAAGTAAAAACAGAAAGAGACAAGCAAGCGTATTAGTATTGTATTACATTTTGAACTCTTTTTTAAGTTAGTGAATAACTAACTGTATGATTTAAAATAACTAGAATTTCTATTTTTAGTTAGTTACTAAACGAACAAACCAACAATCAATCAAAACAGAACAGAACAGAATGAATGAATGAATTAAAGAATATTTCATAACATGATAGTTGTTGCATGTCTTTTTATGTATATAATAAAATAAAAGGCTAGTTAGTAATAATATTATTATTAACATTATTTCTAGTGATAATATCACATAATCATTATTGATAATTTGTATTACAACATATAAGAGGGGGTGGTGGTAAACAGGGAGAAAATAATAATGATAATAATAATAGCAATAATAAGCATCTTGTGAAATGTAGGATTCAGAAAAAAAACATAAAACCAATGGGACAATAGTACAGCAACAAAATACAATCGGCATACATAGTGAGTGAGTGACAATAAATGAACAATAAATAGCCTAGGAAAAAACAAACATAATTTCACTGTGTGTGTGTGGGGGGGAGGGGGCATGTTTGTAAAAAAAGAAAAAAAGCAAACTCAAAGAAGATTGAATAAAACAAGTAGAAAAACGAGAAAAAACACACTATTAATAATAGTAGTGATAATGAATATCTCTAGATCATTTTTTTTGGCGCTACTAAAAATCTATCATTTTATTTTTTTTCTGATGATAACATATACATACATACACACATATATTTAAAAAAAAGTATCTTCTCGCGTCTTCGAATTCAAACAACAATAGTAATAATAGTAATAATAATAATGATATAAACACATAAATGATAAGAAATATGTATACGTAAGACATTGAAAATATAGCTCTCTCTGTCTCTCTCTCTCTCTCTAAGTAAGTAAGTAAGTAGGCAATATGACATTATTATTGATAAAATAGGCTTTTGGCAGCGTTGGCGGCGGCAGTTAGTTAGTTAGTTATATAACACATCAATTCAACTCACTTCTCAATACTGTTTGTTGATGTGCTGCTGACACACAACAACCTTCCATATCCATTTTGCAAAAAAAAAAAAACAAACTAAAAACACAGATCTGAATGAACGAAAAAAGGTAGTGAATGAATAATAATAGCATATGAAAATTGATAGTACGAAAAATTCCCGTCAACAACAAAATTCCAGCACTACTAGTGTGAATATAGTAAGTTTACAAAACAGAAGAACAGAAAAAAATTAGAAACGATCATTTAAGGGCGCGCGCGGGCATGCGTGTTGTGTGTACTGGTAAGTTTGTTGTATTAGCAATTCATTCATCATCAATAAATATATTAATTACACATAACTAAAGACTATTTGTATACAATCTACTCACAAGAGGATGAACCATATCTGTTCTGTTAGCTTGTTCGATTCTAATCATAATGGGAAGGAAGTGAATATAAGAATCCGCCTTTTCCTTCCTTCCTTTCTTCATACTCCTATTTTAATCATTTCCATGATTACATCATAAATGAAACACACACACTACTGAATAATAATACTACTGCTAAAAATTGAAGATAAAAAAAGAAGAAACTTTCAATGTATGATTGACGACGACAAGGAAGTAAAACTGTCAGCCGTAACACATGCGCGCACACACACACACAGACGCAGACAGACACAGACGCATATACACCATCATGAAATCTAATAATAATAATAATAGTAATAATAGTAATGAGAAAAATATTGTTACACAAAATGAATGAATTGTTGGCCTGGTTAATAATTGAACTGAATTGAATTGAATTGAAAACTATACGTGTGTATGTGTGTGTGTGTAAGTGTAAGTGTCAGTTTATTGTTCATGAGACTAATAATAAGATGATGTTAGTAGTAATAATAATAATATACGTCACATCAGATAGACACCTAAATAATGTGAGTATGAATATGTGATCAATAATAATAGTAATAATTAATTAATTTTTTATAATGGAATATTTCAACTAAGGATGAATAATTGAGAATAAAAAAAAACCAAAAAACACATTGAGAAATAGAAATCTTGTTTTTTTTAATAAATCTGAATCTGGTATATATATATATATTAATAAAACTATATGTATAATTTAATTCTCTTTTCTTATTTTATCTTGTTTATTGATTGATTGATTGATTGATTGTTTCTCTTTTCAATATCATATATAAATGATTCTCCGAAACAAAAAAATATATATTTCATCTTTATATTCTATCTAATAAGATGAATGAATTATATGATCGTTACATAATAATAGTCGTAGTCGTAGTAGGACAGCGGCGGTCTTAGAAAAAGAAAAAACAAGCTTGAGAATGATGCAATCTCATATGAATAAACATCTAAACAGATTGTTTTTCATCAGTTTCCAGTTTAGATGTAGTAGACAACGACGAACTGGATAAACAGCAACAGTGGTTATTATTATTATTATTCACATTATCATTGTTATCTTGTAATTGATCAGCTACAGTGGAATTCTGCGCTAACGTACTACTAGTATTGATAGAAGTAGAAGTAGGAATAGGTGTAACAGTAGTTGAACTTATTATTATTGTATTTAACCAAAATGGATCTTTCTCAACATTTGTCATTTCACTGGTTGTTACAATAGATTCTTCTTCAAATGTAGTAGTGGTAGTAGTAGTAGTAGGAGTAGTAGTAGTAATATTAGATAATGTTGTCATCGGTTCAGAAACAGTAGTAGTAGTAGTAGTAGTAGTGGTAGTTGTGATAGTCGATGCATCGAAGCTTAGAGAATGATGTGTTAGCAATAATTCTCCTGTATTATTTTCGTCTATTTGTTGATCTAAATCACAAGATTCTTGATTGGATAATGATAGTAGACCTGATGCAGAGAATAAATCATCATCATCAGAATCACTATGTACAGCTTGACTATCACCAGCACCAGTACCAGTACCGGTGAATGATAATAAGGAAGGATTATTGAATGATTCTTTAAGTTTATGCATAGATGCTTCATCATGATGTTGTTGTATACCATCTGTATCATAATCATTGTTTGGTAAATTCCAATTTCGAAACTAAAATTAAATAGGGAAAATTGTAGAATGTAGACGAATTAAATATCATGAGATAAAATAGGGAAAAACAAATTTGTCTATAATAGGGAAGTAATAATATTCAATATCCATAGAGAAAAAGACAGGAAATTAAGGGTTTGTAGGAAAAATTGCTTGTACACAAACATGTGTTATTGCATATTAAACTTCGTGGACAAGACAAACAGACGAAAGTGTAGTGAGTCAAATTTTTCTAGAACTGACTATCTGACTTATATCACATTTATAGAATACTAGTTATTACTACTGAAAAAGTCCAAGCCTAACCACAATCTACCTAAGTAGGTAGTGGTGGTGTTAAAGTATGTAAAGAAAGTCAGTCAGTTGCAACGCAGAACTTCGTACGTGTGTACATAAGTTCATGTTGCCATACCACATCAGCACAGAGATGCAAATGTTAAATCAAATCCCATAGTGATAAAGATAGTAGAGGTATTAATGATAATGAAGAAGACGTGGGTTCGAAGATATTATTCAAGAAGTACAATTCAGTGAGATAAGGTTAGAGAGACGATTCTAGAAGATTAGGATTTGAGAGAGCACAACGAATGGATGCACTTGCGCCATTGCAAACGATTTTGAGCCATGTCATTCAAAGTCCCTAACCATTGGTGACATTCGTCTCGCGGACCCCAACCAGGTAGCCTACATCTACCAACATGACTCAGTCCACTAGTCAGTGACTGACATGTTTTGGTCTGGCCACCCCTAGCTTTCTTCCAATCTACTCCTACACCACAAAACATAGCTCGTCGAGGCAGTCGGTGGTTAGCCATTCGTAACACATGTCCCAACCACCTCAACTGATGAGGTTTTAATACTTCATCTATTGATCTGCCATCCTTACCTAGTACGCGTTTCCTAACGATTAGGAAAGTCAAGGAGTGATCAAACCAAAATATAACATAACATTTTCACCCGTCCGTCTAAACTATGTTGATGTTGGTGTGAACTACCCCTACCTACCTAGTTAGTATTTCAATAACTTGAGATACTGTTGGAAACTACGGAGTGTTGTGAAGATATTTGGTCCTAGTATAAAATTCCATAGCTGTTTTTGTTTTCTAAAATATTATAACGAATAAAAGCAATCTGAGACGAATGAATGACGCTGACAAAATGTAGAATCTTCTAACCAGCCTAAGCAACAATGCAAGCATGTTCGGGATGCGGTTTTCCCCCTAGAAATGCAAAATGTTGCTTCAAGACTGGGTTTCATCGGCACCTGAACTAGTGGTAGGGAGTGAAGTAGTCGAGCGTGTAGACTGCTTCACTTATCTTGGCAGTCTCATCAGTGCTGATGGCCTGGTGACTGACGAAATCTCAGCTCGGATACAGAAAGCTCGATTGGCCAAACCAAAACATAGCAAAAATCCATGAAGTCATTGACAAGTGGACTGATCCATGTCGGTAGTTGTCGACTACCTGGTTGGGGTCCGCGAGATGATTATAATCGATGGTTAGAGACCTTGAATGACATGGCTCAAAATCGTTTGCAATGTCTCTGGTGCATTTATTCTTTATGTTCTCTCAAATCCTAATCTTCTAGATTCTTCAAGACCTCTAGTTTTGACTTTCTAAACTTTTCTCACTGAATCATACTTCTTGAATAATATCTTCTAACCCTAACCTCTCCGATTACTTCTAATACCTTTACTACCTCTACTACTACTGGATTTGAATTGACAATTACATCTCTGTGCTAATGTGGTATGGCAACATGAACTGATGTACTTACACGTACAAAGTTCTACGTTGCATCTGAGTGACTGACTGACTGACTGAGACGAATGAATACTATCTACAAAAAAAAACAACTGAACAATTAATTACATAAAAAAAAATATTAAGGCGACTAAAACATTAAGTTCATGTGAAGAAAAAAGCGGAGCTAATCTGTTGGATATATTTTTTTTAAATCTACATTATTAAAATCAGGGTATATATGTAGAGTATAAATTAAATGAATAACTTGAAATCTTACTAGACAAATAAGAAGAGGGAGATTATATATATATAAAAACTAAGTTGGTTGGAATAATGCATATAATTATAGCATTTTTACTTTTTATACACACAGAAAAAAACATACAGAATGAACAAAGTAAAACTATAACGTAATATTCCTCCTCCTCCTCCCCTCTCTCACTCTCACTCTCACTCTACGTAACATAGGAAGAGGACGACGAGGAGAGAGTATATAAAACAGCACCACGTGAACGAATGGAATATAAACAAAGCAAAACATGTGCAATGTATTTATGAAAAAAATATGAAGAGAAAAAAAGGATTAAAATATTTTTTTTTAAAAAAGTATTTAACTATGTTGTTGCTGTTTCTATGTGAACTTTTTTTTATTATCTCTCCCTTAGATCTATTCGTAAAAACAAGGTAGGGGGAAAGAATAAAAAGTCATGTGTAACACAATAAAAGTGATTTATACTACTATACTGGTATTATTATTATTATTACTATTATCGCATACACAAACAAGATTATGCAACATTATAATAGGCATACCCCCACAAATTAAACTAATTCAGACGAGTGTGTACGTAATAATAGTACAATAGTACAATAGTAATACAACTAACTAACTAACTAGAGAGAATAGCAGTAGTATTACTACTAATGTAGTGAACGAGAACACAGGTGGGGTAACCGGACTGTATTCAGCGATAATTACAGAGTTACTCAGTAAAATCGGAAAAACCATATCGTAAATCGTTAATTTGCAAAATATCAGTCCATCATATCGAACTGGACTGTTCCTGTCTTCGTAGGTTATCAGCGTTTGATTTTAAAGGTCGTAAATGCATTGCTTGTGTAAGCTGGAATTATAAAATTACCAATATCATGGTTAACCGTAATGTATGAGGTGAAGATGGGGGGGGTCGTCAGTTAATGAATCTTCATCGACACTCAGGTGGTTGGGATGTGTTACATATTCCTAACTACTGTCTATCTATAACATGTGTTATGTAGATTGTGGATGTCCAAAACTAGTTTATGTAAGAGTAGGTCGGAAGAAATTACAGAGGCCCAAACCAAAACGTAGCATTAGTTTCCGAAGTCACTGGATGGTGAGCCGGACGTCAGGTATTAAGAAACCTGAAAGTCCTCAGTTTGATCCCTGGTGAGTACATATTACATAGGAGTACCATATTAAGACAGAACGGTTATCCAGAATCCCCCGGTTATCAATAGTATCCAAGAGACACTGACAAAGAAAAATAACTTGTTTCATTTAGACAAAAAAAAACAAACCTGCATTCCTGATTTCATTCTGGAAATATCATCTAACGTATGAATATCATTATTATGACTATTCAAAAGTGCTGATACAAGTGGATTAGCAAACAGTGCTGCTAGTGCTTCTTGTTGTTGTAAAGGATTTTGACTAATTGAATCCACAGGACCAATTGGGCTAGGACATTTCCCAGGTGAAGTTTGCATACATGTTTTAAATTTCTCACATGGATTTGATTCTGACGATAAACTTTGAGCATAACAACAACCGGTACTTGGTTCACTACTTATATTATTAATTTCTGTATCAATAAATAATGGTTTGAATAAATCAGTTGAAGTTGACGGGGATATATTCAATGAATGAAATAAACGACGAATTACACCAAGTGAATCACGTAAATGTTCTGTGACGAAATCTCTTTGCTTTTTCAACACTTCCACTTCACCTTCCTTCTACAAATTAAAATTTTAGATAATTTAAAATTATCAATAGTAATATATAGGTAGAATAGTATGATGTATATAAGCAGATGAAATGTTGTTACACGATTTCAGTTCGTAGACGGCAAAAATAGTTCACCATTGATAGAGAGAGAGAGAGCTCGAGTTGTTTAGTTTACGATGAAAACTGTCAATAGCCACTCATACTTCTGAGACGGAGATTTATAGGTCAGGTGGATTATTCTGGTAGAGTGTTGTTTTCTCAGTTGGATGGTTTGACAATGAAGCTTTCATTGTTCTTTCGAATGGAAACATTAGAATAAACGTTTAGTTTAATTAGTTCGCCATATTGTGCGACCAATGAAGTTCGATATATACAGTGAATTTCTGCTTTGTTAACTAGAAATTAAGTGTTGCGAGACAAAAGTTTCGAGTTTAATTCCCGGTTGTGAGGTCTTGGATGCGCACCGTCATTGAAGAGTTCTATACTAGGATGAAACAACTGGACAATACACCCAGGTTTCAAATAGTTGACTTACTTAGTTCAGTTAACAATCTCAATTACATTCAACAAACAGTCTCCACAACTTTCAAACATAAGAAGTAAAGTCATTCATTTAATGGCCATATGATAAATGCTTGTATACCGCTGAAAGCATAGATTCTACTGTGTGTTCGCAGGTGAGCGTATGTAAAGAAGAAAATCATATTTGCTAGCATCTATCACTTTTTTTCGAATGTCATATATTACAGCAAGGATGAGCAATAGAAAAGATCACGAACTTTATATATAAATGGAAAAACTTACTGATTTAATTACATATGATATTTATCTTAGTTTATTGAAAGATAAAATGAGTATTTTCTCGACTGGAAATTTAATTCGCCAAAACTTAGATTAGTAAATGTGAACACTGACAAAAAGTATAAAATACATGAGACATCAGTACTGTGTGATGTAAAATAACTTACCGAATCTAAAAGTTGCTTTACTTCATCTAATTCACGACGTAAAGTTAAACGTTCTAGATCACAACCTGGATTACTGAATGGTGACGATAGAAGAATGGGTGATTGTGGTAAATTTGTAAAATTCTCATTTATTGAATGCGAGAAAATCCTAGAACTTGTTTGAGTTCTACCAACATCTACTTGATTGGGAGACGAAGTTGAAGACATATTTGGAATACCACCCTGAGTTGAATATTCTGAATATGGTTGCGATCTAGTTGAGTGGCTGGTGTCAGGATGGTCTGTGGATTCCGATGTCTGCATTTGAAAATTGTAATTTCATTACATAGTTCAATATTGGGTTTTGAAATATGATAAAAATGCAAACAATTATATAATAATCAATTTAACTAAATTAACACAATCAAGATCAAATGGAACATTAAAAGCCATGTGAGACAGTATGACTTTTAATCACAAGGTTGTAGACTCTATTCCTGCTCCACCTGCTTGGGTAAGGCTACCGGATAATATCACAAGTTCTTACAGGTAATTAAACCTGAATTACCACTGCTTAACAGACTAACCAAGTAGGGTGCCAGATACACACAAGAGGCAGAAACTAAGCGAATTTAAAAAATAGTTATCAAGAAAATTAGATAATATATATAGCAAAGATTACTGAATATCCAAACAGGAATGGAGAGTAACACATCCGAAAGCTGATCTAGTAATTGATCATCACATCCTTATTTTAGATAAGTCGACTTCAAAACAGTATATAGAGCAGTTTTAATATTTCATGGATCTAAGAGAATTTTGCCACAGATACACAACCTAACTGAACCAAGTACATCCTAGCATTGGCAGCTATATAAGCCTCAGAGTTTAATATTGAAAAACTCAGATTATTAAATTATTTGTTTTTCACAAAATATATGTTCAAAACTATAAGAATTTATTCATTAAGCTCTTAATGAAACCAACCACAATTATTCTAATATTAATAATCATTCGATAGAATCTCGGCATTAGCTTTCTTTGCCTTTTTTTTAGATAGTATATCCACCGAGATCGATAAAGTCAACGTAAATCGATTGATCAACATTTTAAAGTGCATTATTAACATGTCTCCTTTTACCAGTTTGTCTATCACTTGCAACGCATTGAATAGACCAATCAAATTCTAGTATTTTAGATTAAAACGGACAGTGAAGGTCAATGAACGTAATAATAATAATAATAACGAAACAAAATGACCTTCAAACGCTAGATCACATGACCAATCTGTTATTATTATTATTATTATCACTAGGATGAAAATAACAACAGCGATAATAATAATAATAATCATAATAATTGTGATCAATTCCGTTAAGGATGAGAAAAATAAAATGATTTCAACTAAAATAAAATATTCATACTTTTTTTTATTCAGATATATAGAGATGGATGATGGGATAGGTGTGTATTTATGAATAAGAAAAAGGAATCTATTATGTGTATCCGGAGTTTAGAGAAAAAAAATATGAAGACGTATTATATATTATGTTAGTTAAATACATTTTAGTGGTTTTAAAATAATCAATAATAACGATAGGCATATGTATAAATATTAAGGTGAAAAATAAGAAAAAATGTACTGTGATCTAATTTAACCAAGTTATTTTAGTAGGAAAGATAGTAACAATTATTGTAATTCACACAACTTTAATCCTCCATTAAAATGAATGTTTGAGTATGTATTTGGTTGTTAAATGACTGAAAACAAATAAATGAGCTTCAGAGAGAAAGAATGCTGGCTTGACTGATAAAATAATTATTTTGCAAACATTCATTAAGATTTCAATGAACGATCTCACAAAGAAATTGAAGATCAAGTAAGGTAGAAAGTATTAAATATGAAATAAGCATTTTCAGGTGGAATGCTAGAATTGTTTATATTTCAATTTCCGCTATTACAACAAACATAGTTTTCGGTACATGGTTGAGTTTGATTGCGATCACGAACCGATCAATGTTAGACAACCATTGAAAACTTGGAAGCATTGGATGGGACTAGGATTTGGACGAAACGGCCGTCCAAAGCTTTCAGGTTTCCAATGATAGTCAAACACTGCTCAGTTCATGATTACAACGAAATATAGTCTTAAATTTGCTTAATGCTTTTGAAAAACAGGTAGATATCACCAACATAAGATTTAGGACGGATGTGCGTTGATCCAAGCAAGTTATTATGCCTGATTAGCATGATACAATGCAAACACCGAAATAGATGGAAATAATGTAGCAGTAATGACTTCATGGACTGGTGGTGCTGAGTTTTGATTTGATTGTCCTTATCTTTCTTCCAGCCTACTTCTACACTAGGAAGAACTGCTCGTCAAGGTAGTTTGTGGTTCAGTATACGTAACATTTATCCTAAAGACCTCAATCGATGAAGATTCACTAACTGATCAACTGATTTACCATTTTTACCAAGTTTTTTTGTACTTGACTCAACCTCATCTTTGCTCACTCGATCATTCTACGAAATGTGAGTGATACTACGAAGAAAATTATGATCAAAAATCATAGGGCTACGCAAGTTTTCTATTTTCATAACTTGATGTTTAGAAATACGCATTTTTAACAAAGCATTTGTCATTAGAGTATAAAACGGTCATAGGTACATGGTTACGTTAGTACGTGTGACTAGTGACATTTCAGTAAACTTCATTTTATACTAGGGTTTTAGTAAGTGGTCATGATATATCATCAGAACAAAGAAGTGATAACTTACAGAACTGACTTGTCAGTTATTACCACTTGACATGTATTCTTATTGTATAATTACCGGGATTATCGAATTAACTCATTCACCAAGTATTCGGATATGAACCACATTATCAGTGTGAGTGTAAATAGTGCTTGCTATGCAATTGCCTAAACTAGAGTTGGTAAAGAGGGGTTCGGAGCCACGGACTTAGTGGTTGAAAGTCGAACATCATAAGCATTAAACTACTGCCTCACTAATAAACACGAACAATCACATCTATGTTAATTTTATATGTTACGGAACTAATTAAAGACGCCCAAATCATTTGAAGGTGAGCTACCCATGGATTAGGAAAGAACCTTGAAAGGTCAATTATTGACATGATAAGCGGTTAGCATATTGTGATAATTAAACAAAAACAAGATAAGTTGCACTACTACTATTACTGTGGTGCGCGCTACTTATAAGTAGTATATGACGCGAGTGTAAACGTAATGTCTGGCAGCAGAAGATGGGGGAAGATCAAGAAAGGAAGAGTGGGAACATAATGGAGTTTGTATGAAACGCATGAATAAGTGAAATGTCAGACAATGGATTGATGATGGATTGAGATTTGCAAATTAACGATTTATGATATGGTTTACCTATTTTACTGAGTAACTCTGTAATTTTCGTTAAATACAATTCGGTTGCCCTCACCTGTGTTCTCCTTCACTACACTACTACTCATTTGACCTCGATAAATGGATTCAAAATAATTAATCATTTAGTCATAAGAAACGTAGAACTTGGTCTAAGTATGGATCAGTTTAAGTTATTACACTAAATCAACACAGAGAGATGAACTTAACAAAATAAGTGCCAGAGAAGTAAAAGTAGTAACAGTATCAGTGATAGTAGGAAACACTAGGTACAGGAATCTTATTCTCGAAGAGACAATAAACTCATGGAATAGAAAAGAAATACAGTGTATACATCGGCGTTGCTGCGGTGGATTCCAAACTATGTCACTCAACATCTTCAACCACTAGTTACAATGATAATGCGGACCACCTCAACCCCAGATATTCTGAAACTAGCCTAGTTCAATCTAACAGTCGATAGAAAAACATGAACTGAGAGCACGTCTAGATTTGATCGTCATTAGTTTTTCTCAATCAACCTAATCAATCAGTAAACATTCCGTGTTGAGCCAAAAAAAAAGATAAGTGAGTATAAGTAATAAATACTTCAACTACTTTGTTGAATGAAAAATTCCCAATTTTCTCAACAAATTCGATATATTTTAAATAGCCCTATGAGTTTAACCGAAATTATAATCTAGTTAGAAAAATAATAGTAAAATATCACAAAAAGAAGAACTAACCAATGAATAGTGATGAACACGGGAACCAATAGCACCAAATGATATAGCACTAGTAGAACCACTACTACTAGCACTACTAGCTAAACTGGATACGTTTAGATCAACTTCTGCAACCGACGAAATAGGATGATTTGTACGTCCAAGAGGTGTACCAACGATTGATGAAAATCGATTATTATTATTATTATTATTATTAATATTTAATGAAACTGGAGACGATAACGGAGAACTATGTCGATGATGTCCAGATCCATCAATAAAACTTGAAGGCCAACCTTTGATACGTTGATTTGATTTAATCAAATTACCAGATCGAATAAGATTACTATCATCAGTTTGTTGCAGTAAATTAGTCGATTGTATTGAAGTAAATCGTGATAAATTATTATTATTATTATCTGATTGACAACAAGTGATAGGAGGATCTAAGAATCCAGAATGTATTTGTAAACTTTTAAGATCTTTATAATAATTATTGTTATTGTTATTTCCTACTACTCTACCCGGTATACTAACTGGATTAGATGAATAAAAATTTGGCAATGATGAACAGTCATCAACACCACTACTATTTGAGGTAACAATAACTGAAAATGAAGAAGAATGAGGATGATGATGATGATCTTGATCTTGATCTTCAGAAATAGAATGTGTCGAAAGAAAACTATCATCAGAAAGTGAATGAAAAACTATATTATCTTCAGAAAATCTTGGATTCACCACTGTATGCGTAATATCATCGAATAGAGCAGCAGTCGCAGAAACATCAGAAGTAGTAAATGAAGGAGTATATTGTTGTTGTTGTTGTGATTGTGTCAGCTGAGATAATAGATCAGTATCGAGATTATTGTTAAAAACTCCACCACAATCTAGAAAGAAAATAAGGGAAATAAATAAATATATACACAAAAATGTGGCTATGATCATCAGTTATTGTTAAATGTTCAGATAAAGGATGAAGCCGTGGATTTCAGTCGCATCCACCCAACTGATGGATGCTCGAAAACGCATCCCACCTGACTCTGAGCATGATGAAGAGCGTAGTCAGCTTAGGCGCAGACTTATAAAAGTGGTGGGTGGCGAAAGCAAAAGCGATGGAAAAGGCAGCAGCGATAGGCAACACTAGACAACTTTTCCGCCTTATTAAAGAAACTGGTATTAAGAACCCGAATGTGAGTGAGACTATCTCGGAAAAGGATGGGATTATTATCCATTCTCAATCCAGGAGACTGGATCGATGGGCAGAACACTTTAGAGATCAGTTCAACTGGCCACGAGCCACTCTTCGGTTACCCACGATCTCCAGTCATCCTGAATGGCAAGTCGACCTAAGCCCCCCTAGTCTTAATGACGTTGAGAAAGCGTTAGGAAATATGAAACGAGGACGAGCTGCAGGTCCTGATAGACTGACGCCTGAGATATTTAAGGATGGTGGTCCAGTTTTAGCAGCTAGGTTGACTGAGATCTTAGGTAGAATCTGGGAACTGGACGCAATCCCATCCGACTGGTCTCAACCACTGATTGTCCCAATCTATAAGAAAGGACAAAAGTCCTCTTGTGACAATCACAGGGGAATAAGTCTAACTAATATAGTACCTAAAATATTGGCCTCAGTAATACTTCGACGCTTAACGAAAGCTCGTGAAGAGCAGACTCGAGAAAACCAGGCTGGTTTGCGACCTGGACGTGGCTGTATAGACCACGTCTTCACACTCAGACAGGTCCTGGAACATAGACACACATTTAGGCGTCCTACAATAGTTGTTTTTCTAGACCTTAAGGCGGCATTTGACTCAGTGGATTATTATCATCTCGCGGACCCCAACCAGGTAGTCGACAATTACCGACATGGCTAAGTCCACACGTCAATGACTTCATGGATTTCGTAAACAACTCTGATCATGTTCATTCACTCCGAGAAATAAGAAAAAAATAGAAGGACTGTTACATCTTATACTACTTACGTTAACCGTAGCCGTCACTTTTTGAAACTCAATCCTTTTAAAGGTAGGTAGGTTCCGGATATTCAGAAGTCATTCTAGAAGCATCATTATCCAACAAGATAGTACATTCAAACCGAGATTTAAGATCACTTATCTTTTTTTGAATACCTCTAAACGTTCTATCAGCTGTGGTTTTGGGTCACCCTTATGTAACGCCACTGTTTAAAACTCGTATATTGATGCACGATAGCAAGGGGGATTAGCTATAATAAGAGTGCTGTACCGACTCTGTTCTCAGTGTAACTGAATCAGTATAAAAATACACTTCACTGAGAATTCTGTGGAAGTTCTTCTTTTTCTACACTCATTCTGACATTTAAGACCGCTGCCGCCGTCTTCAATCGCGATATAGTGGTTCGTTTGATTTGGACTATTCCATACTTACTACATGACATAACATAACACAATACGGTGACTATTATGGATATCTGACCAGAGCGTAAGCAACCGCTCCGTAATAATCACTGTAAATAAACAGGTGTTAGAAAGTTGTAGGGTTGTAGTTTTAAATCCCTTGTCAACACTCATCCAAACAAGAGATCAATGAGAGCAGATTATACATACTATAAACAGAGTATAATTGTGTACATCAGTGGAATTTAAAAAGCAATCGGGACTGATATTCAAATAGTTGGTAAAAGTTAAGGTTTCCATTACCGAAAGTTTTTAATTAAACAACTATTGATAACATAAAGGCAATGGCCAGCCAGCTGTTTGGCCATTGTATGGAACTCTACTTCAGTGTGTATTCTGGATCCTACCATCACGAGGGATCGAACCCAGGACCTTTAAACCTCACGTAGTGCTCGATCACTAGACCACTGAACCAGGATTCAATGAACTACTTATTTAGCCTTAATTTAATGATAGTGTGGTAAAATCTAACCAGGGTACGTTTGATTTACAATAAGTACAGTTCAGATCTTGAGTATTTACAACGGTACTTTAAATGGTACTAGCCTAAAATTAAAAACTATTCAATTAAAAATAACTAGTCTCTATGTTTAGGGCCTCCAAATGCTCCAATACGGCAGGGAGTGGGAAGATGCATGTATAGCCACCGTCAGGAAAGTCCTACAGATTGTTTTTTTGGGGCAGGGGTGTTTTTAACGAAATTTAGAGGACGGAAAGCGGATTTCCAGTGTTCGAGTCAGGTTCGTGGGTACAGAGGATGCACCTAGGGGTTAGACAGCTCTGATTTAAAACCAATTTTGAATACGGGCTCCAGGATTCTGAGGAGACAAATGGTATGTGAACATACTATTGGTCGTCAGTTACCATGGAACTGCATCTGCCAATATTGCTTCGTTGTCCTGTAATTTAGATGTGTAGGTCAAAGGCCTGGGAAGTGAGCACCCAAGAAAGCTACCTGCTTCAGTCTGGACACCCGGAAATTATCTCAGCCTACTTAAAAACTCAGTAATTCATATGGCACAAATATTTAGGCGCCTCTCTTTACTAATGCTCATGTATTTAAAATAAATCAAAATAGTTTTTTATACATAAAAAAAAACACAACTCTTACTTGATTCAAGCGGTGAAGTTGGAGGCAGTGTCATATCAAGAACTAAACCACTATCACGACTTGTATCATCACAAACACCAATAGAAGATGAACTAGCAATACCGATAGGCATATGATATTGATCCAAAAATTGGTTGAAATCATTTTCTGTTTCATTATTAGTATTATTATTACTATTATTATTAAAAGCATTACTTAAATTCATTGTTGACCATGAACAACTAGGCGAGAAGTATTGTTGCTCCATATTGGAAGATGTCGATTCTACTAAATTATCCCATATGATATCTTGAATACAATAAAAAAACATACAAAATTCAATTTGTTGTAATAAAAAGTGCGATTATTAATTATTATTATTATTAAAAGTAAGAACAATGCACAAAAGAAAAAGTAAACACAGAAATGTGTTATAGAGAGCTAGCTAGCTTGGTCCCAGTGTGTGTGTTTTAGACAACCAACACTGTGTGTGTGTTCGTCATCATATATACTATAACCATGTACTATTATTAATTAATACATTCATAAAGCAAACCTTGAAGTTACTATTTACTGGAAGTGATATAAACTATGACAATGAGAGAGACAAGAGGAAATGGTTAGTATTTTTTTTGTTTGATGCAATCAATCATATGTAAACTGATGACGACGCAAAGTCGGAGAAGCGATAAGATGAACGAGCAGCATAAGTAATAAATAATAAGTAATAAGTATGTAATTACACCTACTGGGTTGTTGTTGTTGTTGTTGTGGTTGCTGTAGTTGTTTACTACGAGTGGCCATCATATTTTGATAAATCCCCGAGAATTGTCCTAACAATACAACAGGCTTGGAAGTAGTCATATCTGGCATAGTCTGTTTCTGACTTGAAGTCGATAGTAAACTAACACCATCACCATCACCAACAGTTGAAAAAGGAATAGTTCTACTCAAATTACCCATAACACAACCACCACCACCACTATGAGAAGGAGGACCACATCGACCTGGATAAGTTGAAATTGAGTCCAAATAGGCAGTAGAAGGTGAAATCAACTCTTTAACATTCATAGGATATTGTCCAATTTCAGAGGACATAGAAGAACTACCGCTACGATGACGACCTTTATTAGTATTATTATTATTATTAGTAGTAGTAGTATCTCGTGTAAAACCACCACCACCACCACCACCACCAGTTGTAGCCATAGAATGAGTTAAAACTACTGAAAAAAAATTACAATAAATAAAATTGAAATTATAGTTAATAGTTAGTAGAAAAATAAAAAAACTTGGAAGTAGTATAAAGGAAAAGGTGAACACACGCATTAAAAATATTAAAACACCCAAAATGGTTGTTAATAGATTCATCATGGAGTTTTTTTTTAATGATATAAATTGTTATCGGTTATTTTTGTTGACAGTCCAGTCAAACACAAAAGTGTAAAAGAAAAAAAAATGAATACAATGAAAAAAAACCCACAAAAGACGATCAAATATGAACGGAGTCATTAGAGTGAACTTATTTAACACACTTATGAAATAATTGAAAACTTCATCACACTAACTAACACAAAGCAGATGTGCTGATGATGACACATTCATTGATCAGAACGACAATGGAAGCTACACAATTAAACCATCCCATCTGAAAGAATACAGTCTTCTCCAACAGTAGACGACTTTGAAGGACACTTTTAAAACATCTACACTCTACAGATGTTAACCCAACTCTTCGAACCGAAGTAAATTCGACGAATGAGGCTCAAAGGCTTGACCTACTTGGTTAAAAGTTAAATACTCTAGCGATTCAACAAATTCATAAAAATGATAATCACTTTTCAGATTATTTATGAAGATGACTACTACTACTACTAGAGTACTGCAACTTAACTAAATAAATATATATACATAAGCAAGTTGATGTATCATCTATCATACATAATCAAGGCACCTATCTCTCTCATCTCTATTATTATTAGGTTTACATTAACAGAAAGAAAAAAAAGAATACTGTTTTTGATGCATATTTATTTTGTGTAAGTAATCATGTGCTAATTAATTCAATGTGATTCACATGTAAGGCAATAAAAATGTACAAACTAATGTCTATGAAGGTCACATTGTAAACAGAAGTAGACCAACTACTACTGAAGGATACATGCACAAATACAATATACAAGGATAAGGAAAATGATTGAAGAATATAATGAATTCGTATATGAATTTCAACCAAATAAAAAGATGAATGATTAGTTGTTAACATGAGTTTTAGTCAGCAATTTTGTTCTTGTATATATACGAACGATATAGAAGGGTAAACAGGATTTTTAATTAGCGTGACGAATAATAAAAACGAGTTAACTAGTTGACTTATCATGATACATAGTTATGCAATATTTTAGTATAGCTCATCATCTATGATAATTCACATTAGTTACATGAGAACAAACTGACTATATCATCATCATCATCACATGATGAAAGGCATACACAAAAATAATGACATATCTTTGTGTTATGTTGAATGAGATTCGTCTTGTTATTAATTCTACTAAATAGACGTTTGTCTTGGTAATTCTATCTTGCTATATTGATGTAGTAGTGTGGTAACCTAAATTGATAAACATTATGTGCCAGGTTCTGGAAGTATGTATAAAAAAGATTGTGTGTCACAAAGGCATGTGTAATGACTTTTTCCCTTATGCCATTATTACTGGGGGGTAGTTATTCTTATAATACAACAAAAGTATTCACTACTATGCTGATAGTAATTTTTCTATAGATTGTAGGTGTATTATTAATTTTTGTCGAGCCCACATGAGATTTGGACTTTTGACGAACTAATTAACTTATTCTTCTATAGTTTTTAATATACTTATTAATTTGCTCATGATGGTATACTATCCGTTTTATACACTACTCACTCCTCATGTATCAGTTTTTGTGACTTACTGCTAACGATAGCCACACAACTTTTTCAGTGATATTTTCGAAAACTGACATTGTCTATAAAAAAACTGTACATCAGTACAATTTTCTACAATGAAGCTTTTGTAGTGTGTACTAACTAACCTGTCAAACGTACATGCCTTGTCTTAGCTATTGGATAATAATGAATTTATTCTGTTCAATTTATTATTCACACGTCTTTTGACCCAGTTAGTTACCAGCTAGCTTTATAGACTTGGTTATCTTGGTTACTTGAACTTGTGCATACACTGATTAGTTCGCAAGTCCTGTGTCCAGCTTATTTTTTTGTCTGACTATAAATACTTAGTCATGTCTTACTCACATTGAGTTAGTTGGCTCAGTCTCTTTCTTAAATTCGCATCGTTTTCCCGCTTCTTATCATCATGTTTGTCTGTGTGAACGACAACTACATGAAATAAACCGATGCAACTCAATTTATATTTGGTTGCTTATTACTGCCGTCGCACAAAACGGGGTTAGCCTAATTGTAATAGACGAAAATAAATGTAAGATTTTTTTTTAAAGCAGATTTAGTTGTTCTTACAAGTTAGAATCACATCACAGGCGACTAAAAGATATATTCAATGGTAGTGGTTAAGTGATTAAGGGGATAGAACTTTTAGTCACTAAATAGTAGAGTTGAAACTTCCTTCACTTCGGTTTGCAAAACCGAGGATCAGTATGAGTCATTAAACTTTATTTATTATTTGTTAATTTATTTACCAATTCGTATAACTAGCTTTGAGCCATATTCTGTGTGAGGAATAGTAACACTATTTATTCAGTTACCTAAAAGTGAAGTAGGTAAGGCAGAATTGGAACCTGCTACTTAGCGGCGCAACTCCGTGAATTTGATCAAGTTAGACATTAACACCGTTAGATACCGGCCCAGTGGTCTAACGGTTAGGGCGTTCGCGCACAATACCGAAGGTCCTGGGTTCGAATCCTGTGGGGCGCAGGAGTCGTGGGTGCACACTGCTGAGGAGTCCCATACCAGGACGAAACGGCCGTCCAGTGTTTCCAGGTTTCTAATGGTGGTCTAACATTGATCGGTTCATGGTTTCAAAAATGTGTAAAAAGGTATAACTAAACTCATGGTTAGAGGACGAAGTCGTACTGCTGACTATTCAGGATTATGATGGCAAAAGAGTGTTACCCCAGACAATTAGCAACTTTAGTAGTGCTACTTTACTTTAAAGTCGGCCTTCAGACTAGAATACTACATACATCCCGTCCCACCAGTTTGATTGCAGATCAGTAAGGTTGGAAAACTAGAGAATCGACACATAAAAAACTACTCACAAAAAGCTACATGATCGGATTCAAACAGTTGTCCCTTGAGCACTATAGTCACATTCTAAGATCATCAAGATCCCTCCTAAACCTGTTCTCTTCTCCAGAGCCTCGAGGAGAAATATTTTTCTACAGTGTTAATAACTGTGAAGTGACGACCCCTCTAATATAATACATCAGTAACCATTCAAGGTTACATCATCGTTATAAATACGCTAAATAAGAACTTATTACCAACACTTTCTTCTGATTTATACTATACATTACATGATGTAATAATCCATGCAAAAGTGAATAAAATTACTCAAATAAAGAATAATTAATTATTGGTGGAAAAAAGTTCCACACAAATGAGAAGTACAAACCAATAATAATAATAATATAAATACGTATTGTAGTTACTGATATTTGACAAAGTATTGATAATTCGTTAATCATTACTACTACTGACCCCCCACCACGATTAATCAACTCATTTTTAATCAAGGTATTAATTAACATATAAACAGTATAAAAAGAAATAATAAGAGTTATATATTCAAAGTCAAATTAAAAATAACCAACTTAAGTTTTGAAAGTTAAAAGAATATTCAAAACGATTTGGCGCTTTGAATTCGAAGTAATACATATCGAAATGTTATAAGGATATTCATCAGATACTGAAGTGGGAGTATAAATTTAAAAAAAAAAACAGCTCTACATAAGAGGAGTTACGTTAGGGTCTCAGACTCTACCATACAGCAAGGAGAGTTAGACATAAAACAAACAGTTGTAGTACGGCAGTGTGTATTATACTCACAACGAAGCTTTTAAGTAGTATGCAGTAGAGTGTTGCTCTGAAGTTATTGCTGAAATGAAGTGTTGTCGGATCAAGACTACAGTACGATTAGGGTGTTTCGAAGAATAGAATGTACGTGGAAGAAGACAGACAGCTAAGAATATGCTCGTTTAGCAAATGGATATTTGAAGATAAGGTGTAGACATTTTGGTTTGTACACTGCGTCTTCTTCAAACAACATATCGCTTAATCCTATCTGTTCTTTCCGTATTCGTCGTTCATCACAATACTACTTCTTAACCCGAAAATGATTATTGACCAGAAATAATAATTAAAATGTTTATTATTAATCATAATATTGAATCTCTTGTGCCACTACTCTCTGAAGTATTTATTCTATGGCATGAAACTTTCTTAAAAATCTTACCTGAGAATAATACCTGGTAATTTTTTATAAAAAATATTAACGAAAAAACAAAATTTCTCCGATCAATAGTTAACAAGTCAACTAACCATTATGATATTGGCCAGGTATAGGACGACTTCGTGAATGTGAAAAGTGAGAACTTTGATTTGGAGAGCAAGTTGAACTAACTGCACTAGGAGACAGTACACCACCGAATGCAGAACATGCTCCAATTCTAGCATCTGAATTTGATGAACCTGGCATTTGAGTAAAATGCTGCCTATCATTACCAGGGTTGGTGACTAAATTGAATGCTGGCCACATACTTGCTGTGCGAGGGGATGTGCAGCGGGCAAGACGACGGCCACGACTACACGATTGATTAGGCGCTGGACCAAGAGGTGATATCATGCTTGACATTAAAGGATTTGTTGGTATATGAGTACATCTTCCAGAACGATCACTAGTATTAACTAGAACAAAATACATAAGAATGATAAATACATCAATATTTATACTCTTAGAGGTGAATCGTGAAAGATGTTTGCTTATCAAGTGACTTGTGTGGCGGCAATGACTGGCAGAAACCTGACAAGTTCAAATTACGGATTCCTAATGGTTACCCTATTTTTAATCAATGCAAGTCCTGATTTATTCCTATCGTAATGAACGAAGGCGTCAAGACCAGACGGAATATAGATACTTGGAGAAAACAGTTGATCTTCAAAATCTATACACTTAATCTTCCAACATCCATTTGCAATATACAAGAAACGTTTTGACTGTCTTCATTCATATGCTTTCTGGTCTTCAATACAATCTGATTGCACCATACATTTCGGGACTATAGATAACCCTGATTAATAAGCAAAACCAAAGCAATATTAGTCTCGCTGGCTAGTATGTATTTGACGTATATTTTCTAACAGACGTTTATACTAGGTATTTACGTAATCACCGAGGAAAGGTTGGAATTTGACAGGTTCTCAACTAGGTATATGCTAAAGATCGAATTTCACCAATTAATAATCACAAACGAAGCAAGACTCAACAAAATAATATAAACATACTTAATAATACAGTTATCATAGAACAAGAATTAAATCGAACAGTAAAATCACTAGCAAGTGAACAAACTACAAAATTAATATCCTCCAAGATCATATGATGCCTTCTAATCCAGTTCATACTTTTGTGCATAAGTATGCTATTTTATCAGATAAACACATGTTCGTTTATATCATTGTCTGTAATCTTAGTATTTTTTTTTCAACAGCTTAGGTGCATAACACTCTATAGTGCTTAGCTACACTATATCATTCCATTTTAACTATCAATTGGAACTTTATTTATCTTTTTTCCAAAACTCAAATTTCTTTCATGAAATCCTCCTTCACATAACAAATATTAAATGAACCACCATACCTTTTCCATACAGTGAAACATACTTCGTTCAATTTTATGTTAAATTGACGACAGCTTAATCTATTTTTACACATAGTAAATATGTTTTCAGACTGGTGCATATATGATCGTGAACATAGTGAGAACGGTATCTCTCTTGAATAAAGTCATCAGAATATGAAAAAAGATTATGAACTGATCTAAGTTAAACAACTATTGAGAATCTGCAAGCAATGGACAGCTGTTTCGTCCTAGTATAGGACTCTTCAGCAGCGCGCATATTCACATGAACACGCAATCGGAAGCGAACTCAAAACCTTTGATCTCGAACCCTTAACCCATAAATGACTAAGCCAGAATCCAACGGTGTACAAAGTTTAAGTTCAATTTGTATGTACAACTATGTATCAATAATAATAATAATAATAATAATAATAATAATAATAATAATAATAATAATAATAGCCAAAAATACAAAGATTATAACCGACTAACTACACTTACCTGATTTATTAAATTCTACTGGGGACGGGAAACTCATCAAATGCTGTTGATGTTGTTGCGGATGATAATGATGATGTTGACTAGAGGTTGTACGTTGCAATATTTGTTGTTGTTGTTGTTGTTGAGGTGATGAAGCAATTATAGATTTCATATTTGAAAAATTTGTATTTAGATTAGACATTAAATTTGGTGGTAAGTTGTTATTGCTATTATTATTATTGTTAGTAGCAGGAATAGTATTAGTATTAGTACTAGTAGTAGTAGTAATAGTAGATGTAGTACTAGTGCCTAAAATGCGTAAATTACTATTAATAGCACTTGATATAGATGGATGAATAAGTGGAGAATAAACAGAATATTGTTGTTGGTTTTGAGTGCCTCCAACACTATGAGGCATTAATGATACATCCGAAGGAATATGACGATGATATTGAATAGAACTAATTGCTGTTGTAGTTATCGCTGTTACTGAATTAGATGATAATGAAATATTATTTGATGATAAACTAATATTATTATTGTTATTATTATTATTATTATTAGATTCTGTAATAAAGCCAGGTTGTTCTTGTTGTACATTTGTAGAAAAATCTCGTCCAATCGACATCTCGGAATCACAATGTGCAAAAGCACAAAAAGGACCACGTGGACAATAACCAGAATTTAATACATCATTGCATTTAGTTGATTTGTATATCTGATAAATACAACGTAAGAAAATAATTGATTAACGCACGCAAAACACATTAAAAGTGATAACTAAGAGTTACATACACTGAAAGACTAAATGGTTCAAGAGATGAAGGCATATGGAACGTTGTAGAACTAGTGGTTGAGACATTCAATTTTCAAGCAGTTAGTTGCGGATTCAGATTATGCTTCACCTACATAGGTTTACTCAACTAACACTTTCAAAACATCCCATATAAAGGCCTTGTAAGTGACCGGGTTCCCAAGAAGTTATCCCCTGGGCTCTGCGGTCACGCTCCCAATGAAATCATCCAACCTTATTTATTTTGCTTAGTTTTTTTTCAAATTTAGTAGTTATCATGTTCAATCTTGATATATATCTATATAAAATGAATAGTTAACAAAATCTCGATGGAAAGCTTATAGACATTTTTTTAGTATGTAAAAATCTAAAACCCACACCAAGTATTTCTATTGGATACTATTTAAAGAGAAATTTGGCAGGCTATCATCACCAACATCAGAGAATTATAACAATACTACTCATCTTGAAGTTATTTATGTCCAGTAGGCTGGAGAAACAATGACATAGAGAGTGTTATCAAAAGCATTTCTAATAAGTAATAGTTAGTAGTTGTTTGGACACGTTTACATTAACCTTAAGTAGTCAGTCAGCAAATGAAATGGAAATCTCAGTATGCAATGAGGAAAAAAAACAAACCATACAAAAGATTCTCATTGTGAAAATTAGAACAACATAGATATAAGCGAATAATATTATTGTTTGCAATTAAATCGTCATCAAGCTTTATACTGTAATACACATGAATATTTATATATGAAAACGTTAAACTAATCAAGGCAGGCAATTTATGAGTCAATCATCACAATGAAATGAAACAGATTAAGTCACTACACATAATAGGTGGAAAAGTACAAGTTGATAGTAAGGAAGACAGTGGTGTACTGATAGTAGTAAGAGAAAAATAAAATACAATAACAAAGTCTTATCAATAGTTCACCATTGGAGATGGTAGGTTTAATGTGGACAAAACATTAAAACCATTACATAATAAGAAGTGTGTACATAATATTTTCATATGAAATATTCCTGTATATTAGAGTAAAGCCTGATGATGATGTAACTGGAAACAATATTGTTCACTTATATCTGTGTTGTTTGTTCTAACAAACCATATTGTCAATGGTACTTAAAGCATAGATAGCTAATTTTAGATTAATGGTTAACTTAAAACATTTTAATGTCATTTGAAAGCTATGAATTATTATCAACACAGAGGCCTATACCACGTACAACAATTATGAAGTTGTAATTTTTATAAATATTCAAGGAAATAGGTTATGAACACAGGTAGTTGAGTTAATCAAATGGGTATTCAAAGGTATGAATAGTGAAAAGAAATGAAATGGAGCAAATAGTGATTTCAAATGTTCAATTGAACACTAGATGATAATCAATCATCTTGGTAAAATCTATTCATCATATGGCTTCTGCAATGTATAGGAGACGGGATTGAACTCCGTTTGGAAATGATGGAGGTATAACGATAGATCGCCTGAAAAGATCTATCTGTTCACAATAATATGATCCTTGAAAAACAAAGCAGCAGTAATCACTTGAATATGTGTACATATGCTCTCCAATGTCAATGGAAATAAAATTGGGTTAAACAGAATTAGCGGTCACAGCTCGGAAGGGGAGTTTAGGGAGGTGTTCATCATGAATGATTACGCATTAGGGAGCCTTTCAATACCATCAAACTACCATACCATACATACTACAAGTCACAAGTTAATAAAGTTGTATCATCTAATTAATTCATCAATCATGAAGTTGATGTAGGGCAGGCAGTATATCGCGTTCCTTACATAAGCAAAACATCAGAATCATCACCACCATCCCCCACCACCATAAACAATACACCCTTAATCACGCCGTCAACACCTAATTGTCTGCATATAGATAGAAATGCTTAGTACAAAATAAAAAAATCAACATAAATAGTAAAAACAAATAACAGTAGAAAAGCATAGGTCGTTTATTTGTACTTTTCAAAAAAAAAATAAAGGAACCACTCGCTATTTAGAAAACGATGAACATTTTTTTTAATCACCTACATAGACATGAATATCACATGTGAGCGCACACGCACACACATATACATATATAAATGCACACTGAGAAAAAAAATCAATCAAACATTAAAGTACAAGGTATAATTAGAAATAAATCAATGTATTTTTATTCATCATATGCTTGATTATTTTCCTATCACGTGTCCTGCATAAGATCACAGTGAATAACTAAATCAGATATTATTATTATTATTTTGTAACAATAGCTTTAATGATATGCACAAAAAGTGCCTGTTGATAAATGAAATATAATAATCTGGCGTTTCCGAGTAAGCAATGTTGTCGTTAGGAAACGAGTACTAGGTAAGGATGGCAAATCAATCGATGAAGTGGTGAAACTTCATCAGTTGAGGTGGTTGGGACATGTGTTACGTATGCCTAACCACCGACTGCCTCGACGAGCTATGTTTTGTGGTGTAGGAATAGGTTGGAAGAAAGCTAGGGGCGGCCAGACCAAAACATGGCAGAAATCCATGAAGTCACTGACAAGTGGACTGAGTCATGTTGGTAGATGTAGACTACCTGGTTGGGGTCCGTGAGACGAAAGTCATCAATGGTTAGAGACCTTGAACGACATGGCTCAAAATCGTTTGCAATGGCGCAAGTGCATCCACTCTTTGAGCTCTCTCAAATCCTAATCTTCTGGATTAGCCAGCACCTCTACCTTTGTCTTTCTAACCTTATCTCACTGAATTATATTTTTTGAATAATATCTTAAACCCTAGTCTTCTTTATTATAACATTAATACCTCTACTATCTTTATCACTATGTGATTTGATTTGACATTTGCGTCTCTGTGCTAATAATGTGGTATGGCAACATGAACTTATGTACATACGTACGAAGTTCTACGTTGCAACTGACTGACTGACTGACTACTTCATCAACTGAGTGTCAGATATTTGTCTCGTCAAAAAAATATATACATATACTCTCTCTATATACTGGAGAAATCTCTTTTAAAATGATACTTTCATCATATATTGAAATCATGAATCAGTCATTGTTAGACCACCATTAGAAATCTGGAAGTACTGGACGGCCGTTTCGTCCTGGTGTGGGACTCATTAGTGGCAGTGCGCATCCACGACTCCTGCAGCTTGCAGGATTCAAACCCAGAACCTTCGGAGGATGATCCGGAATACAATCGAACAGATTTATAAACTTGCATTCAATCATCTATGAGGTTCTAGATGTACACTACTGAAGAGTATTATATTAAGACAAAACAGTTGTTCATCACATTCTGCTTTTCAATAGTTGTTATAGTTAGTCTATGGGTATAAACTATGATATAATGGATGCATCTAAAAACATACATACAAATAATCACAATCAAGAATATGAATCATTTACAATACTTAACACATTGATTAATTTTACAAGAAGTATATGTAACTTGTGAGAAAAAAAATATTTCATAATTTTAAACTCATATTATCATTTCGATTTAATCATTTTTTTTGAATGAATACAAATCTGTCTATTTGATGAAAAGTTTACTTTGAACAACTAAAAAAAAACAACAAAACAGGTGCTTAAAGTTTTTATATAAATCATATGTTTCAATGAGAAATTATAATCTGATTCATTCATCAGGCTATTTATGGTATGATGCAATGAATCAAAAATGTTTAAAACAAATGTATATTACAGGTAGTAAGTAGTATGCTAGTTAGTCTAAAAGTTAATGTCAATGTTATCATTACATTTTAAATAGAGGGAAAGTCTTTGAATATACAACACTGAGAAGTGCGGTTTGAACCTCAGTAAGGATGCACCAGTTTCCTCAACACATATATTACAATGGTAGGGAACAAACACAAAACCGGGTTTCTTTAACCATTTAAAATTATACATACACATAGAAAAAAAATTGATGAACACATTATCAACTTACTTCGGGATGAAATTGTTGTTCCGTTCGTGTATGACAGTAAATACATGCATCGCCAGTATCACAAAGAGTACTATCTTGCCATTCATCACCAGGTCGAACAATAGGACAAGGAGTACTACGATATAAAAATTTATCCGGAGCTCTTCGTTTATCTTTTCCATTGTGATAAAATGGACATGAATAGCCTTGACGACACATCCTCGGTGGTTTCTTGCATAATTCAGTTTTATAACAGGCAAGTACATGGAACATTTCTGAATAAAAGATGTTTTTGGCAGAAACAAGTGATATAATCAAGATGGGTTTTAGAGAAAAGTAAGAATAGTATTGAAGAAACATAATACTAGGGAATCATAAAAACAGATGGAATGAGACAACAGCTATTTAGTGATCCCGGTAATCCAGTTTGTAATGATCGCAGCTGCTGCCTTGATGTGTGGTCGGGCTTACCTACTACTATCTTGATGACCCAACCGAACTATATTGGCTGGGATACACGTTCCTTTAGACCCTATCGTACCAGGAAAGTCGACCGGTATGGCTAGAAGCAGCAACTTAAGGTCTGAAGGCGAAGTCGTTTTGTTGACTGTAGAGGGTATGAGGGCAGTAGTGTGTTTCCCTAGGATAACCAGAATCTGTAGCGATACTGCCTTCTCGCAACGGAAGGAAGGAATTCGAAAAGGTCGACCCTAAAAATGTCACACCTCATCTTACCTGCGATATGTTTAGTTTCATTAGAAAAGCTATCCGATATTAAATGGAACACAAACATATATTTTGGCAAAGACGGTTTTTATGCTACACACTATGGTCATTAAATATCAACCCTTTATAAAACGATAAAAGGTTTTAGAACTTTCAAATTTAACAAAGAAGTTAGGAATAGGATCAACCCCCCATTCATTAAAGATACTTTTCAATTACGCGACAGATCGATTATCAAAGCCTTTTAAAATTAGGAAACCCAAAACTATGGTGACTGTGTTTACTGAGTTCAACTACAAAAAATTTAAACAAGACACGATGTGAATGATCTTTGATTTCTACAACCCAGTTTTGGTTTGATAGTTGACCAATCTTTATTCGAATCGTTATCTACAAGGTTAAATTATGGCAAATGAGACAGTGACAAATTGAGAGTTAAACAATAAAATAAAAACTATCTACAACAAAAGTAACACAATCAAAAGCCACGTCACTTGACAAAAAAAAACTAACTAGATATTAAAATGAAATTACTTGGAAGAATGAAATTTTATTCACGAGACAAAGAAACTGACAAGCAGAACATTTAGGGACAATATGATGCTTAGTAAGTTACTAATTATTAATGTAGGGGACCTAGTATGAGTGCGCATCGGTTTAAGTTGTCACATGTCAACACAGAGAAAAGAAAATCAACGAAGCATAAGATAATCACAAATGCGATGGAAATTTAAATACAAACAGTGAAGAAGGAATACGTGAGTTCAAAGAATAAATATCTAGGAATCATACACAGCTGAAGATTTAGGGGAAAACAGAATGAATGGAACTGGACCTGTGTAAGTGATTTTATGCCATGTCACCCAACGTCTCCAACCAGTAAGTACGACTCCGAATAAATATATTCAACCGCAGGATATACAAATATTTCAAGATAGGGTTGAAACTTATCTATGGAGAAACTGTTTATTATGCTAACGCATGCGTTATTTCAAGTAAATCAAAGTCAGTATACAAAATAATTACCATTCCACTTGGGATCTTCACTCAGTACTCGTTCTTTCTCCAAACTAGCAGGTAAATTAACAGTAAATTTTGAAGAAGCATCCTGGACTTCGCGAATGTCATAAACAGGTAAACGAATATCATCAGGGCCATGTGCAAAAGCACAATGTAGACCGTTCTTAACACATGCTCCATTTTCCATTGTTTCGTATATGCAATTCCCAGTTTTGAAATAGCGTGGATGATAACGTCGTTCTGTATCACCAGCATTGCGGTGCGCATACGGGCATCTACAAGAGAAGATGAAAATGTTTGAAATGACCTAATGAATCGGCTAATAACACCTCAAATTATGGGCAAGTTTAACTTGATTCGTTTTAGAGGTGGGAGTACGGCTACCGTATCCCAGTTCTTTATATACAGGAAAGATACTTAATGAAGTACCTTGAAAAGAAAATGCGTTGAGGGTAGGTTTCATCAAACCGACTGTATAACGATAGACCCCAAAGAACAACTGCACGAGGCCAGCCGTATGACTTCGTGAAAATAAGCCTCGTTGCGTTAGCCCTGAAAATTTTACATCTTACTTCCAGCGGTGGAGACGCGCAGCCTACAACGAAGCGTTCCGTTCTTGAGAGCGACTTTTCCAAATCCCTACTTTTTAGGTCGCGTGAAGCCAGCATTGCTGGGGGAGCTGACTGTCTTAGGGGAACAACCTACTGTCGTTAAACCACTCTTACAGTTGAATCGACGGCTTTTTTGAAGGTGTGGAATTCTCAAATACAACTTAAAAAGGAAAAAAAATCAATATTGACTTAAGGTGAGTAAGGTCGTCTTTGAATGAATTATCTTCGTATTTACTGTTTTTCTTCTTAGTGACAACTTCACAGATGATAACCATCGTAATCAATGCAAAACTAACTTAAGTGAAATCTAATTCTTCGATTCTCTTGTGGTCTTTATCAATATATCTTACTGACAACAATTCACATTTTATTCATCACGCAAGGGATTTCTTTGGAGCATTTTGCATTAGTCTCTTGACGTATCCAGTTAGCATAGATCTTGCTTCGTACTGGAAGAGTGCCCTGATAATTGGCGATCATTCAATTCATAACAGACTGTCTTCGGATATCGAAAGGAGTAACATGTGGAGACTGTTACAAAATCTTATTGAGTGAACAAAACACTTATTTCTGAAGCATAATAATTTCTCATCGAGACGAAAAATTAAATTTCTGATTTTGATAAAAGCTACACTATTTATGAACCAACTAATAAATCATGTTATCTAATATGTTGTTAGGATATGCAAGTGGGCAAACACGTTTGCTCTATAGCATGAAAAAGTACAGGACCGATATATAAGCAGAACTGACGTATTCGTAATGAGTATGTTTACCGTTAGTCTACCAACTAAACGGGACAGTAAGGATTCGGAAAGATAGGGACACTTGCCCTTGCCTTCTTCGTTGTCTCTGGCTACGCTCCCACTGACTGCAGTGCAGACGAGGTAAAAGATAAGTTCTACAGAAACCTTTCAGACCTCCTCCAAAAATTTAGGCACTCTGATATAGTAATAATGACTGGTGACTTCAATGCTTAAGTGGAAAGGAAAGACACCTGGGTGGACCTTATGGTGCCTCAGCTGATCGAACAGATAATGGTGACCGTCTGCTGCAGCTATGATCAGAGAACCACCCATTTTTAGCAAATACTAACGTTAAGCTCAAGGAAAAGCATCTTTTGAAATGGCGACCCCAAAAGTCGTCCCAACGTTGGACCCAACTAAATTATATAGCTATCAGCCACTGATGGAGGGGTTCGACAGAAGACTACAGCTTGTTTTGGGGCATATGTCTAGATTCAGATCATGCTCTAGTGCGAGCGCGTATTTGTTTGAGGCTTACTGGACGTAGGAAGGACACCGCAAGGAAGCTTCTCATGGTTCTATTTAATGGTACAACTATCAAAACAGTTAGGAGACCATATTAGTGATTCCCATCCCTAGGCAGCCTGAAACGACATCCAAAAAGCGGCGGAAACAGCAATGATATCTACTAATAAGGTAAACCATAAGGTTAGGGATAAGCTGTTGATTTTAGCAGCATCTGTCGAACTGATAGATGCACGAGGAGCGAAGTCAGCTTAAGCGCAGGCTGATAATAAAAGCCTACGCAATGATCGCGAACAGTGGTGGGTAGTGAAAACAAGAGCGGTGGAAATGGCAGCGGTGATAGGTAACAGTAAACAACTGTTCCGCCTTATCAAAGAAGTTGGTACTAGGAATCCATCTGTTAGCGAAACTATCTCAGAAAAATATGGTCTTATCATTCATTCTCAACTCAGGGATCAGTTCAACTGGCCTTCAGCCACAATTCGGTTACCCACGATCTCCAGTCATCCTGAATGGCAAATCGATTTCAGTCCTCCAAGTCTTTATGAAGTTGAAAGAGCTATAGGAAATCTGAAGCGAGGGAGGGCTGCAGTTCCTGACAGGCTTACCCCTGAGATCCTTAAGGACGGTGGTCCAGTTTTAGCAGTAAGATTGACTGAGATCTTAGGATGAATTTGGGAACTGGACATAATCGCATATGACTGGTCTCAATCACTAATTGTCCCAATCTATACGACAGGAAGAAAGTCCTCTTGTGACAATCACAAAGGAATTAGATTCAATAAATGTCTAAAATATTAGCTTCAATAATACTTTGACGCCCAACTAGGGATCGTGAAGGGCAGATTGCAGAAAACCGGGCTGGTTTCCGACCTGGACGTGGATGTAGACCAAATATTCACTATTCGATAGGTTCTGGAACATAGACACACATTTCGACGTCCTACCACAGTTGTATTCCTTGACCTTAGAGCGACATTTGACACTGTCGATCGTGAGGTTCAGTGGCGGTGTCTGTTATTAAAAGGTGTAATGAAGAAGTACAATAACCTTATACAAGCTCTCTACTCAAACACCACTGGTTGAGTGAGAGCTTATAGCGAACTTTCATCGGAATACATTACTTCAAGTGGTCTCCGTTAGGGCTGTCCCCTCTCCATTATTGTTTTATATTGTCATTGACGTGCTTTTGGGCACGACACCTGCATCATCTGACTTTTCAGCAGTTGGACTTTCACCAGGAGATTCGCTCGTTGACTTAGAGTATGCTGATGACATAGTTATATTTGGTGAAGATGCTGACAAAATGCTGAGTCTTCTGACTACCCTAAGCAATAATGCAAGCATGTTTGGGATACGGTTTTCCCTCCCCCTCGAAATGCAAGATGTTGCATTGAGATTGGCTTGCATCGACACCTGAACTAGTGATAGGGAGTCAGGCAGTTGGACATGTCGACCGCTTCACTTATCTTGGGAGTCTCATCAGTGCTGATGGTCTGGAGACTGAAGAAATCTCAGCACGGATGCAGAAGGCTCGATTGGTTTTTGCCAACTTGCGTTACTTATGGCGTAGGCGAGATATCCGTTTACTAACCAAAGGTTGAGTCTACTGTGCAGTAATTAGCTCCGTTCTATTATATGGATGCGAAACATGGCCAGTCAGAGTAGACGATATTCGTAAGTTACTGGTATTCGAAGCATTGCTTGTGTATCTTGGGACAACAGAGTAAGTAATGCTACAGTTAGAAAACGAGTACTAGGTAGGAATAGCAAACCAGTAGATGAAGTATTGAAACGTCATCAGTTGAGGTGGTTGGAACATGTGTTACGTATGCCTAACAACCGACTGCCTCGTCAAGCTTTGTTTTGCGATGTAGGAATAGGTTGGACGAAAGCTAGGGGCGGCCAGACCAAAACATGGCACAAATCCGTCATGTCACTGACGAGTGAACTGTACCATGTTGGTAGATGCAGACTACCTGAGATATTTTCTCACCGTCTCTCAGTTGTGTTTAGGAAGCCTTCATTAACTATCATCCTAAACTTATGTTAAGTAACACGCTTATGGCTAAATGTTCTAAACAAGGCACTATTCAGCTACATCTCGACTTTTAAGGTCTTAAGATATAACCATGCACCTGAATCCATGTTGATGCACACATAATACAAAGTGAAACATAAACCAAAAGGATTATGAAACTGTATATGAAATAGCTTAAATTTTTTATACTGAACGTTAGAATGGACATTTACAACATTACGTCATACCAATAAAGTAGAGAAGCAGTACATTCATCAAATCATTTGGCTCAGAGTTCAATATACATTAAAAAATATTACGAGAATAATAGCGGTGAGGCGATTCATGAGCAAAACAGTAACTTGATAATTTCGAGCTCATCTTGTCATACAAGAACGAAACCTAGGTTTGGAGCTGCAGCAAATCTAAAAAAACTTGAGTGCTACAAATAACATTCCTATATATGTATCTAAATGAATTTGAAATAAGCTATCCAAGAATGCAAACACCTGAGAAACGTGGCTTTGCCATCTATGATGACCAACTAACTAATGTAACCCTATACTAGTTATTAATTGTCATCTGGGGAACCACTTGAATTCTACATAATCCCTGCCGAAGTAATATCAAGGTGATATAACCCAAATAGTAGCAAGGGTGAAACACTAGGTTATAGACATATCAGTAATAAAAGAAGGATGATGTAACTTGTGTATGAAGATCTCATTACTACGAAAAGATAGTTTACAAGATCGTTAAATAGATCACAAGAAATAGAGTCAAGGATTATACTACAAAAAATCTAAATACATAGATTATTGTGACTTACTCATCTCCATCAGCACATGACCCACTTGTTTCATCATATTTATCACAGTATACATCCGGATTGTAATTAAAAGTTCCATCAGGCCTCTTAAAGGGGCGCCTCCGTTTCTGGTTTGGAAAATGCCAATGAAAGCATGTATAAGGACGATGAAACTGACACTGTTGCTCGATAAACAGGAGGCATTGTTGCGTACGAAATTCGTTTAAATATCTAAACATTAAAGAAATCAATTCCCAGATTTACTTTAGGTGCCTAGGCTTTTCTTGACGCATAGTATAAGTTTTAGACGAGAGAAGAAACTGAATGGCGTCATTATTTGTAACCATTATCATGATACTTTAACTGCCACCTTTGGAAATCATTTCCCAAAAGCCCATCTAAGCGATTGTTAGCTCTGCTACGACCTTGAGTCGTGGCGTTGAGAAAGCTAACGGACACCGAATATTGAATGGCCGTGGCAATGGAAGTCAAGGTCATCAAGATGTTAAAAACTTTTTTCCCACTTATTCTTATTAGAATGATTACTTTCGTATGTTTTTCAAAGGAAAAAATTATTTAAGCGAAACAGAATCCAGAATCAGGCACTTTTTCACACATTTTGCGAACTTTCTACGATTCACAAAATCGCATCAGTATCAAACCAGGGTAATCGGTAAATTTATCTGTTCAGTCCAGAAACGCCGTTTTCTGTGGTATTCTTTCATTTTTTGAGTCAAAACGTTGTCTCAGACAGTTGGAAACCCAGGAATAGGGCATAACACTAATTTTCGAAGGAGAGACGCAATGACCCGATGAACTACTAAATGATAGCGCTTATTAAACTACATGATTTCAGATAAGGCCGCTTCTACATTTCTAACTTGCTGACTGCGGTGAGCAGATTTATTCTTGATCTCAAAGAAAAGGTTGATGTGATATGCCTTTTATTCTCAAGTGCTCTTGATGGAGTTAATCATATACGTCTCATCAATAGGTCTGGACTTTTAAGTATCTAAATAATGGACTCCGAAGGCCAGGATGAACCTGAATCTGTTTCGAGCAACGAAATGTCCTAATATGAACCCCTGGTACTTAGCGCAAAGTAGTTCACTCGAGACAACCTCTCCTTTTGAGGTGTTCCAAGGTGAAGTAGATTTAGGAGTCTTGGCACGTTATCACCTATTTTTACTCTAAATTTAACAAAAATGCCATTCAAGCAAACCATACGCTTGGTAAATCTGAAGCTCATTTTTGGCTAGCTTGATAGTATAACGTTCTACAGACTGTTTAACAGCTTTGTTCGGTCCATAATATAACAGGATGGATTACTGTTCTTTAAATTCACAGCTGTCTGAGTAGGTTCAAGTGACTTCACAGGAGTTCTTCAAAAGGAAGCTTACCATATTCTAAGAAAAACAGTGCAGAATCTCATTGTAATTTACTAATACTTCTCATTTGCTTTTTAACCATTTCTAGGTTCCCAGAAGAAGGCATCAGCGATTCTCTGTAACTAGATGCAGAAGCCCGCTAAGCTTCGATTGTTTCGTCCACAGCCATTTAAGTTTTCTGAATATCTATATTTGGCTGTTAATTCGAAACAACTTGACTTTCTTGTATTTCCGACTTACTTCTTAACCAACGTTCCATGTCTTTTTGAACTTAACTGAAGTAATCCTGTCGGTTCTATTAGGTAGTTAAGTTTATTTCGATAGTGGTTTGTTCTCGGTGATGTAATTGCTCAGGTAATCAGCTGCTACAACTTCGGACATTGCCCTAAACTTATATCACCCCGTTAGAATGAAAAGAAAGGAAGTAAAGGGTGGAAAACTCAATTACTGCGAGTAACAAAACAAGTGAATCAATGTGACTCGCATTAAAATAGCCAACCCAAGTGACAGATTAGGAAGAAAACGAATGAATGCTACACCATATTCTTTTATGCGCTAGATTATTTTTCTAGCCCATAGAGGCAGTCTGATAACAAGTACTTTATCGACTGGCTTTCTCTTGAAGTCCTGTTTTCACGAGACTGCAACTGCGTTGACTTGGAGAGTGATGGAAATGATAGCAAACTGCAAATGCAAGAACTGGGATCACAATCAAGTTCTTCACCTTTTGCTTGTAACCTTGTGATATTTTCTTATTGTATCGCCCAAAGATATGTTTACTTCCCAAGCCCAGCACACACAGAATGATCACCTAGTAACCGCTTACAGTAAGTCCATACGTAACCCTAACGAATATAGTCCTTACATCAATCATAGTTTCAAGAGTAGTCAAAGTGAACTTTACGATTTTTCGCATATGAATACTTGATCAGTGTTTCAGAAAATCCTGACCTCAAGATTATAAAATAAAGTAAAGTAAAGTAATAAAGTAATTAAACATATATCACCAGGTATGTTAAAGACTTTAGAATAAGCAGAGAATCATTGTACCCAACAGTTCAAGCCAAAGTCTGTTAAAAAAATTTATTACAAGAGTATAGATTGTCCCACGCTTAGTGTGCAGCATGATGGTTACTTGAAGTGCAAACTGAATCCCTTATCCTAATTTTATTCAGTCTAGTAGTATCATGGAAGCTAAAAACTTCACTAATAGTCAGTAATAACTTAAGCGCATTCCAATATTTAACAAGTTTTGAATTATTCCTAACGGGACTGTAGTTAAAAGTCGAATCACTGAAGAATTTCAGACCAAGCAGCTTAATCCAGTAGTAACAGGCGAAATCATGACCACTACGCAAATCCGGTAGTATCAGCCCCTACCCCCTAAAGAAAACAGATGGACTGTGGTTACTGTTTCAAACATCAGAACCATTAGTGAAATAGCTGCGACCATTCCTCCCTGGCCCAAACTTTCAGTGACTTCCAAATCTCATGTCACTTACACCACAATAATAAACCAGAGTTGCCTTAGCGGCACCGGTAAAAACCTTTCGACTCAGCATAGCAGAAATTCAACTCCTCCTCCTACTACTACTAGCAACAGATGTTTGCTCACAGTAGTACAAAATTATATTGAATCGTTTGAAAGAACATAGAAACATCTCAGTTACTTTAACTTTGAACAAAATAACTTTTCACTTATTTCATCGGCTTGTTTTTATCCGAATTCTACCTCCCTACACCAACTGAAACCGTCAACAGAAGCGAAGTCACGTACAGAAGCGGAAAAAATAATAATTTTATCATATATAAAGAGCATATCGGAAATCACAGCACGATTACTGAAACACACACAAACCAAGGGAATCACTTCCATCAATCGTACTTACACCAAACGACAAAATGATAAGAGATGAAAAACCTAACGTCATTTACATAATAAACTGTTCAGAATGTGAACAAAGTGAACATCCTCTTCATAAACATTAATTAGACATCAAAAGGCGTGACGTTTCTTTGAAAATTTCCACTCGTATCTTATCTGTGATATTCATGTTTGAAAACATAAGTGAGCAGTATCCACGAGAGCGCCTTATACACATCTTAAAGAGTGTAAGCTTAGCCTTATTTGTTGAGAAGTAGGTGTTGTATTACCGCCTACTTTATTACTTTCCCCATCACCCTAGATATTACTGAGGTCATATTCATGGGTCGGTTAGCTCCAGAATTTTCTGTAGGTCCTGAATTAGTTGTGGGGATGATATTTGTAGTCTTCCAGGTATTAGGGTAACACGCTGTAGAGAGTGATATGGTAAATAGTTTAAGAAGTATGACACACATATCATTGCTTCCATTTTTCAGCATGCTAGCTGGGACACTATCTGGTCCTTCAATGCAAGAGTATTTCAGTGCACTTCCCGCCTTAGAAATATTCCATACACTGAACTCTACACCGGTGATTTCACAGGAAGGTATTAGGATTGGTTTTTATTTAATTAGTGGGCTTTCGTTTGTTAGTGAAGCACAAAAGTGGTTGCTAAACAACTGTGTGATCTGCTTAGAGTTTTCGTACACTTGGTTGTTTTTTATAAATACGCTCTCTCCTTTTACTGTAGAGCACTTAAGTTCATTTCGAGGGATTTTAACAAGTGCAGAAGATTCATTATTCAGTTCGACGGCATATTTTTCCTACAGGATGGTCTTTTTTGTATTTATTACCTCCACCGCATCAAATATTTCTGTCATCGGAACTAAGGAGGAGAAGTCATTGATGTTATGACGTCTGGTGGCGTCCTCCAAGACCTTTTTGTATATGATCTGGAATATTTAAATTCCTAGAAATCTTGGGTCCACAGAGTCCGATTTGGTTGATATTACTGGTGCTGTGATAAAATATGTTTGTTAGTTCTTCTGTAGTATTTACAGTGAAGAAGGTGGTCCAGTAAATGCTTCCGGGATAACTTTAGAAGTTTGTCGAGTCAATCTTACGATAGTTCGCACGAAGTGTGGTGGTTTTACGTCTTTTAATCGTTGCTTTTATATGAAGACTGCATATGATACTACTATCATCTCTACCTAGGAACGTTTCCCCATAATATACGCTAATGGGGATGAGGTTGATAGAGAAAACTAAATTTAAAATATTGTGATGTCTGGTAGGGCTTTCAGCATATTGCGTCCACTGTTCAAGCTCTAAGCATTCAATAAATGATTCAAAGCCTTCCACTGCTTCGGTTGGGAATCGAGAGACTTTACGCATGCTGATTGTAGAATCCACAGTAGATTCGGATTTCTGACAAACAGTTCTAGAAGTTTAGATACGCGCCTTGCCCAGTTAATCCAAAAAGAAAGCAATTTATCTGGGTAAAAAACGGTCCTATTATTAAAAAGGGAAATAGAGATAATTAACTTAACAATATTACAATGTTTTCCTTCCAAAATAACACAATGTATTTCTAATTCTGGAAGAATGCTTCCGTCACAATCCAATATGCAACCTTCTAGCCCAGATGCACATGTTACCAGCTAAGGTATCCAATCCGATATGACTGTAGCCATAATTAAGTATCAACTTAAACAACATAATACAGTTCAGTAGGAAACAGAAAGTCAAATAAAGGTACAAAAAATAGAAACCATAACAAAATACAAATATTGACATCCCAAATTAGGATTAAACAGACCACGAAAATTTAGCACAGAAAGAGTCGGTAAGAACGTATTACAAATATATACGTGGAGGGAATTTCCCAACCAAAGCCTTCAAAATGATTCTACACTAAAGTCTCCACAAATAACCTTGTCTTAACATTTTGATCTTGCCTTTAAATTGGCATGCATCTTGTAACATGTTGTTATTTGAAAGTAAATTATTGTTACCATTGTAAACTTCAGGGATGAAGCAAACATATTGCTAGTATCGCTAGGCTGACGGTAAACACAACCGAAAAGTAAGGAAACTGAACTTGAGGGTAAATAAACTTGTAGTTTCTTTAATTTTGGCACATCATATAAGAATGGGTTTAGGTTAGATTTAGCATACATGAGGCATCTATCACCTCGTACCTATAACCTATCACTCCAGAACAGGTCACAATTTGCAAGACATCTATCCATTTAGCACAGATCGGATAATACACTTATCAAATGGATGCGCCGCTAAGCTAAAATGATTGAGAGTATCTAGAGCAAAGGGGTTATTATGACCTTCACGGATGTGATGTATGTTTGACGTCAGAGAATGTTCGTTCGATTGCGCATTTTGTTGATGACAAGGGTTAAGAGGGGACATATTAAGCGAGTAACTGAAGCTTCTTGGAGGGTTGTTAGCCGGAAGGGAAGGGTGAGGATATTGTATGGGGGGTTGATTTTATATTCTGCATGTGGTATGAAATGACTTGGACCATATGTCGCGCCAGATGTACTACAAGAGGCTGTATCCGAAGCTGCATCTGAAGTGCACCACTGTTCTTAGTATAGTCTTGACGTTACAATTCATAGCTATGGTTATATTTATTTAGATTGGTTTTAACTTGGGGAGTTGTTATGACCGTTTCTAGATTTGGGAGTCATTTTACCAGCTGGATTTGCATGGTAAGACGAAACGAGTTTTCATTCTGACAGTTATTGCAAATAAAAGCTTGGGTATTAAAGGTTGGGTGTGGGCTGAATAATCTTCTACTGCCACATTTACTAATATCTTCAGGCTTTAGTGATTACGCAGTCTAACTAGTGGTTTGATAATTACTATTAGTCTGCATGGCTAGATGTCAGTCGTAATTGTTCTTACCGTTAGTCGTGAAACTTAGAGGGGTTAGGGGTACATCATGTAATATCAGGGGGCTGAACCTGTTCACCATAGCTGGGAGAGTCGTGGGTAAGCTTGTTTGAATCCTATCTGTTTTTTATTCGAAGCCAAAGATATAGTCTATTAACTCTTCATGTTAAGGTTGGAGAGGGTTTCGGTTTCCCGTAAAATGAATTCAAGCTTTTTCGTGTAATCTCATGTAACATATTTAATGAGATTAGTCTTTAGTTGATTAATTTTAGCTGGTTGTCTGTTGTTTCGTGGTGCGCATTTAAGAAATATACTGTTGGAACAACCTGTATTAGAAATGCAGGTATCGTTAGATTTTTCGACGATTCGCATCTTACTGAAAGATTTAAAGTCCATACACTCATGACAACTTACAGGGGGACTTATCATACGTGCGTTCATTTCTTGCTCTTGATCAATACAAAGTCATATGATCTTGTCGCTTCTTGTCCTTTTATACGACGCTGACATAGTTTTATATCTGGAGTAACATTTTTACTTTTACACGGGATTGATGAGATAATATTTTTGCTTAAATGAATAAATTGTTTGGCGTTGTTAGAACAGCCAAATTTGAAGAAAAGGGGCATTTTGATTGATCGGATTTTTTTCTGAGTCAAATGACTTGACAACTAACTTTGGTATACCTCATATTTACGAGTTTCACTGTCGGCATGGCAAATAAAGAGATGGAAGGGTTATCATACAGAGTATTAGCTAGACATGGTGGAACTTGTGGATAAGAGGTTCAGGGTTCATAAAATAAATACAGATCCATCAGGCTTAGGGTTTAGAGATTTCAACCTTTTGGCTTGGTTTAGAACCTGGTGATTATTCTCTTTTACTGGAGTTACTGGTCATTATTGAAAAATGAGTGTGATGATTGATATTTTAATTCAAGCAGATATATAGGAGTATAGCTTATTGAGTACTAAATGGGCTAATACTAAAATTAGCCGGCGTAAGGAGAAATTTTACGGATTAAGTGTTCAGTTATTAAGAATTACTGTCAGTCGATTATTATGTCTAAACTAATGTTTTCAGAAGTATAGAACGTTAATTTTCTATTTATCAAACCATTATGGGCTTATATACAGTTATCAGGAATGTAAGTCGATGACGACTAAGTATTAACTGACTGAAAACTTCGATATGCCTGTAGTGGAACGCTTCTACGAAGAAAATGCGATTTTTGAAATGTAAACATTATTGTGCTCGCTTTGTTTAACTTAACCAAAAACACTTCTACTACTTCTTGCGCGCAACGTTCTCTTCGCGTTGCCGCCATGTTTCTGCTCCCTATGTAACGCCAACGTTCTCCTTCAATAAACCACTGAACTACGGATTTATTTTGTTCTCCTTTTTCATCACGCAACCTTATGGAACATTTAGTGGTGGGCATAGTCAAGCTGGTTTCCGGACTCGCTCACTAAATGCCTTTTAGAAGCAAGCTGCAACAGATATGAAAGATGATTTAATAATATCACTATATTACCCTACAAATGAGCGATTTCCACTTTCAGAGTTCGCGCTTTAAACTTTCTCAAAAATAGCAGTTGCGACCTTCGGAATCAGGACGTTATACTAAAATTTTCGATAACATGGAGCAAATTGAAGTCATCTTTATTTTCCACACGCTAGCCAAACCTATGGAATAGGTTACCGCCAGGTTAAAATTCTACTGAATTCAGAACTTCCAATAACTGATTTACAGGTTAATTCATAGTTTCCTACATTCTCGGTGTGGCTTGTATAAATGAAGCTACGTTTAACGTTGAATCACTGAACATCTAAACTGTGTATGTCACATCCTGCATTTCCCAGTTCAAACAATACATGCTTTATTATTTATTTTTGCATGCCTCGTTTTCCATTTTCCCTGCTATTAAATAGACAGATGACCTTTGAGTTTTCTGTTGCTCTCCACATCCTGCTGATCAACCATTGATGGTGCAACACATGTTGGGCCTCCAAACTTCCTCGTACCACCACTCAGTACAACTTACTGCAACTGGAAATTACTTGTGCGGAAAACTAAAAATACTCAGAAGTTATTCACATCACGTTAGTCCCTTCTTATTTACTCCCATTAAGTTTTTCTTTTTTGCCTACGTTTACTTTACGTTTTTCCGATTGTGACAGTTATAATTTCCCGCGTTTCGATTAGCATTTCTTTTTCAACTAAGGCTTGTTTTCCTGATGTGACTGACCATACACTCTAAATAGTTTCTATAGTTTGTCTGCAAAGTCATCTTTGATAGTCTAGTTCTTGTGTCAATAATTAGTTTGAATTTTACGTTTATTGACATAATTTAATCCATTTCATTGTTCTTATTTCTGATGCTCTTTTTTCTTTCTTTTCTTCAGCATCACGACTGTAACAAGCAAAATAAAACTAAGAGCTGTCAAGAGCTCAATAAGGTCACAGTTTGGCGTTCTTGAATCGATCATAACAACTGTGAGTTATGGTTATCGAATATCTGTCCAATATCTTTTCAGGAGTTAGTGTAAACCAGTTGACTTCTCTGCTCTCGCTTCTTGTTACTTTTGGTGCGGTTTCAGTCGCTGAGTAATTTCTAGTGGACAGTAGTTTACTCATTCGACTGCTCTGGATCTAGTCAGTTGGCAGCTACTTATGAATTTGTATGTCCCGTGATTCGAGTGAATCTGTTTATGTCGGGGCAGTAGGGTGTCTAGATACCAGTGCCTGTTAAAATACCAGCATGTAGATAAGTTAGTTGCAGTGTTGAGAACAATAAGGACAAAATTCTAATGCTAATGAGACTTCAGAACAAAGTAAATAATTGAACGAGGATTGTGTCCGAGGACAAAAGCTTAATGATAAAAGGGGAAACAGTTCTGAAAATAAAAGAGATATACCAAATAAAGTGTTTGAGGAAGTGATGATGATAACAACAAGAGTTTTGAGACCTGTTTTAGGTACAGCTGGTCCAAGCAGAAAATGACGATCCGCACGCAGGTACGTGTTCGTCAAGTCTCCTTTTGAACACTTCTACCGAGGGGCCTGTGGTCACTTCAGCTCGCAGATCATTCTAAATTGCAACAGCTTGTAGTGGAACACTTCTACAGAAAAAATACGATTTGTGAAAAATAAACATTAGTGTACTCGTTTTGTTTAACTGTACCAAAATCACTTCTACTACTTCTTGCGCGCAACGTTCTCTTCGCGTTGCCGCCATTTTTCTAAATGCCCTGCTCCTCATGTAATGCCAACGTTCTCCTTTAATAAAATACTCAACCATGGATTTATTTTGGTTTTAAAAACGGGACCACACGGAACATTTAGTGGTGAGCATAGTCAATCTGGTGTCTTGACTCGCTCACTACAAACTCTTAGTGAAAAAAGTGGGTACGTACCTGAGTGTTTTCTGTCCTTACTCTTGATGGTAGCATTAAGCATATTTTCAACACTTAAGCGTGGGCTTCGAAACTGACATGGCCTCGTTGATTTCCCTCCGTTTGGACACCGGGTTGGGATATTTAATCCTTTCCGAAGATATAAAAGTTGTCACCATTTGCTAGTTGGTAATATGAGTACATATTCGGACAAACGCAATCTTTCCACTATCTAGGTCTAGCTGTCTCGATCAACTTCTCTCTCCCTAGTTGCTTCGGCAGCATACATTCATTCATTCACTCGCAAACACAAGACTTGTAGAAAAGTTACTAGTTCCACACAAAGTTGCTTACTAGGACGGTTAAAGGTAAAGTTGAGATTCTGGAGTACTTTCAGGTCCTATTCTTTCGTAGTTATATTTATGCACTACTAAATTTCTCCTTCCAAAACTCCTATTTCGCATAGTTCCCACTCATTTTTTCACCACTATATCTCTAAGGTATCATTTTAAGTCATAAAGTTGCTACCACATCTCACACTATATCAACCAGGAAAACCTGTAGAGGTAGGAACCTCGAGGTCAGTAGTCTCGAACAAGAGCGTTGTGAAAAAAACTCAAACCGTCACTCTACTGCATTCTTCGGAGTAGTGTTCAGAATTCGGATCACTCGACCCGAACACCTCAAATGGGTCCCCAAAAGAGAAACCAAAACGACACTCCTTAGAATCCTACTCCTAAAATGACCAGTAGGCAAAACATGAATAGGATAAAAAGGCATCCTAAGGTTCAATCGACTCTGTCTATTGTCCAGAGGTCGCAGAAGGACAACTGTATAGACTGCTGAATGCCAGTCAAAATCAGTGACTCTGCTTTTGAATGCAATTTCTGTAGTACGTGAGTTCATTGACACTGCGACACCACAATACCTAGAGGACACAATGGGTTCATGTTGAATCACCCCTGTTCGTAGTTCTGGTATATCTGTCCTCGGTGCAGAGTAACTGAGGCGTTGGCGAAGCCCTACTCAGCGGGCGAAGTCAAATCTACCGGCACTAAACCAGTGAAACAGGCCACCAAAGCAGCCGGTTGTTGTTAATCCCCTAGTATATGTCAACAGTATTGAACATTGGGTGAATGTGAAGAAGGGGAACGGCAGCAACTCAACTCACAAACGGCTACGAACCAGGGTCAGGGACGATAGACTAAATTCACTTATTTAATGTTACAATGTTGGAAGGTAGCTTGCTGGAAGGTATGCCCGACCGAAGCTGCTACCTTGACGTGGTGGTCGGGCTTGCCTATTGTGATGACCCAACCGAGCTATACTGGCTGGAACACATGTTCCTGCAGGTCCTACCATGCCAGGCAGGTCGATTGGAGAACGATGAGACTAAAAGCAGCTACCCAAGGTCTGAGGGCGAAGTCGTACTGCTGACTGCAGAGGGGTGTGACGGCAGTAACGGGTTTTCCTCTGACCACCAGCATCTGCAGCGATGCTGCCTTCTCACAAGGAAGGAAGGGTTAGAAAAGGTCGGCCCTAAAAATGTCACACCTCCCCTACCTCACGGATTTCCGTCTCCTTGGGTAAGGGTGCCCACTAAGGGCCTTTAAGAACGGAGCTAATCCTCTAAATACCTCTCATAAAAAGGCCGTGCGTGACCGGCCTCAAGCAATTGTCCCTTGGACTCTGCGGTCACGCACCAACACTAATCCATCTTCCTTTTCAGGTTCTTCAAGAAACAACCTTCCACTGTGTGGGCAGCCGGGAAGTGATAACCGCCCTCATACCCGTAACAGCACACGAGACCAAATTGTTCAAAATCAAATCTTTCCTACATTCCCTAATACCTCTCTTATCTCCACAACTAACTCTTCTCACATTCATTTATTACAGTGCACAGCTAATGCAAACGATGCGAGTTTGCGAAACGTCGTTCCTGGTCTCCTTAAACCCCGTTCCAAACTACATGTTGGAGCATTCAATGTACGGACATTGTGTCAAAAAGGGCAACAGGCATCATTAGCTAGGACTTTAGAATCTCGTTCCATCGATATGTGCTGCGTCTCGGAAACGCGCATACAGGATCCGAGTAGCATCACTCATTTGACCTCACCATGTCAAGATAAAGAAGCAGCTCGATTTACTCTTCGTGTATCTGGTAGCCCTGATGCTGCTTCTAGGGGCCTCGCCGGTGTAGGTATAGCATTGAGTCGTAGGGCAGAACAATCTCTCCTTGACTGGATCCCTGTAGATAGTCGCTTGTGCGCCGTCCGACTGAACGGGACAGTAAGGGCTCGGAAAGATAGGGACACTCGTCGTTGCCTCTTCGTCATATCAGCCTACGCCCCCACTGACTGCAGCCCAGATGATGTAAAAGATGAGTTTTACAGAAAGCTTTCGGACCTCCTCCAAAAAGTTAGGCGCTCTGATATAGTTATAATGGCTGGTGACTTCAATGCTCAAGTAGGTAGACTAAGTGAAAATGAAAGACATCTTGGTGGATGTTACGGTGTTGCGGCTCAAAGAACAGACAGTGGCGACCGTCTGTTGCAACTGTGCTCAGATAACCAACTATTTCTAGCAAACACTAATTTTAAGCATAAGGAAAAACATCTTTTGACCTGGCGACCACCGAAGTCGTCTCAACGTTGGACACAACTAGATCACATCGCCATCAGCCACCGATGGAGGGGTTCGATAGAGGACTGTCGCTCGTTCTGGGGCACATGTTTAGATTCAGATCATGCCCTAGTGCGAGCACGTATTTGTTTGAGGCTTGCTGGACGTAGGAAAGACACCGTAAGGAAGCCTCTTAGGGCTTTACTTGATGATAATCAAGCTAAGAAAATATTTCAGGAGGAACTAGAAAAACAGTTAGGCGGCCATGCAAGTGATTCCCATCCTGAAGCAGGTTGGAATCATATCAAGAAGGCTATGGAAACAGCAGTGGTATCTGCTAGCAAGGTAAACCACAATGCTAGGATGAAGCCGTGGATCTCAGTCGCATCCACCGAACTGATGGATGCTCGAAAACGCATCCCACCTGACTCTGAGCATGATAAATAACGAAGTCAGCTTAAGCGCAGGCTGATAAAAAGACTACGTAACGACCGTGAACAGTGGTGGGTGGCGAAAGCAAAAGCGATGGAAAAGGCAGTGGCGATCGGCAATAGTAGACAACTTTTCCGCCTTATCAAAGAAACCGGTATTAGGAACCCGAATGTAAGTGAGACTATCTCGGAAAAGGATGGTCTTATTATCCATTCTCAATCTAGGAGGCTGGACCAATGGGCAGAACACTTTAGGGATCAGTTCAACTGGCCTTCAGCCACTCTTCGGTCGCCCACGATCTCCAGTCATCCTGAATGGCAAATCGATCTAAGTCCTCCCAGTTTACATGAAGTTGAGAAAGCTATAGGAAATCTAAGGAGAGGTAGAGCGGCAGGTCCCGATAGGCTTACCCCTGAGATGTTTAAGGATGGTGGTCCAGTTTTAACGGTTAGACTGACCGAGATCCTAGGTAGAATCTGGGAAATGGACGTAATCCCATCCGACTGGTCTCAGTCGCTAATTGTCCCAATCTACAAGAAAGGACAGAAGTCTAACTAATATAGTTTCTAAATTGTTAGCCTCGATTATACTTAGACGTCTAACTAGAGCTCGTGAAGAGCAGACTCGAGAAAACCAGGCTGGTTTTCGACCTGGACGTGGTTGTATAGACCACATCTTCACACTACGACAGGTCCTGGAACACAGACACACATTTAGACGTCCGACAATAGTCGTGTTTCTGGACCTTAAGGCGGCATTCGACTCAGTGGATCGTGATGTTCTGTGGCAGTGCCTGTCATTGAAAGGTGTACCAAAGAAGTACATTAACCTTATACAAGCACTCTACTCGAACACCACTGGTCGGGTGAGAGCATATGGCGAACTGTCATCTGAATTCTCTACATCAAGTGGTGTCCGTCAGGGCTGTCCACTTTCTCCATTCTTGTTTAACTTTGTCGTAGACATCCTCTTAGAGTTAACATTAAGCTCGTCAGATTTTTCAGGGGTTGACCTTCTACCAGGAAAGTCGCTTACTGATCTAGAATATGCCGATGACATAGTTCTATTCGGTGAAGACGCTGACAAAATGCAGAGTCTTCTAACTACCATAAGCAACAATGCGAGCATGTTCGGGATGCGGTTTTCCCCCTCGAAATGCAAAATGTTGCTTCAAGACTGGGTTGCATTGGCACCTGAACTAGTGATAGGGAGTGAAGTAGTCGAGCATGTTGATCACTTCACTTATCTGGGGAGTCTCATCAGTGCTGACGGTCTGGTGACTGACGAAATCTCAGCTCGGATACAGAAAGCTCGATTGGCTTTTGCCAACCTGCGTCACTTATGGCGTAGGCGTGATATCCGTTCGCCAACCAAAGGACGGGTGTACTGCGCAGCAGTTCGTTCCGTTCTCTTATATGGCTTTGAAACATGGCCGTTAAGAGTAGAAGATGTTCGTAGGTTACTAGTATTCGATCATAGATGTTTGAGAAGCATTGCTCGTATATCGTGGGACAGCCGAGTAAGCAATGCTGTCGTTAGGAAACGAGTACTAGGTAAGGATGGCAGATCAATAGATGAAGTGGTGAAACTTCATCAGTTGAGGTGGTTGGGACATGTGTTACGTATGCCTAACCACCAACTGCCTCGACGAGCTATGTTTTGTGGTGTAGGAGTAGGTTGGAAGAAAGTTAGGGGCGGCCAGACCAAAACATGGCAGAAATCCATGAAGTCACTGACAAGTGGACTGAGTCATGTTGGTAGATGTAGACTACCTGGTTGGGGTCCGCGAGACGAAAGTCATCAGTGGTTAGAGACCTTGAACGACATGGCTCAAAATCGTTTGCAATGGCGCAGGTGCATCCACTCTTTGAGATCTCTCAAATCCTAATCTTCTGGAATCGTCAGCACCTCTACCTGTGTCTTCCTAACCTTATCTCACTGAATTATACTTCTTGAATAATATCTTCAAACCCTAGTCTTCTTTATTACCATTAATACCTCTACTACCTTTATCATTATGGGATTTGATTTGACATTTGCGTCTCTGTGCTAATAATGTGGTATGGCAACATGAACTTATGTACATACGTACGAAGTTCTACGTTGCAACTGACTGACTGACTGACTGCTGGAAGGTATGACCTCATTTGATAAGGAACAATGGGATAGGTAATGCTCAATCCTCGGGATGTGCAATTTCCTGGAAAAATATGCAGACTTTTCAATGGCCAGAACGTCTCGAAAGGGAAACCCCCTCCAATGGCACAAGATATCCTCCTCTCATCCCAGAGACCATCGGCAAACCTTTCCTCTCCGATCCGCATCAGACACTATAAAACTTGGTCAGTACGGGCGGAAGCCAGGACAACACCAGGAACTCAATATCAGACCAGTATTATAGTTCGCGACGTCCCCGAACTGGCTGGTGGTAACTTGGATGAACTGCACGTACATGATGGGCAACAGTGGCTGTAGCCTGCGCCTTCAAACCACGATGTCTATTTGCATTTCTAGGCTGCCTTGCCCGTCACATTTCACGTCCATCTAGTCACTTAGTCTGATGGCTGTGGGATTCAGGAATCGGGAGGACCTGACTGAGGCACTTCAAGCTTGATACAGTCCGAGGAACGATCTGTCTAGCCACATCAGGTGTTGCGAAAGCCGACATAGACCTGTGAGGCAACAGCCTGGAAGCCATAATAAACGTAAGAAATCGACAGTTGACCTCGACCATCAACCAGCGGCAGCAGACACGAAGATAGTCTCATCGACTGAACGCACAGCACAGGCATAAACCTGTAGAGGCCAGTTTCCCAAGAACTGGCTAATTCAATTTGAACAACATCTTTAAAACTGCAACCACGGCTGTTGCTGCAGAAGTGCACCAGGTGATGAGACAAGCCAACGTAAGAGGACTAAGGGGTAGGCTGTTACAAATCAGGAATAAATGATCCCAGATGGATCTCAAGATCCTAATCCTAACCGAAACATGGCTATCCCCTGACATTGCAAACTAAGAAGTGAACTTGCAAGGCATGACAATCTCCCGAAGCTGTAGGGTACACCAAACAGGTGATTTGATTATATATATAAACATCCATTTATAAGCCAAACGGCTAAATGACATCCAACTAACTGAGGTGATAGAATCATGTTGGTGTTGTTTCAACACAAATGGCACGAAATACTTGAATGGAGGGATATACCTCCCTCCCTCAGGTAATTAGGCCCAGAAAGACAAACTGAGTGAGGTAATACTGCAAATACCACTCCTTGGGTTTGACCAAATACTCTTGGCTGGAGATTTCAACACCCCATTCGTAAATCTCAGCAATCAGGGTACAATCCCTCACTGGTTGTTTACTGAAAAGACTTGGCCCAGCCATACGAAGCTCTGGGCTTCCTGAACATGTATGCAGAGCCACTAAATGGATTAAGGAGGGAAATTCTCACCTGGATTATTTGTTAACGAATGGTCAGCTATTCGCCGATGATGCTCATATCCATACTGCAATAGGAAGTAGTGATTTTGAATTTGTTCATAAGCGGTATACACACGCATGAGAAAGAGCCTTCTACATACCCTATGGCCACGGCGGATGCTTTCAGATGAGGCTAGCTGTCATAATACAGGCAAACCTTAAGCATATATTTAGCTTCATGACAAAAAGAAAACCTACTAATCAAGGGTTGTGTCCTCTAAAAGGACCAAACGGGGAAGACCTCGCCAACCTAGAAGTGGCTGAGATCATCAACACAGATTTCACGGATCAGTTAAATCATGTTCAGAGTGCTACGCAATTGCAGTGCCAGCTGACGGCTTAGGGAATAAACGTAATACACCTGACTTAGTACTACGGAAACTAAAGTCCTTGCGCCCAGGAAAGTCACCAGATTGTGACAATATTCTACCCATAGTCTTGAAACAATCTTCAGAAGCCCCCTGATCATCGATATGTGACCCATTCAGGCATTCTTTGGAGTCACACCAACTGCCAGCTGAATAGAAACAAGCTACCCTCACTCCAGTCTTTAAAGTAGATAGAAAGGAAATAGCCTGTTATAGACCAGTCACATTACCACCAATACTACCAAAGGTAATGTAAGGGATGGTGAACGAACAGACGAGGGAGTACATGGATACGAATAAAAGAATCCATGAAGCTCAACACGCGTTTTGGTGAGGCAGGTCATGCGCATCCAATCTTCTGATAGCGTGGGACAGTTGGACATCCTGTTTGGACCGAAAAATACCGGTGCTCATAATATTCCAAAACTTTGAGAAAGCCTTCGACACAGTACCCCACCCACGCGCAATCGCGTAGGTTGCAGAAATGGGTTCCACTGATCCACTCCTATCTTGGCTCAGAAACTAACTTGAGAATAAAGTTTCGTACCAAAGTAAATAGACTGCACGAGAGTTGGGGAGTATCAACTCCGGGAGTTTTACAGGGGACCATCTTAGGTCCACTGCTCTTCCTGATATTTACTAACGACCTGTTATGCTTAGTTAGATCACCGGCATTGATCTACGCCGACGATGCGAAGATCTGGTGGTCCATTAGAAGCGAAGAGGATTCGACTGTGCTCCAGAAGGACATTACATCTATTGAGGAATGGGCAGTGAAAAACGGTTGAAAATTAAGCCAGCCGAAAAGTTACGTTATATACATTCTGCCCCACATGAAACAAACGACTTACACCCTTAACGGAAGTCCTCTCCTCAGAGCGCGATCTGAGTTTAAACCATATAGGAAGAGCAGCCAAGGCAAATGTGACTCCTCACTTTATGCGAAGACGACTTAATGCTATTGTGGTGCGAGCTACTTATAAGTATTATATGACGTGAGTGTAAACGTAATGTCTGGCAGCAGAAGATGGGGGAAGATCAAGAAAAGAAGACTGGGAACACAATGGAATTTTTATGAAACGCATGAATAGTGACAATGGATTGATGTTTTGCAACAGGAACAGTCCAGTTCGATATGATGAACTGATATTTTGCAAATTAACAATTTACGATATGGTTTTCCGATTTTACTGAGTAACTCTGTAATTTTCATTCAAAACAATTCGGTTGCCCCACCTGTGTTCTCGTTCATTGCACTATCACCCCACAATTATACCGAACTCTTTTTAAGACACATGTACGTCCAGACTAAGAGGTTCATAATGTTGTCGCACCTACTTTCCCTAAAACGGACATAGATCACTTGGATCGAGTGTAGAGATGAGCAACGAAATAGGTGACAGGGTTGAAAAATAAAACTAACCGAGACAGACTCCAGTATCTGGGATTATTCCCCCTGAATTACAGGAGAATCAGGTGATCTGACTATGGCGTACAACATATTAAGGACTCCAAACCATCCCAACATGAGCAGCTTACCTATGGATCACCACCATTTCGCTTGAGGCAGTCCTCAAAAAACTGCTTGTCAGAGAGTGAACACTAGGGTTCATTCACACTTTTTCTCATCAAGAGTCGTTGCAACTTGGAATGCTCTCCCAGACGAGGTGACCACAGCCCCTCAGTGGACGGCTTTAAGAAGAGACTTGATAAACACGTGCTCACATACGGATCATCATCTCCCTCGTGAACAAGCTGTGCCTGATGCATGTCTTGAGACCTGCTAGTTGTCATCATTGGATTCTACTCAGATCACTCATTTAATCTATCTCGCCTTTTATTAATGTTTCCTCTCCCTTGCTTATGCCTCGCTCCTCTCTCACAGTCTTCACTACCAATTAATAAACTAAGTTATCTATTTATTTACTTAGTCCTGAAATCTTACTTTTATTAGCATTAGAATTTTCGCCTTATTATTCTCCACATTGCAACTAACTAGTCTGCGGTCAGGTAATGTGACAGCTGTTGGTATCCAGAAAGCCTACTGACCTGAAACGAACGTATTCATTCAAATCGCGGGATATGCAAACTCTCGACCAACTACCAACTGACTAGAACTAGACAGTTGAGTGAGTAGATCCCCATTCATTGGACACTACGAAACACCTGAAACCGTACAGAAGGGACAAGAATTGAGCGCCAAGCAATCAGTTGGTTTATACTAGCTCTGGAAAAAGATATTTGCTATTGGATACTGAACCTCTTCTTATGGGCCCACAGATATCTTCATTTTCTGCATAGATTAGTGCTTCTGAGCTGATTTCATCTGACAAGTCATTGAGAAATATCTGATATTCTGGAACTCTTGAAAAGTTCAAGAGAAGAGCAACACTGAATAAAAACGAAACATGTGGGTAGAGCAATTTAAGGATCTCTTGAATCAACCAGCTACACTGAACCCACCCAACATCGGAGCAGCATCCACGGACCTCCTAATCAATGATGAGCCACCAACAAGTGAAGAGATCAGCGTGGCCATCAGACAAATCAAGAGCGTCAAAGCAGCAGGACCAGACAACATTCCAGCAGAGTCACTGGAAGTAGACGTGGGGGCAGCTGAAAAAATATTTAAAAGTCTCTTTAACAAGATTTGGGATGAGGAACAAGTACCAACAGACTGTAAAGAAGGGTACCTGACAAAGAGAAAAGAAAGATCTCAGTAAGTGTGGGAACTATAGAGGCATCACTCTCCTCTCATTACCAGGCATAGTCTTCAACTGGGTGGTGTTAAACAGAAGGACTTCGTAGACGCCCAACTTCCAGATTAACGGCCTGGATTTCGTAAGGATCGGTCATGTACTAACAAAATTGAAACATTACGAATGATTATGGAACAATCAACTAAATGGAACTCACCACTCTACATAAATTTTATTGACTACAAAAAAGCGTTCGATAGCGTGGACAGGACAACATTATGGAGGCTTCTTCGACACTACGGTGTGCCTGAGAAGATAGTCAACATCATACAGATTTATTAAGATGGATTAAACTGCAAAATCGTTCACGGAGGGCAGCTGACAGATTCATTTGAGCTGAAGACTGGTGTCAGGAGAGGTTGCTTACTCTCACCCTTTCTCTTTCTTCTGATCACCGACTGGATTGTGAAGACGTCAGCATCTGGAGGAAGGCACGGTATACAGTGGACAACTAGGATGCAGCTGGGCGATTTGGACTTCGCAGATGATCTGGCTGTTCTGTCGCACACGCAACAACAAATGCAAGAGAAGACGACCAGTGTAGCAGCAGCCTCAGCATCAGCAGTTCTCAACATACACAAACGGAAAAGCAAGATTCTCTGACACAGCACAACATGAGCTCACCAAATCACCATAGATGGTGATGTATTGGAGGACGTAAAGTCCTTTACATATCTGAAGAGCGTCATTAAAGAGCACGGTGGATCTGATGCAGATGTGAAGGTGCGGATCGGTAAAGCAAGGGCTACGTTTCTATTACTGAACAACATCTGGAACTCAGAACAACTGTCAACAAACACTAAAGTCAGAGTTTTCAATACAAATGTCAAGACAGTTCTACTGTATGTGCTGGAAACTAGGAGAACTAGCAAAGACATCATCCAGAAGATGCACATATTTATCAACAGTTGTCTAGGAATCATATTCTAACTCCGTTGGCCAGACACCATCAGTGACGACCTAATGTGGTAGAGAAAAAACCAGATTTCAGAGGAGGAGGAAATCATGAAGAAGTGCTGGAAGTGGATAGGACACACATTGAGGAAATCACCCAAGTGCGGTACAAGACAAGCCCTCACTTGGAACTTTCAAGGTAGGAGGAAAAGAGGAAGATCAAGGAACACATTACGACGAAAAATGGAGACAGACATTAGAAGGATGAACAAAAGCTGAACAGGATTGGAAAGCTAAGCCCAGAAATACTGGTCGGCGGCCTATGCTCCGATGTAGGTAACAGGTGTAAGTAAATAAGTAAGTTAGTAAGTGGGTACGTAAGTAAGCAAGTAAGTAATATATATATATATATATATATATATATATATATATATATATTCCACCGGCTCCTGAATTTATAGTACACTGAGGATTATTAGACACCAGTTATTCACTATCGATACGGGTATCACTCTCCTAAGGAAGCAGAAGTTTTGTTACCTAAATATTTTTTGATTGGTGAGTATTCTTCATTTATGTTTAAGTTAAAGCACTCTTAGTTACTGGACGTCCACAGCTCTTTATGCACCAATTCTCCCGATAGTGCCTCGACGACTTGGCCTTACAATGCTCAAAGGCGGAAAATGTCATGTGAATCCACCCATCTTCTTTGAGTGAAGCCTAATTCCTTATAGTTTATGGGAGGTTGTGAAGAACGACCAAACAAGAAAATGGAAGGCAAGCCAATTATCGACATTCAAGAACAGCGAAACAGAGGCGTAGAGAACTGTAAGGAACTCTTGAATAGATCTATCTCACTGAATCCATCCAACATCGAATCAGTACCCACAGACCTCCAAAATGTTAACCCCCAAACAACTGAAGAAATGGGCATGTCCATCAGACAGATCAAGAGAGGCAAAGCAGTGGGACCAGACATTGAAAAGAGACATAACAGTAACTGCAAACATGTTCCACGCTCCGTTCGGCAAGATTTGGGAGGAAGACAACTGTCAACATACTGGATAGAAGGACACCTCACAAGGTACTAAAGGAAGGCGACCTCAGGAAGTGTGAGAATTACGGAGACATCAGTTTACGAAAAAGTCTTCAACAGAGTGTTGTTGAACAGAATGATAGATTTAGTAGAGGCCGAAATTGATGATCAGCAGGTTAGATTCAGTAAGGATCGGTCATTTACCGACCAAAATGCGACACTATGGATCATTGTCATACAATCAGTTGAATAGAATCCATCACTGTACACCAGCTTCATAGACTACCAGAAAGCATTTGAGATCTTGGACAGGATGAAACTATGGAGGCTTCTTTGACACTATGGTGTCTGTGAGAATTCCAGTGGTGGATTAAACTGCAAAATTGTACATGAAGAAGAGCTTACAGATATAATGTACTTGAAAATCACTAACAGTGAATGCTGCTTTCTCTCACCCTTTCAAGATCTACCGGTGGTTTACTAGATAACAGGGACGTCAACAGCTCAGAGGAATCAAGGTTAAAGTGGACAAGCGGGATGCAGCTAAATGATTGTGACTTCACAGTTCACCTAACTCTTATATTCCACACACAACAATAAGTGTAAGTAAAGAAGATCAGTCTGGAAGCAGCCTCCACAGCAGTAGATCTCAACATACACAATGGGAAAAGCAGGAATTTTGGATCCAACACAGCATGCATCAATCAGATCACATTCGATGGCGAAGCTTTGAAGGATGTGGAAGCCTTTACATATCTGAGCAGCATGATTGATAAGCAAGATGGAACTGATGACCATGTAAAGACACGGATTGGTAAAGCAAGGGCAAAATTTCTACAACTGAAGAAAATCTGGAACTTTAAGAAACTATCAACTAACACCAAAGCCACAATTTTCAATATGAACATCAAGACATTCTTACTGTATGGAGCGGAAACCTCGAGAGCCACGAAATCCATCATCCTGGAGATACTAGTGTTTGTATATGTAAGATACTGAGGAATCGTTGACCAGGCACCATCAACGACAACCTACTGTAGGAGATAACAAACCAGATTTCAGCTGAGGAAGAAACTGGGAAAAGTCGCTGGAGGTGGATAGGATACATTGAGGAAGTCACCCAACTACATCACGAGGCAAGCTTCAGATTAAAACCCTCAGGACAAAAGGAAAAGTGTTAGACCAAGGAACACACTGTGCAGAGAAAGGAAGACAGACGTGAAAAGAATGAATAGCGATCTGGAGCGAGTGAAAAGGAGAGTTCAGGTTATAGTAGGTTAGAGGATGCTGTTCGACGGCCTATGCTGCATTCGGTTTAGCAAGGTTTATAAAGTTGTAGTTGTCGATGAACTTCATACCTGCGGGTGCATTGTCAGACAGATATGTATGTATCCGTTTGTCGAATTTGGTAAGGACATGAGTAATTACAATCCTCTCAACAAAAAATGTCTTAAACTGACTATTTTCGTTTCTGATGTCACACTACATAATCAAGAAGTCTGTCCAACAGAATATATCAATAAATCTTGATCCCATCTCACACTTCAGATGCGAACTTATGCGAGCCGCCAAAACTGTTGCTGTAAGTTAAGAAATGGTTTTATCATACCTTCGAAGGTGCTACCCTTGAATTCCAGAGTACAGGAAATGGGCAAGCTTCAGCAATGGTTGCATAATTCGAACATATGCTGCAACTCATCCGGTTTCGAAAGAATCGCTGGCATCTGGAAGATTCAGAAATAAAGGATCTGCATGAAGTGGCATAAGAAATTACACACATGTTATATTTCCCACCCTATGAATCCATCCTAAAGCCCAAACCAACTAATCATTTCTCTCTTTCATACCTATACATCCTACTGAAAACCTAATTTTCGTGACACCTGAAACAACTTTTACGTAGGTATGATTAGCAGTACTAATAATTGTAGAGTGAATTCATAATCAGTGCAATCCATTGACTAGTTATATTTCATTTTGACTTATGGATCTTAAAGGAAAGTTAATTACTCGCGGCTTAATAAAAGAAGTCTACAATATGCTCATTAGTAAACGTTTCAACATTATTTGTCTCCGTGTTGTCATCCTACTTGTCTGGTAAGATATGTTTGACTATTTGTGTACAATTTCTTATCTTCTTTACTAATAATATCTCCTAATATTGTATCATCTTTCAAACTATAGATAGAGGTTGAATCATTATCAAAAAAGAGGATTTTATGTATAACATCCCACATACTATCTATCAACTCTTCAGTTGACATCTCTGAAGTCCTACTGAGATCCACAGCAAATAGACGGACAGCCAGAAAATATCTAGTGGCTTACTTTTTTGTTACACTCGTTCAACAAAAACAAATGAGGTTCTCTTTTGTTTATTTCTAAGGTCTTTATGTGTATAAACTCTTCATTAATATCAATGGCTACTACCATACTACATGGCCTGAACCGTAGGAGTACGGTCTTGAAAAAGCTGATTATCAAGTGGAAATCTCTGTTATTAACTTCTTCTCTGCTACAAATAATATGAGCAAAGTCTCCGTTACCAAAGACTTCTAGTATTATGTATCTTCAGCGTTACTGGGAGACACAATACACAATGATCATCCTTAAAAAATCTCAAAATATCGGTTCCATTGAGTTATCAAGCCTTCGCTGACAGATACCTCAGTTTCCTATGTTGAAGCGTGGCTTCCAAGTAAACAGATTTCATGTAAACCTACTACAGAGAAGCTGAGATACGCCAGCACTGAGTGCAGCACTTCTAAAGTGACGAAATGAAACTATGATTAAAACCTTGCATGAACTAAATTGGCTGAAGCATGGACTATAAAACCCCATTATCACTACATCTATCGAGTTAAACAAGTTCCTAGGTACATAATAACATCTCCATCTGATAGGTCTGGTTATGATATTACTTTCCAGTTAGTTATTTCTATCAGAACACATAAGAAATAGGACTGTTATTCATTTGATCAGCATGACAGTAATCTAGTTTCTCCGGATAAGTATACATATAGATACAGGTTTATTTAAATACCGTTTAGTGAGCCAGTCAAGATACCAGATCGACTATGATCACCACTAAATGTTCCATATTATCCCGTCGTATATATCAAAATAAATCCATGGTTTAATATTTTATTAAAGGAGGTAGTAGGCATTACATGGGGAGCAGGGCATTTACAAGAATGACAGCAATGCGAAGAGAACGTTGCGCGCAAGAAATAGTAGAATTGTTTTTGGTACAGTTAAACAAAATGAGTACACTAATGTTTATTTTTCACAAATCGTATTTTCTTCGTAGATGCCTTCCACTACAACCGCATCATATGAATCGTTCGTCAAGGATATCTCCTTTAATTTACACGTCTACAGACAGATAAGTCTGCTTTACAGTAGTTGAAGAACGTGCTATTTGTTATCAGGTTTTAAAGTATATAAACTACTGTCAAATCGGATGTTCTATTGCCTCAGAGATACCCCTTTCGTTTTATTCAGTTTTTCTTCCGAAATAACATTAACTATGATTGCTAATGATATATGCATCTTATCACTTACATTATGAACTACATTTGATAGTGATCACTTTCAACTTAATTCCAAGCATTCATTGTTACTTGCGGATAAGATTTGATTTGATAAGAATGAATCACCTATTAGGAAGGGAAATTTTCTCTTGCTAAAGAAAATTGTATTTCATCTGCATGCAATTAGGAAATCAGGTAAATATTTTTGGTTACCGAAAATTTCAAATATGATCAATAGTATTTGATATTAAACTCAAGTAGATCACCATGAACACATTGCTAATACGGTATGAAAGTGTACACAAAATAGACCAGTGAACTTATTGATCTATTCAGTTGATATTAGATATTACGGATTATAAATCATCCCAACTACCAAGCTTGATAATGTTGCTACCAGGGCCTGAATCTTCCAAATTGGTTGTCGAATGGTTTAGCCTTTTTACTGTCGTGGCCAATTTCTACGTGTTCTTATGCTTCGTAATAAGCTCGTCCAGAAAATCGTTACTAAATAGCGTCTGACGGTTTATAAATCAGAAGGAGAATTCGAAGTGTTGAATACGTTTATTTTGGCACACCACAAATAGGGGTAGCAGATCACAAGCAGACCGGGCAGGCACACTAGCGAGCGAATGTGCGAATGTGTGAGTAATAAGATTAAAATGGTCGTATATATACAAAGGAAAATTTTTGAGTGATCACGGTATTTAAGAGATTAATATTAAAGCGAATACGATGAATGTGCACGTAGGCGGTAAACAATGCTCAGTCGTACAAGCTCATACAAACCAGACAATAAAAAATACCAATGGTACATATAAGTTATTGTTATACAAATGGCTTGGTTAAATAAATTAATCGAAAGGCTTGACCAAATTAAATGTAAGCGAATGTAAATAAATGTGGAGGCACTACAATACTTCTGAGTTCAAATGAGTTTGTACTCACCAGTGTAGTAATTAAGTACAGTGAACTGATGTCCGAATGTCTGACTTTGTTTCGGTGTCAGAATTATTCACAACTAAACGAAATAACATATGGTTTACAGATTCATCGAATAAGCAAAGAATACAAGAGGAAGAAATATATCAGTTCAATCTTTATGACTCTGATTCCTTACTTTTTAAGCCATAAAAAATAAAAAACATAGCCTAATCATCCCAGCTGAAAACTTGGTTTTTTCTGTCAGTTTCCTGTTAAAGATTTCTTGTAAAATCCTTAGTTCATCTATAAATCAAGTCTACAGTAAAATAATAAATAAATCAAGCGACAACTCTGATAAACTCTCGTATAAATTGTACGCACATGGAAGTATGTATTTGTTGGGGACGTTATATCCCCAGAACTCATTTAATAAAGGTCCTGAATTTGGATTTTATGTTTTCGTACATGGGTTGATCAGTTGACCTTGAGATTACATTTCCCACTCGGAAAATCCTTGACTGTCATCAGCTGATGGATTATTTTAGTACGGTATTTTTGTGGTTCCCCTAAGGACATTTCTATGTATGTATGAATTAACTCGATTTGTGTACTTGTCAACCTCATATTTTCTGGTTGCTTGTAGAATACACTCTCTACGCCATATCATGACTTTTGATATCGTCGGCAGGGTCGGGGACCATAGAATCAGAATAGCCAATCGTGTCACTGGATCATTTGTCTTCGCTCTTGTTTACCGACTAAGGTGAAGTCGTAATTGTTTCAAGGATATCAGTATTGAACCTTGTTTTATATCTTATTACTGAGTTATGTTGATACGTTAACGCCAACTTTGTATTTATAAATGAAATATATATCTGTCAAATCTAATCTTACCTGTGTTACCCCAAACTTTAAGTGTAATAAGACACCATTCTATCTACTTACCTACTTATTTCACTTTCATAGTATAAAACCAATCATAAAATGTTAGTTTTTCTCTTACATATCATATTTATCAAAAATTATACAAAGTTATTAAAAATGTTTCAGTTATTCGGACGACGTTTGTTATTCATACAACTATTAATTTTTATTCTGGTTTCTATTGGTGGTACACTTGAAACAAATCGATTTTATCTGTGAAATTTATTGTGTATCGCATGAAATTTTTTCCACGAAAAAAATTATTTTGACTACATATTTCTAATTGAACAAAACCGACCCAATAGTGCATAGTTTAGGCGTTCGTACGCAAGTCTGAAGGTCTCTGGTCCGACTCCTGCGAGGTACATGAGTTGTAGATACGCACTGTCACTGATGAGTCCCATACCAGGATGAAACAGCCATCCAGTTCTTCAGCGTTTCTCAAGGTGGTCTAACAATGATTGATTGATGATTCCAATGTGTAAAAACTGATACGACCAAAAATGTTATATCTCTCTAAATGAAACAGTACACTTTCTATCATTTAGGGTAGTTAACATATGCAGTATGACTTTTGTGGCCACAAAGAGAAGAGTTTATGCGAGAGAAATAACTTAGACCATAGTGTTAATTGAAATCATAGATTGCGAAGTTCATTATCTTGGCTCTCAATAAATCAGTATATGAAAGTAAAAACACCTAAACAACCACAGATTGAATTATTCAACAACATGAACAGTTAGTTATTCTACTTCATGATATCGACTTAAAAATAACACCTCTGCAATTTCATCTACTAATGTGGTGAAGGAGAACACAGTTGAGGGCAACCGAATTGTATTTAACGAAAATTACAGAGTTACTCAGTAAAATAGGAAAACCATATCGTATACGTTAATTTTCAAATCTTCAATCCATCATCAATCCGTTGTCTGAAATTTCACTATTCATGTGTTTCATACAAATTCCATTGTGTTCCCACTCTTCTTTTCTTGATCTTCCACCATCTTCTGCTGCTGCCAGGCATTACGTTTACACTCGCGTCACATACTACTTATAAGTAGCGCGCACCACACTAAATTAAGGATAGTAAATACGAACCTTCAGATTAAATTATTTTTCAAAGTTTTAATATCAAATATAATATTAAATCATCTTATGTAGTTTTTTGGGGGAAAAGTTTTGGAGGTTTGTGTTTCTACACATTTGAAATCATCAATCAATCATTGTTAAACCACCATTAGAACGCTGGAAGCACTGGACGGCCGTCAAGTCCTAGTATGGGACTCATCAGTGGCAGTGCGCATCTACGACTCCTGCACCTCACAGGATTCTAACCCAGGACCTTCGGTATTGTGCGCGAACACCTAACCATCGGACCACTGGGCCGGTGGCATCCAATGGTGTTAATGTCTAACTCTGATTGATCTAGGGATTTTGCGCGACCTCATCCACTTGTCTTTGGTAGTTACTGCCTACACACGACAGGGTTCAACTCCATGAGTCACGTCTTCTCAACTAGAACACCTAGAATTTCCTCACGAATCTAGTCACTAGTGAGCAAGCACATGTTACGATATTTTCAGGCAGAGTTTTGGAGGTTTGTGTTTTTACACACATTTAAAATCATTTCTGTCAAATTTACATTTTTATCAATTATGTTAGAAAAATTGTCACATTTACAGTTAAACATTCTATAATTAAGTAAGTAAATTATGTAATTGTACAATTGTTATTATTAATTAAAATGAATCATAAGGAATGTTGTATTATTATATGTAACGAATAAATTACTGGTTTTTTTCTCTCTCTCTCTCTCTCACTACGTTCCGTGCATATTTCGTCGAAGAAAAAAAACAACTATAGTTTTGTTACACTAAAATGTATTGCTACGATATTTACGAAGTTTGCAATCGAACGAAACAGTTTTTATATCTGTTAAACTAATCAATAAATAATTCGAAGTTGCATAATTCAATCAAAAAAAAATTACATTTTACTGTACACAATGAGTGTATATGTCTGTTCGTCTGTTTTTTTTTTAAAAAAATGTAAAATGAATTGAGCATTTTATTCATGTATTAACCACCAGAAGAGTTATGTTACATATATACAATCATTTAATTATGTGAATATTCATGTTTGAAAAAAACAAACATTCATTAACCAATGCACAAAACAGCATCTTTTACAAATTAATCAATAATTCAATGAAACATTCTGGTCAGTTATTGATCTAAACAAAGTTTGGTTGTGTTGATGGCAAAGAATGTCACTGTTTTCATGTACTGACTTTCAGTCAGTCAGTCAGTTGCAACGTAGAGCTTCGTACGTATGTACGTAAGTTCATGTTGCCATATCACATTAACACACAGACGCAAATGTCAAATCAAATCCCATAATGATAAAGATAGTAGAGGTATTATTGGTAATGAAGAAGACTAGTAGGGTTTGAAGATATTATTCAAGAAGTATATAATTCAGTGAGATAAGGTTAGAAAGACACAGGTAGAGGTGCTGGCTAATCCAGAAGATTAGGATTTGAGAGAGCTCAACGAATGGATGTACTTGCGCCATTGCAAACGAGTTTGAGCCATATCGTTCAAGGTCTCTAACCATAGGTGACTGTCGTCTCTCGGACCCCAACCAGGTAGTCTAAATCTACCAACATGACTCAGTCCACTTGTCAGTGACTTCATGGATTTCTGCCATGTACTGACTTTAGTTAAACTAATAAGGAAAATTAAATTTGAATATAAATTGACGATATTTGTGCTAAGCTGTTGGGGATGTTAGATCCTCAGAACTCACTTAATAAATGCCTTATTTTGGATTTCATGTTTGCGAACATGGGTTGATCAGTTGACCTTGAGATCACATCACCAGGAAAATCCTATGAACTTCAGTTTGCCATTTTTGTGACTGTCCCAGGACGTTTCTATGAGATGGTGGAGAAAACTTGTAGCTCAGGTGGATGATTGTGGTGGTGTTTCGTTCTCTGAGCTGGTTGTTTTGGTTGTGTATGTGTATGATGTATAGATAAACGAGATTTGTGTGCTTGAATGCATTGTGCTTGCTGTGTGTTTGTAGAATATACTTTCTACGCCATATCAAGACTTCTCTTTAACCGTTTCAGATCAAGGTAGCCTATCTGGACGCTGATTCACTCCATCGTTCGCGTTTATCGACTAAGTTAAACCCGTAATAGTTTAAAGCGTACCTGGTGGCGAACCTAACATAAGCGGTAACATGTTAATCTGTACAAAGCTTTGTTATCTTAAGTGCGTTTATTTTTAAAGAGAAATATTCAGTCACTATATTTTTTTAAACTAAAGCGTATAATTTGAGCCCAGACTGTTAACAGTTGTTTCATTCAAAATATCTTAGAAATTCAAAATATCTCTACAACTTGTTTGACAATATAGGGAACTAATTTTAAAGTAGCTTAGAAATAATTCCATGAATGTAAACGAGCAGATCTTCCGATTGCTTAATATTCCATTGTTTTGGCTGTTACTGATGTTAGTTGATGTACAATCCGAGCGGACATGAAGCTATGACTAACTAATTATGTCAGGGTAACATATGGATAATATATTCAACATATGTATGTTGTTGGATAATCTCCTCCATGTGGTTGTCTCTATGCGCATCTGTCATTTCACTTGCGGTTGTGGAGCAAGGTACATAAGTCAGTGCTTGTTTTCAAATAGGATACCAGAATGTATCCCAGAGTGGTTCCATTGATATGCAGGTTGATTTCAAGTTTGTTTATACAGTTCATCCAAATCTGCCTAGATTTCTTCTTATTCAACTCCCTGAAACGTCAGAAGCTCTTGCCATCCATGCAATAAAGTCAGAACTGTGCATAGAACACAAGTATGTCTTATCCTTATTTTTACCATGGCCAAAAACAATTGTTATTATTGTTTTTCTGATTCGAAAATACCGCTCTCGTTGAGATTATTTCTCCAATCTTTATGATTTCATTCTGAATTCTTTTTAACTTTCCATATCGATTAGCACCTCCATTACATTTTATCATCAGTAGAAAAATATTCTAATTATCTTACTCCATTGCTAACTTATCAACTTTATAAGGCGTTTTATTTGTAAACAAAATTTTTTATTGTTGTTATCTACACTATATAACCTAGAACTGTAACTTTTTAATGTTATGTTCAAGTTTATCGATTGTTTATTTACCGTTACAGAATAAATGCTTAAAATTCCATACATCTAAGACTGTATTGCTTGTCAGTAAAGGGCTGTAGATTTAGGCAAATTCTATTGAAATCATGAACCTATCTAAGTTGAATCACTGTCAAAAACTAGGAGGCTATGGATAGCCATTTCATACCCGTATAGCAATCATCAGTAGTGCGCTTTGACGACTTTGCTGAGACAGACAGACAGATGCAACGCAGAACTTCGTACGTAAGTACATCAGTTCAGGTTGCCATACCACATTAGCACAGAGACTCAACTGTCAGTTCAAATACAATAGTGATAGAGATAGTAGAAGTATTAGCAGTAATCGAGAAGATTGGGGTTCGAAGATACAATTCGAGAAGTATAATTCAGTAAGATAAATTTAGAAGAAAGGTAGAGATAATGAGGAATTCAGAAGTTTAGGATTTGAGAGGACACAAATAATCAATGCACCTACGCCATTGCAAACAGTTTTGAACCATGCCATTCAAGGTCTCTAACCATCGATTACTATCATCTCGCTGACCTTAACCAAGTAGTCGACACCTAACAACATGACTCAGTCCACCTGTCAGTGACTTCATGGATTTGTTCCATGTTTTGGTTTGGCCTCCCCTAGCTTTCTTCCAATCCATTCCTACATCGAAAAGCATATCTCGACGAGTCAGTCGGTGGTTAGGAATACGTAACACATGTCCCAACCACCTTAACAGATGAAGTTTCACTACTATTGATTTGCCATCCCTACCTAGAACTCGTTTACTAACGACAGCATTGCTTACTCAGTTGTCCCATGATACACGAGCAATGCTTTGGAGACATCGATGATCGAAGACTAGTAACCTACGGAAGTCCTCTACTCTTAACGGCCATGTTTCGCATCCGTACAGTAGGATGGAGCAAACTTCTGCACAGTACACTCGTCCTTTAGTTATCAAACGGATATCTCTCCTGCACGATAGGTGACGCATGTTGGCACAAGCCAACCGAGCCTTCCGTATCCGGGCTGAGATTTCGTCATTCACCAGGCCGTCAGCACTGATGAGACTCCCCAGATACGTGAAGCGGTCTACACGTTCGACTACTTCACTCCCTATCATTAGCAACATTTCGCATTTCGACGGGGAGAATCGCATCCCGAACATGCTTGCATTGTAGGTCAGGGTAGTCACGACTTTGCACTCGAGAACGTAACCCAGGACATTCGGCCATACACATAAATGCTTAACCTCCAAACCACATAGTTAGAATCAGGCCGTGTGAATGTTTAACTTCAATCAGTGCATGACTTTGGGCCACTATGTAGCACTGACTTCGCTGAATAACTATCTCACAACCGATACGAACTGAACTGGTCAGGCCTTTTGACATGCACGCAAACAAAAGTAAAACATCTCTGAAACATCGTATTAAACACATACACTAAGCAAAAAACAGGTTGAAAGGGTTGACTTTACCAAAAACTTATAGTGTTGATCATGTAGCGTTTATTCACTGTTGAAAAAAGCTTTTTTATTTAACGATTACACCTAGTGATAGTTTGGTTCACTTGTCTTAAGCATATATATATATATATAAATTGAGATCACTAACCAATATAACTTGGACAACCACTGAAAACCCGGAAGACTGGGAAATATATCTCATTCCATTATAAAACTAGTTATCAGTTTCAGAGTCGAACCTAAGACCTTCGAGTGCTGTCGCAAGTATATAATCACTAGAATATTGACCTAGTTCACCCTGACTTACATGTCTAACTCCAGTTAATCTGCGATCTTGTGCAACCATCTTGTATTCAGGGTTTCGTCTCATCTAACTCCAACCCCGTTTAACATTATTGTTTGTTATGTAACCTTTTAACGAGCAACAAACGAACGTTACATTTTAATTTTAATTAGTTATAACAACAAACTGTTCAATGGTAAAGCACTGCGGATATTCTGTTATCCTATGAACTGTCATTACTACTCTTATGCATGCATAAGATTAAGATAATGTTGTATAAATTTGATATGATAAGGATTGTGGTGTAAGGTTAACAGATTGTGAGAATCTAGTGAGTACGATTAATTAACACTAGTTTCAACTTTATTTATTTCATGTATCAATTAAGACAGTATCGAATGTTTGGATTGGATGTTGTAGCTAGATCATTCTATCTAACTTGTAAGGATGTTGTTTAGCTATCAGACTGTTATGAATAATCAATCTAAAAGAACTTTTTGTTTAGACTAAAGCTGATACTGTTCAAGATTAGTCAGTTGCATTTTCAACAAATGACCAATAAATTCAACGATTTCAATATGAAAGTATCATTTGTAGATATGTTCACTAGAAATAGGTAAATAATGTTAGGATATTCATCAAATATCCTAAAGAAATTATTTTGTAAGTTTAATTCTATTGGTCAATATTTAAGGTCGTCCTAAAGTATCAAGTTCACATACTTTTCAAAGGTTGTTTCCTATTGGTTAGTGTTCTCAGTCGACCTAACTGTATAAATATGCATTGTCTGTAAAGTTTTATACTCCACTTGTTCTTCTTCTGTACAAAACCTCATATTTTCTGGTTGCTTGTAGAATACACTTTCTACGCCATATCAAGACTTTTTGATACTGTTAGTGGGACGCTAGGGTTAGAGTAGCTTATCGTGTCACTGGATCATTGTCTCGCTCTGGTTTACTGACTAAGGTAAACTCTTAATAGTTCAAGCATATTAATTGTCAAGTATAACAAATACTGAGAACTAAACGGAATAAAATGACTTACTGTCTTACTCAGTGCTCATTTAGCAAAGAAACTAAATTTTACAGAGAAAGTGAACTATATTTAGAAGTTAAGTTAGAAAAAAACTATAAATAGATAGTTACTCCGTTCAAAAAATGTAACAAAATTTGATTCCCTGACGTTGATTTTAAGCCCCCTCTGCACTTGGTTTTTATGATCTATGTACATTCTAAGTTGTTTGCATCAAAACCAGTCAGCTGATTGAAAAATCTCACATGTTTACTTAAATTAGTAATGAAAACACTGAACTACTCGTTTTCGTAAATAAATACAGTCATTGAAGATGTCTAAAAATAACATTTTTTCGTCAGTAACATTGATAAATATAGAGTTAAATATTTGATATCCTACCAAAAAACAGCCTAATTTCAATGAAATTAGGTTTCATTTTAAATAAAATTTCGAAATTTCAACTTTTTCGATCTTGAATTTCAATTCTTTTTGGGTCTAATAGTGAAAAAAATTCCAGTTAGAACATAATCACTAATCAGTGAAAGTTAGCTTTGAGTAGTTTTTCATTTTAAGTTATTGTGTGATGAAAATTACGTAGAAACAACAATTTACTGATGTCTGAAGGGTGACCTAATGCATATTTGTCTAGTCCTCTAAATTCTAATCGACTATCTTCAACTACAAAACATTTTGAGTCAGACAAAAGGTCAGTTGCAGCTCATATAAGATTATGAAATCCAGGTTCAAGTCAAGGGGAATCATTGTTCCCTACTCACTTGCAATCCTGCTAAATCAATATTAGCTCATCTAATTCTCCCTCCTAAGTATTATATTATGCATATAATCTATAGATGATATTACACAGATAACTTTTAAAAACTTGTATTAAATGATCAAATTAATAATTTTTTTCATTTATTCAGTACACAAAATATTCAATGATATAAGTTTTTCCCACATATGTTTAACAAAACCTTGAAACTTAAAATTGATCATTGAATTCTACGGATCAAGTTATAATGTAGCCACTAGTGTAAATGAATTGATATTGAATACACTTGATTGGTTAAGGATATGCTATCTTTTGCTGTTAGCTTCAACTTTTGTTAACCAGAGGTCGAGTGTACTGTGCAGCAGTTTGCTCCGTTCTCCTTTATGGATGCGAAACATGGCTGGTAAGAGTAGAAGATATTCGTAGATTAATAGTATTCTATCACAGATGTCTTAGAAGCATTGTTCGTGTATCGTGGGACACCCGAGTAAGTAAGGCTGCCATTAGGAAGAGAATACGAGGTAAGGATGGCAGATCAATTGATGAAGTATTGAAAATTCATCAGTTGAGGTGGTTGGGACATGTGTTACGTATGTCCAAACACCAGCTGACTCGACGAGAAATGTTTTGTGGTGTAGGAGAAGGTTGGAAGAAAGTTAGGGGTGGCCAGACCAAAACATTGCACAAATCCATGAAGTCACTGACAAATGGACTGAGTCATGTTGGTAGATGTAGACTACCTGGTTGGGGTCTACAAGACGAGAGTCAATGATGGTTAGAGACCTAGAACGACATGGCTCAAAATAGTTTGCAATGTTGCAGGTGCATCCACTCTTTCTGTTCTCTGAAATTCTAATCTTCTGGATTCGTCAACACCTCTACCTTTGTCTTTCTAACCCTAATTCACTGAATTATACTTCTTGAATATTATCTTCAAATCCTAATCTTCTCGATTAGCAGTAATTCTACTACTATCTCTACCACTATGGGATTTGAATTGACAATTGCGTCTCTGTGCTAATGTGGTATGACAACCTGAACTGATGTACATACATACGAAGTTCTACGTTGTAACTGACTGACTGACTGACTGTTAGCTCCAAGCACTTAATAGACAGAATATTTCCTCATTTTCTTGTTTAAAGTCAAAATTGTATCTAGTTAAATGATAAGTCTGATTATGATTGTAATAGTTAAATAATTATTGAGTGAATAGATTATCATCATAATACAACCACCTATCATTTTTCATAATCAACCAAACAATGCCATTTCAATATTTATATGTTTAAGAAGACAAAACTTTGAAACGATTATAATATATAAGAGATTATTTATTCGTTATGCACAAATGATGTAAACAATAAAAGAGAATATGTAAAATTGTTAATGATTATTGCTCATTGTTCAATGTGATTAGTTCATATTTCAATATGAAGTTGGTTCATTTGATTAGGACGAATTAGTCAGTACGTTAGATTGTGTACCTAAAAACGCAAAGAAAATAAAAACAAAAGACAATCGTCAATATCAGTAACATCATTAATAATATCATAGTTTAGATAACATGGTGAGAAGTACTAGATTGATATCATGTTCTGAAATAGGCCTCTTCAACATGACGCGTTCACTACATCACCAACTCGAGTGAAACCTATCTCTACCATTATTACATCTTATCTTATCAATTAAAAATATTGTTCGACTCATCTTGTATAGAGGTTCAAGAGGGTTATTTTTATTTTAAGAAAAACAAACCGGAAGATGGAGAAGTTTTGCCAATCAATAAGTAGTATTAGTTCAACAGATACTGAAAAGTCAGTTATACATAAGAGATAGAATATGAGATGTCTGACACTTCACGATAACCACATTACTACTATTTAGTTAGTTAGAAATTGAAATTCAATCATTTGCTTTTATTCAGTTCCCAGTGGGATTTGAAGTGACAATTGAATTCCTGTGAGCCTAATGTGGGTATGGCAACTTGTACTGATATACGTAGGTACGTACGTACGTACGAAGTTCTACGTTGTTGTTGATTAACTGATTGATTGAGTAATTGATGGGTCACTGTTTTACTAGTATAATTTGGTTAGTTTCATCAACCTGAGTTTACAACCAAAACTTTGAGAAATTCGCCTCAACTTCAGTTTGAAAATGCAATGCATTTCGGGTTTTATGATTTTACGTTTGTAAAAATTACAATATTGACTCCTGTCAGCTTCGTCTTTTCTGAAAAGAAAAGTACTGATTGTTCACAGAAACAATACTCATATTTAAATGTATATATATATATATATATATATATATATATATATATATATATTGTGCAGTTGGACATTTTTAAAGTTAAGTCATTTTTATTTTTCACATTAAAATTCACTGTTTTGGTAAACATTGTTTTTTTTCAAGGTTTCACATAGAGAACTAAAATCGATTTTGAAGAAAAGATCGATAGATTCTCAAATTACCTTGAAAACTATAAGAGTGAGGTGTTTATTTTTCTGTTTGAAAATTGTGAATCCCATGTATGATGTGTACAGGTGAGTTATTGATAAAGTTATGTATTTGTTAGGAACACCTAAATAGGTTTGTGATTACTACGAATTTTCCTGAAGTCTCAGAATCATTTTATCATTGAGAAATAATTTTGTTGACATTCACTAAGCGTTTAATCAGAAAATAGTATCATGTCATCATGATAAGTAGTACAGTTGAAGTAGTTTGTTATCACGAATATGATATTTGTAATCAATACTGGTAAGAATAGGAATATATATAAAAATTTCCATTCACACCGTTGAAAGTGTATTATCATTTGGGTGTTAGTTAACATAAATCAACATGTGACACTATTCTATGTGTCGAGTGATTTCAAATTTTGTTGTATAGTACAAAATATAACTCATACGAGGTTAAGGTGTTTTAATTTCAAGAATGGATATAATTATGTAGTTTTATGATTGTCCAGTTAGGTAACTAACAGTTAATTTACTATAAAGGTCCTTAGTTAAAATAATCCTGAGTTTAGTATGTTTTGTCCTTATTACACAACCAGCTCTACGATTTCGATCAGACACTATCAACAACTTACTGTGAGAGAGAACAAACCAGATTCCAGTGGAGGTGGAAATCAGGAAGAAGCGCTGGTAGTGGATAGGACGCACACTGCAGAAAGCACCCAAGACAAGCCCTAACTTGAAACCCTCAAAGTCAAAGGAAAAGAGGAAGGCCAAAGAACACATCATGCCGAGAAATAGAGAAAGACATGAGAAGAATGAACAAAAATTGGACAGAACTAGAAAGGGAAGCCCAGGACAGAGTTGATTGGAGAAAACTGGTGGGTGGCGTATGCTCCATTGGGGATAACAGGTGTAAATAAGTAAATAAGTAATATATATACACATATATATATATATATATATGTATATATAATAGTTACTCATAAGAACCAATAATATATACTTACTATCAACATAAGCTGTAGTTTGAACATAACTTTCAGTAACAGTACGTAGTACACAACTAGAATTTCTTGTTTCATATTTACAATCTATAAGTGCACTTGTTTGTTCAGTTTTACGTTGTTTACGTTGACATTTCAATGCTTCATTCGATCCATGTTCAATGAGATCATCCAAAAAATTATCAACATGTATAGCTGAAACATTAGTATGTACACGTGTTCTACACAATGGACATGCATAACGTACTTTAAACCAATAATATAAACATTCACGACAAAATTGATGACCACATGATAAAAGACGTGCTCGAACTAATAGACCATGACATATGGAACATGTAAATGATTCTTTAATAATATTATCTAATGAATGATTATCGGTTAAGTGAATTTCGTCTAAATCAATAAATGCAGTGTTTTTGTAAGTTTCCAATTGATTCCATATCTCATTAACTGTTTCGCTTGTTTGATGTGTAGTGTACGATTCAGCGTCAACTAAACAACTTGGTAATATTTCAGATACTTGGGTTGATTGATTAGTAAAAGATAATTCCATATCAGTAGATCTGTGTATCATCATTGAATAGGAGAATCAGAATAGAATAGAACTGGATAAAAATTATATGAAACAATCAATTCAATGTATATTTAGTCAGTCTACACATAGTTTTCTACGTATTTATATATATATAATAGGTATTTATACCTGAATTGAACAAATGTGTTTTGTTTTTGTGATCTTGATATTGTTGATCACATGACTTGAATTGTGACGTGATGGCCTAGATAAATTATTATTAACAAGACTCAAATGGATTGGACTGGTTCTTGGTTGTGTGTGTGTGTGTGTGTGCAAAGTTTCACTGTTGCACATGAGATGACTAAAATACAGACAAAAAATTGATCATTGATCGAAATGAATTTAGTGTGGTATATGCATGAATTGAATTTTTGAAGACTGATGATGTGTGAATAAAATGAACTTTGTGCCTTTACACACACACACACGCACTGGAAATATGTGAAATTTCATTTAGATTAAATAAGAAAAGGTTTCAAAATAAATCATTCACTTCGATTGAAGTTAGTATAAAAAATTACTTTATAAGCTGTTAAACTACTCACTATGTAATGGATAAATTATTTTAGTAGGAATAATAAATAGCATTTTTAAAAGATGGTCAATTCTGTTGGACTATGAGATAAGTACTGGTTGACATGTATAAAAATAGATATGTGTATGTGTCATTTTGAAGCCCGGATGGATTCAGTGAGGCTGATTCATTTAAAAGCTCTTTTTAAAGAGATGTACTCATATTTGTTCTGCTGTTTTTTGAATGACAGTGATTGGTTTGTTTTCTTTGCTTTTGATTGGTCGTTTTGACTTACTAGATTTTTTAGCTATCTTCTTCATTATGTCATGTAATTGTCTCATATTTCATTCTGTTGTTACGTCTTTCAGATATTTCCACTTATCAGTTCTAATGTGCCTCAACTTGCTTATATGCTTTTATGCATTTGGCATGTGACTTGGATTTATCTACTCTTGTTCGACTGTTGTTAATTATTGTCTTTTTTGTCCAGGATATCATTAAAGAACTATTGATTATGCGAATGATCCTTGCGAGTAGAAATTTCCTGTAATTTTGAAGTCATTACTTTTCTGACCCTTTTCCAGTTATTTTCTATTGCGGCTACCTCTTTAATGACTAAACTCTATGAGGCATGAAACCTATTGTAGAGAGCAATCTTGGTATTATTTAGTTTACCAACATCCCGAAGAGATGCCGCATTAAACTTCTATTTTGATGTTTATCCGATTATCCAATGACTCTTTAGTGTCATTTTAATGTAGGTCACCACCAAGTGTGGATCTGAACCTAAGTCAGCTAGCTCCTCTTTTTTCTCACATCTTTCATGATTCTTTTGAACTTTTTATTGACGCAGAAATGACGGATTTGGTTCTGAATAGAGTGATCCAGTGAACCGCAAGTAGATTTGCGTATACATTCATGGGGAAATATGCTGCTGCTTGTAAACATTATGTTGAAGGCAAGTAGATTCAAGTTTTTCACCTTTTTTGTTCCTGTCTCACAGTCTACGTTGTTCCATGATATCCTCATATCCGGTGTTAGTTATTCTAAGCTTGGCGTTTAAATCTCCCATCGAAGTGATCAAGTGTTTTTCTGAGTATTTTTTTGATGATTGACTGCAGTCTCTCATAGAATTGATTGTCTACACTGTTACTACTGGACTGGATGATATTTATTGTGATCTCCTCCACCTTTATCTTGAAAGATACTTTGATGACTTTTCGTGCATGAGATTTTCACCCTGTAAGTGGTTTTTGTGATTATTTAGACATCACCAGTTCAAATCCTTGTATGTATGAGGCATTTTTGTTGTCATGATCATAGCACAACGGCACTTCTTACAAAGTTAATCGTTTTTGTTCAGTTTGTGTCTAATGAGCGCATTGGACTTGTGGCTTTCAAGGAAACTCGTTAATCAGTTTAAATAGAATCAATTTCGTAACTAAATTTATGAATCATATCTTTTATGTATAACGATTTGACTTTATAATGTAAATATGTGTTCATGCAATAAGTTATTGATCAATCGAGGTCAAATACTAAGTTTGATTTTTACAAGTGCAATACGTAATTAGAGTAAGTTACTTAATTACTTATGTACTTCGTAACTCACGCCAGTTACCCCTAATGGAGCATTGGCCGCCTAATAGCATTCTCCGAACTACTCTATCTCTGGTTAATCTCTTAAGTTCTAATCGACCGCTGTTCATTATTTTCAGATCCATCTCCAGCTCTTGGCGTGATGTGTTCTTTCGCCTTAATCAGTCCAATTAAGGGTTTGCTTTGTGATACAGTTGTGTGATTTCCCCAGTGTATGCTATCCACCTTCAACACCTTTTCCGAAATTCCTCCTCAGCTGGAACCTGGTATGTTATCTCCTATGGTAGGTTGCTGTTGATAGCATCTGGACGACTCATCCTCAGTATCTGTCGCTGATAGCCATTAATAAACATCTCTATCATTTAGATGATGGTTTTAGTGGTTCTCCAGTTTTTCGATCTTTTCAGTAGAACTGTCGTGACGTTTGTCTTAAAAATTGTGACTTTGGTGATGGTTAATAGTTGTTTTAATTGCTGCTGCTCAGATATGTAAAGGCTTCCACATCCTCCAAAGCTTCACCATCGAGTGTGATCTGGTTGGTGCATGCTGCCCTGCATCGGAGAATGCTGCTTTTTCCCTTGTGTATGTTGACACCCACTGCTGTATAGGTTGCTGATATACTGGCCCTCTTTTCCTTCATTTTTTGTTGTGTGTAGGATATAAGAGCTAGATGGTTTGCGAAATCCAAATCGTCTAGTTGCATCCTAGCTGTCCACTGTTTCCCGCGCTTCCACTAAGTTGTTGATGTCTTTATAATTCAGTCAACCAATAAAATCCTTCCCCTTGTAGACAAAAGCCTTGTTCAATGTTCAAGAGGTATGAAAATAAATTTTATTTTTAATTATAATTCATGTCCAATAGTTGAAAGAAAAAAATTCAAAGTTTCTTGTTTAGTTAAAATGTAGATCAAAAGGAAAATATGAACAACACATATAAGTGAACAATATTGTTTCCGATTAGATCGTCATCAAGCTTTACTCTAAGATACATGAATATTTAAATGAAAATGTTAAACCAATCAAGGCAATTTGAGTGATAATCACAATGAAACGAAAAAGATTACGTAATCTTTCATTGTGAAAAGTTTTCCAAGTTTAAAAAAGCTTGTGAGTATATTCTATTTATATTTATTGAATATATGTAGGGTGATTTATGTAGATTACTGAATTTTCAAAGCTAACATCAGTGACAGATCCTCCTTAAACGACTATTGTAAACCAGGAGGCAGTGAACAGATTTTTCGTTCTAGTAAGATAATTATCTGTAGGACCTCATCAGCTCAGTACTCCAAAAGTTAGGCAATCACCTTTAACCCAAAAGTTTTAGGTTCGACTGTTTGGTGGGGCGTCGTATACACAAACCTCTGATGTACATCTAACCGGAGCTTTCTATTTTCTAAGTGGTTACCTAATCAAGATCAGTTTGTGATGTGTACACTAGATCATCCGAAAAATTGTACTACAATCATTTGTCGTTGAACTATAAACAATATGAAGGTTTGAACAAACTATGAAAACTCATTATTACCCAATGATTTAAATTCTTAAATACTTAGCATTCATTGTCTATCATGGCACAATCCATTTAACTTGAACATCACTTAACACTTAATTGTTCATGTAAAAGAGAATGCTACCATTTATTTGCTTAATTGTGAAAAAAAAACATTTGTGTGCAATTGTAACGATTTCTTCAACAGAAAACTACAAACTCATGCAACCTACCATATTGCGCATTCAAACTACTATTTATATCTGGAATACGTATGGATACATTTTCAACAACGTAGGGGGGGGGGTGGAAATACTTTTTCTATGAAATATTATTCTAACACATTTTGTATAGTTAGTTATTTTAAGCTTCATAGTCAACGTCATCAAATTTTGTTGAATTTTTTACTTCTATTATTATCGTTTTACTGTTGTTGTTAATAGAATAATCTATCATTATGGTAATATGAAAGAAAAGTATAATTTACGTCAAACAAAGATGTACATCACATGTACTTGACATGTAATAATAATAATAATTGCATTACGAGGTTGTGAAGATTCTAAAGTGACGCAATTTGAAACCATGAGTCGATCAATGTTAGACCACCATTAGAAACCTAGAAGCACTGGATGGACGTCAAGTCCTGGTATGGGACTACTCATCAGTGGCAGTGAGCATCCACGGCTCGTGCATCTCGCTGGGTTCGAACCCAGGACTTTTGGTGTGGTGTGCGAACGCCTAACTTCTGAACCACTGAGCCAGCATCCAACGGTGTTAATGTCTAACTTCGATCATTGTATGGAGTTGCGCAACCTCACACACAGTCTTCGGTAGTTACTGTCTACATCCGAACAGGTTGAACTTCACTGGTCACGACTTCTCATTAGAAATCGGAGAAGATTCCTCACGGAACTAGTCACTAATGAGCACAGGTAGTTTGTGCTTCCAGGTTTCAAATGCTGGTCTAACATTGATCGATTGATGGTTTCATAATGTGTAATAATAATGATAATAACGATTATTATTATTATTATTATTATTATTATGATTACTGTCATGTGAATTTATCACAAACTATCAATGTATTCAATAGGGACAGTCAACTTAAATAAACAAACAAACGAACAATAATTGTAGTGAGAGGTTGATAAAAATGCAAATTCATTTACTGTTTCTTTTCAATTTTCTTTCAATCGATTACAACTGGAAATATCAGTTAATTTATTGATGAAATATTTGGAGAGAAAAAAAAGCACAGTATCAATAAATTTACTAAAAATGTTCATAGGAAAGTAGTAGTGGTTGTAGTGAAGGAGAACACAGGTGAGGGCAACCGAATTGTATTTAATGAAAATTACAGAGTTACTCAGTAAAATCGGAAAACCATATCGTAAATCGTTAATTTGCAAAATATCAGTTCATCATATCGAACTGGACTGTTCCTGTTGCAAAACATCAATCCATTGTCACTATTCATGCGTTTCATACAAATTCCATTGTTTTCCCATTCTTTTCTTTTCTTGATCTTCCCTCATCTTCTGCTACCAGACATTACGTTGACACTCACGTCATATACTACTTATAAGTAGCTCGCAACACAGTGGTTGTAACAATAAAGTAAGCATAAAACAACTAAGGTATCAAGATTAGCAAGAATCATTCAAAAAGTTAGTTATTTGTAGCGTCATTACCTTGAATTAATAACGCAAAATGACGCATTAAAATAAACAGCATTAAAGGATCAATATTTTCGATATTCAAGTAGAAAATATTTTAATTTTATGTCAGAATGTTTAGAAATACTTTTCTAAAGTCTTTTGTGATGTTTTGTTAAATAATGTATTCCAATTTCATGATTGATGAGTTCAGAGAAGACGACAAATTCATGTTTTTTTTTCAAATTTGTTGTAACATTTTATGATGTCAGTCGTATTCTCACTGTGACACATTGATATTGCTTTGATTCTCAGTGTAATGTTTATATTAGTATGATAAATGGTTTTATATTTTCCAGGGTAACATTATTTCCAATCAATGCATACATATTTGTGTTAACAATGTGTACAGTTCCCTCAGAAAGACAAGTATGAACTTTTGCCTAATGTGATATTTATATTCTTTTTATTAGTTTGTGTGAACTTTATCAGTATTTTACAGTAACTCTGTGTATTGATGATATGAAAAGTGTAGTTGTTTCCATTTATAGAAATCGCAATGGTTCCCATTTTCAAGTATTACTGTAGTGAATGCGAACACAGGTGTGGCAAACAGATTGTATTTAACGAAAATTACAGTTACTCAGTAAAATCGGAAAACCATATCGTAAATCGTTCATTTGCAAAATATCAGTTCATCATATCGAACTGGACTGTTCCTGTTGCAAAACATCAATCCATTGTCAGTATTCATGCGTTTCATACAAATTCCAATGTTTTCTAACTCTTCCTTTCTTGATCTTCCCCCATCTTCTGCTGCCAGATATTACGTTGACACTCACGTCATATACTACTTATAAGTAGCTCACACCACATTACCAGTAGGACTGTCGATATAGTAGACGATTCACATACAAAACTGAGGTGATACCAGACATAATAATCGTGAACATTAACACATTGAGATGCAGGTATATTCATACGATTATTATTGAAATGTACATGTTAGACTCAATGCTTGTTCATTATCCGAATACATCTAACGAATTATTGACTGAAACAGTAACACTGAGACTACTGTTGAGTGTGCACATAAATATAAACAGTATTTATTGTCAAACAGTTAGAATATTCATCAAATATCCTAAGATAATTATTTTTGGAAGTCGAATTCTATTGGTCGATTGCTATTGGTCAATATTATGGTTGTCCTAACTATCAAAGTCACACACTTCAATGTTGTATTCTATTGGTTGTACTAACTGTCAATGTCACTTCAAATGATGCTTCCCATTGGACGTCTTAACTATCAATGTCATAAATTTCCTTGTTGTTCCTTATTCAACCTAAATGTATAAATACGCATTATCTGTAACGTTTTATGACCGGGACCCGGATCCCTAGTCTGGGATCCTGATTTTCTTCTGGACTCGGACTTCGTACTTCTTGGATGCTTGTAGAATATACATTCTGCTTCATATCAGGTCTTCTTTTATTCAATAGGGTTGGGACACTCGGATTAGAGTAGCATGTTGTGTCGCCGGATCCTCAATCCTCGCTATCGTTTTCCGACAAAGGTAAACTCGTAATAATCCAAGCATATCAAAATGACCTGTTTATGTGTATGCGTAAGACAAACACAAAAAGAAATTAAACTTTTACAAATAATTGGAATAATATTATTCTTACATATCACCAATCAAATTATCAGAGTGAATAGGTAGATATTTGACCGATTCGTTCATCAATAAAAATCTACAAACATTCCACTTCTATTGGCAAGACATATACTCCATAATAATATCACAAACGGTGATTAATAATTATTTTCACAGGTAAGCTAAATAGCCATTTCCTAATATATGGTAATTCTATTCATTGTACTCAAGCGACTTGAAGGTAATGGCAGTTGAAATTACCAGTAAAATAGTCTCTACTATTTAATGTAGCAGAATGATAATTGTATTGTAGTTAGTGCATGTTAAGCTCGTCACCTGATATGCTTGAAACTATTACGGGTTCACTTTAGTCGATAGAAAAGAACGAGACAATGAACCAGTGACATGTTATGTTACTCTGATCGGTTGCCCCAAAGGAACTAACGAAGAAATCTTTATATAGCGTAGAAAGTGTATTCTACAAACACGCAGCCAGCACACAATGAACTCAAGCACACAAATCGCGTTTATTTATATGTCATAGAAATATCCTTGGGTTAGTCACAAAAATAGCACACTAAAATAACACAGTAACCAAGTACGGACAAGGATTTTCTTGGTGGGAAATGTGATCTCAAGGTCAACTGATCAGCCCATGAATAAAATCCAAAATTAAGGCATTTACCTATCAAGTTTTGGGGATCAAAAGTCATCAACAGTGCACAACTAAAATTGATCACTGTAATTCACTGGATAAATGATATTGAGTTCATTGAAAAATATGGATTTCCAATATGCGATCATAGGTTTACATTGTTATCATTACTAAGGAAACTGATACTTGAAACAAGGGGAAACTTGAATTTGCACGACGTAAGAAAAAAAGACAAAAAGTGATGGTAGATGGAAATCTTAACGACCCTGCAAAACCTTATTAATCATTTAAACAAAATACAGTCAACTATATATAGGTTTTATTAATATTTGTTATGCCTGCACGTAAACACGTCAACTTGATATGCTTGAACTATTACGAGTATACCTTAGTCGGAATACGAGAGCGAGGATCGACGATCCGGCGACACGACATGCTATTCAAATCCGATTATCCCACCCCAATATTGAGTAAAAATAAGAAGGCTTGATATGAAGTAGAACGTGTATTCTACAAGCATTCAGAAACTACGAGGTCCGAGTTCAGAAGATAATCAGGGTTCCGGACTAGGGATCCAGGACCGAGTCCTGGTCCTGGTTATAAAACGTTACAGATAATGCGTATTTATACATTTCGGTCGAATGGGAAACAGTATCGAAGTCTGTGACATTGACAGTTAAGACGACCAATAGGCAGCAACACTTGAAGTGACATTGATAGTCAGGACAACCAATAAGAAACAACATCGGAGCACGTGACATTGATATCTAGGACGACCATAAAATTGATCAGTAGGAACTAACTAATAGGAATTGACCAATAATTCTCTTAGAATATTGGATGAATATCCTAACAATATTTGATAATGAGTTGACAAATATCTCACCCTACTTATGTAAGGAAATACAAAACAGGTTGTTACATAAAATTAATAAGAAATCCATGTTGTTTGTTATACTGAACGGAATTTGCATTAAAGTCGTCAATGCAAAGAATGTTATATTGAATAACTTCCAAGTTGGCATAAAAGTAATTTTGTAGTGAATAATTTACAAACTATTATTCATACCATGATCTAATTTATGTTAAAGATTCAATAAAAACCAAGCCCGTCAATGTTCAATAAATCTTCACAAATCACTTTACTTTTTAATTTTTAAAGTGAATTAAAAAACTTACCAAAAATATTACTGAACAAAAACTACACCAAATTTAAACCCAGTCTAATTTTTCTAGTCTGTCATTCAAATTGTTGATAAGTTTCAAATAGTTGTTAGTTAAAACAACTTTATTCAAATTCTATAAAAAAAGTAATTTGTTTAAATCAGGCTCAAAGGTAAATAAACAAATAATCTAATGAAGTGTGAATAAAAGCGTTTTTTATTCTATATAACTAACTAGCAAGATTATTTGTCATAGTGTAGTGAACAAGAACACAGGTGGGGCAACCGAATTGTATTTAACGAAAATTACAGAGTTACTCAGTAAAATAGGAAAACCATATCTTATATCGTTCATTTGCAAAATATCAGTTCATCATATCGAACTGGACTGTTCCTGTTGCAAAACATCAATCCATTGTCACTATTCATGCGTTTCATACAAATTCCATTGTTTTCCAACTCTTCTTTTCTTGATCTTCTCCCATCTTCTGCTGCCAGATATTACGTTGACACTCACGTCATATACTACTTATAAGTAGCTCGCACCACATTAGAATTAAGTTATCTAAATTAGTCAAACTCCTAGAAAGCAGGTAGTAATCGACAGCTTTTTTGTAATGGTTGAGACTACACTGGAGATCAAACCCAGAATCTTCAGGCCTCTTTTCAAGTATTTAAACTATTCAGTTTAAAGAAGATGATACTTCCAACACACCTTTATCCTAAGCTACAAATTTTCTCCGTTATAATTGAACTACGTTGATCATGCTCTGTCACTAGAAATCTGGGAATTATTTGTCGAGAGGAGTTTTATTTTTATGACGAAATAACTATGTTTGGGACGTTAGATCCCCAGAAGTCACTTGGAAAAGGGTCGAAATTTTGGATGTTTTATGTTTTTGTGCATAAGTCGCTTAGTTGACCTTCAGCTTGCATTCTCCACTCTGAAAAGTCCTGACTGTCATTGGTTGATGGATTATTTTAGTAAGCTGTTTTGTGATTCTCTAAAGGACGTTGCTATCATTGTATAAATAAACTTGAGTTGTGTGCTTAGCAACCTCAAATTTTCTTGGTGCCTATAGAATATATTCTCTACGCCATATCAAAACTTCTTGCTTTTGTTAGCGGAGACAACGGATTAAAATAGCCTATTGTGTCACAGTATCGTTTACCGAGTAACGTGAATTCGTAATAGCATTCAAGCATATCGAACTAAAAGTGTAGTGAAGGAGAACACAGGTAAGGGCAACCGAATTGTATTTATCGCAAATTACAGAGTCAATCGGTAAAATAGGAAAACCATATCGTAACCGTTAATGTGTAAATCTTCAATCAATCATCAATCCACTGTCTGACATTTCACTTATTCATGCATTTCATACAAATTCCATTGTGTTCCCACTCTTCCTTTCTTGATCCTCTTCCATGTTCTGCTGCCAGATATTACGTTTTCACTCACGTCATATACTACTTATAAGTAGCTCGCACCACAAAAGTATCCATTAAGTCAATAATATAAAAATTCAACTATACTAGCCTCTCCACTTCACCTTTTTTTTCTATTAGTTTAATTACATCATCCAATTGAAACACAACTAATGTAACAATGAGAAAAAAGAAACAATGTTTTTTGTTGTTGTACAAACTGAAGTTACTTACATGTAGACAACCAATTGAGAATGGTATTAGAAGAAAAAAAACAACACTACAACAACAACCAACCTATAGATAGATAGAAGCATGTGATAGTGAAGTATTGTGACTGTAACGTAGCAATTATTATTATTTTTTCGCATATTGAAATGTGATTCTATTCTTAAAAGCTTACAAATAAGCTCTCTCTTCAATCATGAATATATTATTACGAAGTCAAATATTGCAAATAATTCATCAGTTTAATTCATAGAAAAATACGTAGTTTTTTCTTTTTAAAAAGATTTTAGTTCATGTGATTGTAATTGAATGTGAATTTTATAATAGTATTTTAGTGAAGGAGAACATAGGTGAGGACAGCCTAATTGTAATTAACGAAAATTACAGAGTTACTCAGTAAAATAGGAAAACCATATTGTAAACCGTTAGTCTGCAAAACATCAATCCATTGTCTGACATTTCACTATTCATGCGTTTCATACAAATTTCATTGTGTTCCCACTCTTCTTTCCTCTTGATCTTCCCTCATCTTCTGCTGCCAGACATGACGTTGACACTAACGTCACATACTACTTATAAGTAGTGCTCACCACAGTATTTTTAAACAATTCATAATAATAATTAATTTTTCTTTATAGATTTATCGAGATTGTTGAGTTTCATTGAAATGATGAGTTGATCGTTGTTAAGCCACTTTTAGTTACCTGGAAGCACTGGACGACTGTTTCATTCTGGTATGCGATTCATCAGCAGTGAGCATCCACGATCGCCTCTTGCGAGAATTGAACCTAAGACCACGCGAACGCTCAACCTGAGCGGGCATACGACGACGTTATTGTTTAACTTGAATCAATCTCTGATATTATGCAACCTCAATCATCAGTTTAATTCATAAAACGTACTCAGTTTTTCTTTTTAAAGATTTTAGTTCATGTGATTGTACTTGAATGTGAATTTATAATAGTATTTTTAAACAATTTATATTGTTAATAAATTTTTCTTCATAGATTTATCGAGATTGTTGAGTTTCATCCAAATGATGAGTTGATCGTTGTTAAGACACTATTAGTTACCTGGAAGCATCGGACAGCCATTGTCAAGTCCTAACGTCGGACTCATCAGCAGTGAGCATCCACGATTGCCTTTTGCGAGAACGCTTGGCCTGAGCCAACATCCAAAGGTTTTAATGTTTAACTTTAATCAATCTCTGATGTTACGCTAACTCACTCATTCTCTTTGGTATTTGATGCCTACACCCGACAGAGTTGAACTACACCAGTCACAGCCTCTTTCTAGAACTCTAAGAATTTCATTATGAAGTTAGTCACTAGTGAGCACATTTTCTCATTTTTCATAACAATTATCGATTCATAATTTCAGTGATGATTAGTTGTTTAATTTTGTTAAAAAAAAATTGAATTTCATAACACATATGATTGTTTTCAATTTGAAAGTTGGTATTTCATATTACATTTAATAATCTAATGACACTTCTATTAATCATAATATCAAAGTTATTGAAATATTATCCTAATGAAATTAACTCTTGATTCATTAATAAAAACAATAGTATGTTGTTAAAATTGAGAATCAATTCACAAGTGGTTAACTGAAATAGTTTATATGTTAGAATTCACCTAATATTGTCCGCTTTGAAACCAAAAGAATGAAGATAGTGCTCGTTGAATTGAAATGTAACTTACGTAGTGAGATTACAGATAACCTACTATTATATATGTTACGCTCGTCTCTAGGTATGCTTAAATCCATTACAGGTTCACCTTAGTCGTATAACGAGAACAAAAACAATGAACCAGCGTCCAGGTAGGCTACTGTGATCCCTTGACCAAAATGTATCAGCAAGAATTCTTGATATAGCGTAGAAAGTGTATTCTACAAACACACAGCCAGCACACAATGAATCCATGCACTCGAATTGCGTTTATTTATACTCCATAGAGATGTCCCTGGGACAGACACAAAAACAGCACACTAAAATGACACAGTAACCAATCACAGTCAAGGATTTTGCTGGTGGGAAATGTGATCTAAAGGTCAACTGATTGTTCCATGAAATAAATCGAAAATAAAGAGATTTATCAACCGAGTTCTGTGGATCTAGCATCACCAACGGTATATACAGATTTTGATTAGATTCCAAATATTTTGTTTAATTTAGATGATTACAAACAGTTGAATTATTGAGAAATACTGGCAAATACATCATTGAGAAGCACATGATAAATAGAGAAGGTAATAATTATCAGAGATATAGTTATTTTATGATAAAGTTTATTATAAGTGGAAATTTTGTTTTACAAAATGCAAAGCTAAAATATTCAAGTATTTTGATTTTGATAACTGAACAAACTTTATGATGGCTAAGTATTAGGGTCAGGATAAAAGAGTCTAATTATGCGACTGTAGGATTGCATACACTTTGTAACTTTACTATACTTCAGTATAATACAATATCTCTATTCTGACTAACTAGTATCTGATTAGTTATTCATAAAACTATACTTAAAGCTGTTCTGTGCCCTTGGTATGCTTTAATTCAACCGTTAGCATGATGATTGTTTCGTAGAGCACCTAAAAGTCAGCAATTCAGCCTCTGCTGCTCAGTCCTACCAAGATATCCTGTGTTAGGATATACTGATGTTTAAAGTGATAAGTACTATTGTGCACTTCTCAGTTTTCATTGCAAACTATTATTCAGTTTTAATCAGTACGTTGATGAGAAAATATTTTTGTAGGATCCAAACTGAGGTTTGAACTAAGGAATAACTGTTCGGGTAGTTCAGATAGGCGTCTTGCCCAGTAAAAACCAAAACAAGTGATTTGGGTAAATAACGGTTCTATTATTCTTCATAAATACAAATGTATATCATTACGTAAACAAATATTACCGCTCAGTTATTCCACCAAAAATTGTTCAGTTAATCAAATCAACAGCAACAAATAAATATTATTCTATCCTTTCTGGATAGATCAGATTCGTTCAAAAGATAATATTTGGTCACTTTACAACACGAATCTGGAAGAGTGTTTCAATTCACAATCAAAATGTACAATTCCAGTCTAAGCAAGCAACACAATCAAAAGAGGAACAAATCAATTTGGCCGCCGCCATGACTAATTATCAGCTTAAACAACATAAATGCAGTTCAGAAAGCAACACAGAAACTCAGTGAAGGCAAAAGAAATAGAAACTATAATAAAATACAAATATTATCATCATCTCGAAATGGAATCGAACAATTTAACAGACTAAATGTACAACTTAAGAAATCAATAAGGACTTATTACAATTGCCTACATGGAGGGATTTTCACAAACAATGCCTTCAAAAAATCAATCTTCCATTTTAAAGATGTTTGTTTCTCTACATTTTCACATTAACTGAACTAAATTTACATAACTGCTTGTGTATTTGTTTGAATTACATTGTAATATGTGTAAGTGGTCATTATATTAAATAAATAAATGTTTATCACAAAACCATTTAACTACATCACATAATTGATAGTTTAAAGTTAATTTCCGTTCTAAAAATTCATTTTTTTTCAAAAATGAAGAGTTTTTTAGCTTGTTTATGAAAAATATATGTGCAATTTTTTTTTAAAAGTTGATCAATACAAACATGTTAAGCATATACCAAAGATGAAATTGTAATTTACAAATATACAAGACAATACTTTGAACTAAAGTTAATTTTACATTTTCGTGTAACAAAATTGATCTTTGTCATTTACATTGAGAAGTTTTTTTATAAAAAAGCGCATACATTATGAAATTGTACAATTAATAGAAGATTAACCGGATATTTTCATCGCATTGAAATTGACTATTGAAATATGCATACGAGTTTATCTACATTAATATTGTACATTTTGGCGGCAATAATGAATTTTGAACAAGTCATTACAGCACCGAGTAAGTTCTATTTTTTCTTTTGTAAAATGGAAATATACATCGGGTTTTTTTTATAAAAGAATATGATCACAAACATTGTTTTTGTTTAGAGAATTTTAATTTAAGACACTCGTAAAAAGTTGATCAAGTGAAATGTCTGATATATTGACAATTGAACTAGTCTTTATGCACATTGAACTAATTTGACAATCGCGCACATTTTTTTTGAATGTTAAATGGTTAAAGGTAGTTAGATAATGAAACTGGATACGGATTATCACTTTGGTTACGTTTGCAAGGACGCTTTGGTGATAGGTCTCAGGGTTACTTAACGATTACCCGAAATCACCCTATAATATTGTCGTAATCCTTGAGTTTGAGCTTTTCTTGTAACGTATACCATATAAAAGTAGTCCGTTTCTATAATTCTTGTAAGTCTTAACATTTTAAGATTTTATGTTGAAAAATACTCTTGAAAAGAAGGAAAATTGTCCCCATTCATATTAGTGTATGATACAATTAACTATTGTTAACAAGCACATCTACACGTAATTTATAGGTGTCAAGGTTCACCTGTGTATCACTTAAATGGTATTGATACTTACAAGTATGTAAAAGCTAAATCGATCAATAACAACTGGATATCATTCAATTTCATGGACTAAAAGATTTTTCAAACTGCTAACATCACAGCACTACATTGAGTTCGAATAATGCGTCAATGTACAACAATCCTATACAAAAAATACTTAATTAACATTCTGAATTAGTATCGAGTATAAACGTCATTTCGAAGAGGGTCGAACCAATTCAATAATCCACGACTCCTGCTACTGGCAGTACTCGAACTCAGGACTTTCGGTTTGGTGGGTGAACGCCTAGTTTCTGGACCGCAGGGCCATTGCTTTATTCACAAAGGAAAATTTGGAATCATAAAGATTCTCATGAAATCAAAAAATATTATTATGATAATTAATCAGTCATGTATTTGATAATCATCTGACTAAATGAACAGTTAATCAGTTTGCACTGAACATTTATCAAAACACTATGGTGTAAAAATTACTGTACTGATATTAAAGAGAATTATTTGTAAGTCTATTTCTATTGGTCAATTCCTATTGGTTAATTCCTACTGGTCAATATTCTGGTCATCCTAACTGTCAATGTCACAGACGTAAATGTTGTTTCCTATTCGATCTAACTGTATAAATATGCATTATCTGTAAAGCTTATCATTACATTCTATTCCATTCCTTCCTTCATTCCTTCTGTACTCAACCTCATAGACAACTTCATCTAACGGTGTTGAGTTGTGATATATATTGGAGATTAGGGCAACAGTATTTGGAGTCGTATTGGAATATCTGAATTCGGTCAATCGGTAGGATTTCGAATAGCTACATAGCAGAATTATAACAATTACAATTATGTATTATCAAATAGTCAGTAATTTGTGAATGGCTACGTAACTAACAAATGTGAACAATTGTTACTTACTTGTTAAAATAGCTTCGTTGACATTTTATCGAAATTACAGATCTTATTGTAGAACGAAAGTGAGTCTCCTAGTCGAAGACCGATTGCAGAGAAAGTGGGCAACCCTGACGAACACCACTCTAGGTAATCAATTCCGATGATAGTTTGCCATAAGCTCTGAAGCAACCGGTATTGTTCAAGTAGAGAGCCTGTACAAGATTGATATCTTTCTTTGGTACACCTTTTAATGATGGACACTGTCAAAGAACCTCACGATCGACATAGCCAAATTTCTATTTAAGGTGAAGGAAGACAACTATTGTTGGCCGTCGAGATGTATGTCTACGTTATAGGAGATGAAGTAGTGTGAAATTTGGTCTATACATCCAAGTACAGGTCTGAAACCAACCTGGTTTTCTCGAGTCTGCTCTTCATGAGCTTTCATTAAGCGTCGAAGTATTATTGAGGTCAATATTTTCGATATTATATTAGTTAGACCGATTCATCTATGGTTGTCACAAGATGAGAGTCCAGTCAGATTGGGTTTCTAGTGTCGTTCTAATTCAATGCATTTTCTACGAATTTTCTACGAATCATACTTACTACTGATAATGTGATATGGACAATCTTAACATGATTTCAGTAATATGAACTGTTCAATTTCATGGCATATCCAGAATTGTAACATATTGAACAGTATTATTACAGTAAGATTAAACATTTTTTATACATTTGAAATCATCACGCAGTCATTGTAAGACCACCATTAGAAACATGGAAGCACTGCACAGCCTTTTCGTCCTGGTATGGGACTCATCAGCAGTGCACATCCACGACAGCTGCACCTCGCAGGATTCCAACCCACGACATTCGGTGTTGTGCGCGAACGCCTAACCATCGGACTACTGGACCGGCATCCAACGGTGTTAATGTCTAACTCTGATTGATCTACGGATTTTGGCGAGACCTCACCCATTTGTCTTCACTGGTTACTGCCTACACCCAACAGAGTTGAACTCCATTGGTCACATCTACTCAACTAGAAACTCGGAGAAGATTCCTCACGAAGCTAGTCACTAGTCAGCAAGCAGTGTTACGATATTTATTGTAGTTTTATTTTTTTGTATCACATTATAGGTATTCATCCAAATTGTGCAAATTTAGCTGAAGATTGTGATCCAAATATTCCATGTTGTACACCGTATATATGTCAAATGATAAATAGTTCAATTGGTTTATGTGTTGAATGTTTCGGATTAGGAGTTGATTGTCAATTTAATCATGATTGTTGTAGTAATCGGTGTCATAACCATGCTTGTACAATAGTGCCGCCACAGATCTAGTTAATGTTTTCTGTGAAAATGTTTACAATGTAAACAAAACGGTTAATTGACAAATATGAATAAATTTTGATAAATTTATGAATGAAAACTCTTATTAAACAATGTTGTTGTTTCTGATAATTCCATGATATATATAAGGAATAATTAGTTATTAACTGATTGTACGTTATAATTAATTGTCTACATTCAACCTACAATGTCTGTAATACTTCCGACATATAATGAATTGATACAAACCAATAAAATTGGCTGATAGTTTTATTTGAGAAACTTTCTCGTTTATAGACATAGATATATCGAGATTGTTGAGTTTCATTGAAATGATGAGTTGATCGTTGTTAAGCCACTATTAGTTACCTGGAAGCACTGGACAACTGTTTCATTCTCGTATAGGACTCTTCTATAGTGTGCATCCACGATTTCGGCTCGCGGGAATCGAATCCAGCAACTTCGGACTTATGCATGAATACTTAACCTCTAGATTACTGAGTCAACCTCGAACGGCTTTAATGCTTAACTTTAATCAATCCCTGATGTAACGCAACATCATTCACTGTCTATGATAGTTACTGCGTACATCCTATAGGGTTGAAATCCACTGGTCATGGTCCCACCATAGAACTCCGAGGATATCCTCCTTACTAGTATGCACATTTTATGATTTTTCATAACGATTATCGATTCACAATTTCAGTGATGATTAATTGTTTATCTCTGATTAATTAAAATTGATTTTCATAACACGTATGATTGTTTTCAATTTGAAAGTTGGTATTTCATATTACATTTAATAATCTAATGACACTTCTATTAATCATAATATCAAAGTTATTGAAATATTATCCCAATGAAATTAACTCTTGATTCATTAATAAAAACAATAGTATGTTGTTAAAATCAAAGAATCAAATAACAAGTGGTGAACTGAAATAGTTTATCACCTAATATTGGCTGCCTTGAAACTAATCGAATGAAGATATCGATCGTGGGATTGAAATGTAACTTACATAATGAAATAACCTGCTACTGTATATGTTACTCTCGTCTCTAGGTATGCTTAAAACTATTACAGCTTCACCTTAGTAGAATAACAAGAACAATAACAATGAATTATCGTCCAGGTAGGCTACTGTGATCCGATTGTCCCAATTGTACCAGCAATAAGTCTCGATATAGCGTAGAAAGTGTATTCTACAAACACCCAGACGGCACACAATGAATCAAAGAACTGAAATCGCGTTTATTTATACTCCATAGAGATTTCCTTGGGACAGATACAAAAATAGCAAACTAAAATAACACAACAACCAATGACAGCCAAGGAATTTCCTGGTGGGGAATGTGATCTCAAGGTCAACTGGTCAGTCCATGAAATAAATCCAAAATAAAGAGATTTATCAAGCGAGTTCTGGGGATCTAGCATCCTCAACAATGTACCATGCTTTTGATTAGATTCCAAATATTTTGGTTAATTTAGATGATTATAGAAAGTTGAATTATGGAGAAATACCGGCAAATGTATCAATGAGAAGCACATGATAAATAGAGAAGGTTATGATCAACACAGATTAAGTTATTTGATGATAAACGACATGTTGAAAATGAACGTTTATTATAAGTGGAAATTTTGTTTTACAAAATGCAAAGCTAAAATATTCAAGTAGTTTTGTTGGGGATGTTAGATCCCCAAAATTTGCTTGATAATGCCATATTTTGGTTTTCACGTTTTACCAGCATGGGCTGATCAGATGACCTTGAGATTTCAATTCCCACCAGGAAAATCCATGGCTGTGATTGGCTGCTGTATATTTTAGTATGCTATTTTCTTAACTGTCTCAAGGACGTTCCTATGTTGTATAAATATACGAGAGTTGTATGCTTGATTGTACTGTGATTGCTGGGTGTTTGTAGAATATACTTTCTACGCTTACAAAGCCTTTTCACTTCAGCCTCGGATTCAAGGTAGCCTCACTGGAAGCTGGTAAAGTCTCGTTCGCGTTTATCGACTAAGGTAAACTCGTAATAGCCTCAAGCATACTAAGTGACGAACTTATCAGTGGCGACGGTGATTTTGGAAATATGGATCCTGCCAAACTTGAATAACTACTTGAGCAGCAGCTGAAACTGATGTAGATGTTGACAAACATGAAGATTTCCCCTTCCACGCAGCCCAGCTCATCTAATGCATCACAGCTCCATCGGTCGACGGCATCGCAAATAGCATATCTGAATTTCATTATGATCCTGATGCAAATGTCACTTTTGACATGTGGTTCCGGCGTTATGAATATTTATTTAAATTTGATTTCGCCAACCAAGATGATGCTTGGAAGGTTCGGCTGCTACTTCGAAAGTTGGGCGCAAGTGAGCTGGATAAGTACTGTAATTTGATCCTGCCTTTGAACCCACGAGATTGTTCATTTTCTGAGACTGTTCAGACATTAAGCCTACACTATGGCGACAACTCGTCACTATTTAATGCTCGTTATCGATGTTTGAAGCTAATTATGAACGAAGATGATGACTTTCTAACGCATGTGGGCATCGTCAACCGTGAATGCGAACGCTTTCGGTTGAAGTCTTTGTCGGAAGACCAGTTCAAAGCCCTTATACTCATCTGCAGCCTCCAGTCGAGTAAGTTCAGTGATATTAGAACAAGGCTACTAAGTCGGTTGGAGCAAGATCCGAAGCTTACGCTTAATGAAATGGCTCATGAGTACCAACGTCTCACTAACCTACAACGAGACTCAACTATAGTTCAGAATGGTAGTTCAAGCCGATCTGAAATTCATTTGGTACAGCAGCCACCTAATCATAATAAGTCTGCCCATGCTACACCCAGTTCATCCCGCTCCAATTCTGCCCAAAAACCCAAAATGCATCCACCTTCTGCTTGCTGGCACTGCGGCTCATGGCACAATGTACGGAACTGCCCATTTAGGCAGCATAGATGCAGGAAGTGTAAAGTCATCGGTCATAAAGATGGCTTTTGCCTACAGAAAAAGCCAAAGCGATCCAGAAGTGCTAAGAAGCCTGTTCCTAGATCCAGTACCAATGCATTGAGCCTAATATCTTCCTGCCAAAGCTCATCACCAAGTGAGAGGAAATTTATTACTCTTAATATTAACGGTTATTTGTGTAGAATGCAAATAGATACTGCATCTGATGTCGCTATCCTCTCACGCAAAAATTGGACCAAATTGGGTAGTCCAAGCCTGCAGCACACAACACAAAAGCCTCGTACAGCATGTGGTAATTATCTTCGTCTGTTAAGACAATTGGAATGTAAAGTTGCTTTCCGAGATTCTTCGTTTACTGGGGTATGCTATATAACGCCAGCTGATCTAAATTTACTTGGATTAGATTGGTTCGACCATCTAAAATTGGCTGATGTCCCGTTAAATACCATATGCTACCTGGTATCACAACCACATGACCCCGAAGCATATACGAAGAAGCTGATGACAGAGTTTTCAACCATTTTTGAACCTGGATTAGGTCGGTGCACTGCTATGAAAGCAACACTTCGGTTGAAACATGGGGCTAAGCCTGCTTTTCGTCCAAAGAGACCTGTACCTTATGCAACACTAGCAACAGTAGATGAAGAGCTGGATCGCCTTCAACGACAAGGAGTTATTACTCCCGTTTCTTACTCCAGTTGGGCAGCACCTGTAGTCGTTATCAAGAAGGCCAATGGCACGATACGTATATGTGCTGACTTCTCTACAGGTCTCAACGCAGCTCTAGAACAGCATCATTATCCTCTGCCAGTCCCAGCAGATCTGTTCACTATGCTGAATGGGGGAAAGTTCTTCGCAAAGCTTGACCTAGCTGATGCTTATTTGCAAGTGGAAGTCGACGAAGCATCTAAAGAGCTGCTTACTATCAACACTCATCGTGGTTTGTTCCAGTATAACCGTCTACCTTTTGGAGTTAAGACTGCCCCATAGATCTTCCAACAACTAATGGATACTATCCTGTCAGATATCTCAGGGGTTGCAGCTTATCTCGATGATATCTTGATTGTTACGAAGACGTTAGAACAGCTACGGGAACGCACGAAATTGGTACTACAACGCATCAGTGACAATGGTTTCCGGTTACGCCCAGAAAAATGCCAGTTTCTATTGCAGTTGGTAAAGTATTTGGGATTCATCTTTGATGCCGACGGTCGCAGACCGGGTCCTGAAAACATCCGAGCTATCAAACTGATGCCCACTCCCACTAATGTTTCCGAATTACGATCTTTTCTCGGTTTAATCAGTTATTATTCAGCTTTTGTTCCCTCGATGCATGATATTCGCGCTCCATTGAATTGTCTACTGCAGAAGCAAAGCACATGGAACTGGACTAAAGAGTGTGAGGCGGCTTTTGGTAAACTCAAGTCTATAATTAGTTCGGAATTGTTATTAACACACTACGACCCATCCATGCCGATCATCGTAGCAGCAGACGCTTCAGCATATGGCTTAGGTGCTGTTATTTCACATCAGTTTCCAGACGCGTCAGAAAAAGCCGTTATGCATGCATCCCGTACACTGACCCCAGCAGAAAAGAAGTATAGCCAGATAGAGAAAGAAGCTCTTATCCCTTGTGTTTGCTGTTCGCCGTTTCCATAAGTTTCTGTACGGTCGGAGATTCACGCTCCTCATAGATCACAAGCCTCTGTTAGCAATATTTGGTTCAAAGTCTGGCATTCCAGCTCATTCTGCAAATCGTTTTCAGCGATAGGCCTTGGTACTTTTGGGGTATGATTTCGAAATCCAATATCGACGTACTCTACAATTCGGTCAAGCAGACGCTTTGTCACGACTCATTAATGATCAAGTATCGGCTGAGGAAAACATGGTGATCACATCTCTGTCAGTAGAAGACCACGCAGAATGTTATCTGACAACCGCAGTTCGCGCATTACCGGTGTCTGCGACAGACATACAAAATGCTTCTAGAGACGACCCAATCATCAAGTTGACGATGAAATATGTCACTAACGGTTGGCCGTCGAAAAAGTTTGAAGGTGACATGAAGCAACTGTATCAGCGGCGGGAGTCACTATGGATCGTCAACGATTGTCTGATGTTTGGTGAAAGAGTAGTGGTGCCAGAATCCCTTCGTGCAAAAGTGCTGAGACAGTTCCATCTTGGTCATCCTGGGATTGAACGAATGAAGTCCATAGCCAGGAGTTATGCATACTGGCCTCACATGGATCAACATGTCACAGCGTTGGTTGAAAAATGCATGCGGTGTCAGCAGGCGGCAAAGATGAATGCCGAAATTCCACCGGTTTCATGGCCCAAACCTGAGCATCCTTGGTCCAGGATACATGTCGACTTCGCTGGCCCAATAAATGGATCTATGTATTTAATTGTGGTCGACGCCTTTTCTAAATGGCCGGAAATCAGCCCCGTTATGCCGCCCACTACAACTAAGACTATACAGCTCCTTTCTGAAATTTTCTCAACAAACGGCATACCAGATGTGATCGTATCCGACAATGGCTCTCAATTCACCTCTTCCTAATTCCAGACTTTCTGCCAACGGCTAGCCATTAAACACTTAGGCTCGCCACCATACAACCCTCAATCGAATGGGCAGGCGGAAAGGTTTGTGGATACGTTTAAAAGAGCACTGCTTAAGTCAAAAGGGGAGGGGACGCCAGCCGAAGCGTTACAAAATTTCTTGTACGTCTATCGGACAACACCAAATGAATTGTTACCGGAGCAAAAGTCCCCAGCTGAAATCCTGATGGGAAGAAGATTAAAAACGATCCACAGCCTGATGCATCCGACTAATTCACCCTCATCAGTAGAGACAAAGCAGCAAAGACAATCCGCTTACGAAGTAGGATGCCCTGTGTTTGCCCGCGACTACAGAACGAACCATGGTCCTTGGGTGGAAGCGAGAGTGGTCAGAAGGGTTGGTCGAGTTATGTACGAAGTAGAGGTAGGAGGTGATAAATGGTCACGTCATTGGAATCAGATACACAGTCGGCTAGCCCCAGATCGCCCATCAAGAGCAGAAAGCCTTCCCCTTGACATCTTGCTTAATACCTTCAACCTACCGAAAGCCCCGCCACGAGAAGAAACTCAGCAGCAAGTTGTTCTTCGTTCCCGAAGGTATCCCCTCAGACAGCGGCGAACAATAGTCAAGGTGCAAGTCGACCCCAGGAGAACACGCTATTAAAAGGGGAGGAGTGTTGGGGATGTTAGATCCCCAAAATTCGCTTGATAATGCCGTATTTTGGTTTTCACGTTTTACCAGCATGGGCTGATCAGATGACCTTGAGATTTCAATTCCCACCAGGAAAATCCATGGCTGTGATTGGCTGCTGTATATTTTAGTATGCTATTTTCTTAACTGTCTCAAGGACGTTCCTATGTTGTATAAATATACGAGAGTTGTATGCTTGATTGTACTGTGATTGCTGGGTGTTTGTAGAATATACTTTCTACGCTTACAAAGCCTTTTCACTTCAGCCTCGGATTCAAGGTAGCCTCACTGGAAGCTGGTAAAGTCTCGTTCGCGTTTATCGACTAAGGTAAACTCGTAATAGCCTCAAGTATACTAAGTGACGAACTTATCAAGTTTGATTTTGATAACTGAACAAACTTTATGATGGCTAAGTTATTCACTCATAGTATTTGGGTCAGGATAAAAGGGACTAATTATACGACTTTCAGGTTGCATACACTTTGTAACTTTATTATAAGTCAGTATTATACAATTCATTTACAATATCTACATTCTGATAAACAAGTATTGGATTAGTTGATCATATAACTATACTTAAAGCTGTTCTATGCCGTTGGTATGCATTAATGCAACCGTTAGCATGATGACTATTTCGCAGATGAGCTAAAAGTCAGCATTTGAGACTCTACTGCTCAGTCCTACCAAGATATCCTGTATTAGGATTTAGTGAAGTTTAGGGAGATAAGTACTATTGTGTACTTCTCAGTTTTCTTCGCGAACTATTATTCAATTTTAATGGGTCCATTGTTAAGAAAATAGTTTTGTAGGATCCAAACTTAGGTTTGAACTAAGGATTAACTGTCTACGTAGTTTAGATACGCGTCTTGCCCAGTTGAAACAGTGATTTGGGTAAATAACGGTTCTAATATTCATCAGAAAAACGAATGTACATCATAACCCTAAACAAATATTACCACTTAGTTATTTCATCAACAATTGTTCAATTAATCAAATCAACAGCAACAAATAACTAATATTCTATCCCTCCTGGATAGATCAGATTCGTTCAACAGATAATGTTTAGTTGCTTTATAACACAAAGTATTTTCTCTTGTGGAAGAGTGCTTCAATTCACAATCAAAATATACAATTCCAGTCAAAGGAAGCAACACAATCAAAGGAAGGACAAATCAATATGGCCACCGCCATGACTAATTATCAGTTCAAACAACATCGATGCAGTTCAGAAAGAAACACAGAAACTCAGTGAAGGCAGAAGAAATAGAAAACATAATAAAATACAAATATTATCATCATCTCGAAATGGAATCGAACAGACTAACAAAATGTACAACTGAAGAAATCAATAAGAACGAATTACAACTGTGTACGCATGGAGGGATTTTCACAAACAAACCCTTCAAAAAATCAATCTTCCATTTTAAAGATGTTTTCTTCTCTATATTTTCATAATAACTGAACTAAATTTACTTAACTGCTTGTGTAATTGTTTGAATTACATTGTAATATGTGTAAGTGGTTATTATATTCAATAAATAAATGTCTATCACAAAACCATTTAACTACATCACATAATTGATAGTTTCAAGTTAATTTCCGTTCTAAAAATTCATTTTTATTTTAAATAATGAAGAGTGTTTTTAGCTTGTTTATGAAAAATATATGTGGAATTTTTTTTTAAAAGTTGATCAATACAAACATGTTAAGCATATACCAAAGATGAAATTGTAATTTAGAAATGTACAATACAATGGAATAAAATACTTTGAACTAAAGTTAATTTTACATTTTCATCAAACTAAAATGATCTTTGTCATTTACATTGAGAAGTTTTTTATAAAATAGCGCATACATTATGAAATTGTACAATTGATAGAAAAATTAACCGGATATTGTTAATCGCATTGAAATTGACTATTGAAATATGCATGTTAGTTTATCTACATTATTATTGTACATTTTGGCGGCAATAATGAATTTTGAACAAATCATTACAGCACCGAGTAAGTTCTATTTTTTCTTTGTACAATGGAAATATACATCGGATAATTTACACTCCAACATTATCAAAACACTATGGTGTCAAAATTACTGTTCTGACATTCATCCAATATCCTACCAGAATTATTTGTAAGTCTAAACCAATTGGTCATTTCCTATTGGTTAATTCCTACTGGTCAATATTCTGGTCATCCTAACTGTCAAAGTCACAGACTTCAATGTTGTTTCCTATTCGATCTAACTGTATAAATATACATTATCTGTAAAGCTTATCATTCCATTCCATTTCATTCCTTCCTTCATTCCTTCTGTACTCGACCCCATGAACAACTTCATCTAACGGTGTTGAGTTGTGATATATATTGGAGATTAGGGGAACAGTATTTGGAGTCGTATTGGAATATCTGAATTTGGTCAATCGGTAGGATTTCGAATAGCTACATAGCAGCATTATAACAATCAGAATTATGTATTCTCAAATAGTCAGTAATTTGTGAATGGCTATGTAACTAACAAATGTGAACAATCGACACTTACTTGTTAAAATAGTTTCGTTGACATTTTATCAAAATTACAGATCTTATTGTAGAACGAAAGTGAATCTCCTTGTCGAAGACCGATTTCATAGAAAGTAGGCAACCCTGACGAACACCACTCTCGTTAATCTAATCCGATGATTGTTCACCTTAAGCTCTGACGCAACCGGTATTGTTCAAGTAGAGAGCCTGTACAAGGTTGATGTCTTTCTTCGATACACCTTTTAATGATAGACACTGTCAAAGAACCTCACGATCGACATGGCCAAATTTCTATTTAAGGTACAGGAAGACAACTATTGTTGGCCGTCGAGATGTGTGTCTACGTCGTAGGAGATGAAGTAGTGTGAAATTTGGTCTATACACCCACTTGCAGGTCTGAAACCAACCTGGTTTTCTCGAGTCTGCTCTTCATGAGCTTTCATTAAGCGTCGAAGTATTATTGAGGTCAATATTTTTGAAACTATATTAGTTAGACCAATTCCTCGGTGGTTGTCATAAGAGGACAGATCAGTCAGATTGGGTTTCTAGTGTCGTTATAATTCAATTCATTTTCTACGAATTTTCTACGAATCATACTTACTACTGATAATGTGATATTGACAATCTTAACATGATTTAAGTAATATGACTTGTTGAATTGAATGGCATATCCAGAATTGTAACATATTGAACACTATGATTACAGCACGACTAAATATTTTTTTGCACATTTGAAATCATCAGTCATCAGTCAATAATGGTTAGACCACCATTAGAAACATGGAAGAACTGCACAGCCGTTTATTCCTGGCATGGGACTCATCAACAGTGCGCATCCACAACTCCTGCACTCCGCCAAATTCGAACCAAGGACCTTCGGTATTTTGCGCGAACGCCTAACCATCGGACTACTGGACCGGCATCCAACGGTGTTAATGTCTAACTCTGATTGATCTACGGATTTTGGCGAGACCTCACCCATTTGTCTTCAGTAGTTACTGCCTACACCCGACAGAGTTGAACTCCATTGGTCACATCTTCTCAACTAGAACTCGGAGAAGATTCCTCACGAAGCTAGTCACTAGTGAGCAAGCACTGTTCCGACATTTATTGTAGTTTTATTTTTTTGTATCACATTATAGGTATTCATCCAAATTGTGCAAATTTAACTAAACAATGTCAACCAAGTATTCCATGTTGTACACCGTATCTATGTCAAATAATAACTTGTTCAATTGGTACATGTGTCCGATGTTTCGGATTAGGAGTTGATTGTCAATTTAATCATGAATGTTGTAGTAATCGGTGTTATAACCATGCTTGTACAATATTGCCGCCACAGATCTAGTTAATTTTATATGAAAATGTTGACAATGTAAACAAAACGGTTAATTGACAAATATGAATTAATTTTGATAAATTTATGTATGAAAACTCTTATTAGACAATGTTGTTGTTTCTGATAATTCCATGATATATATAAGGAATAATTAGTTATTAACTGATTTTACGTTATAATTAATTGTCTACATTCAACCTACAATGTCTGTAATACTTCCAACATATAATGAATTGATACAAAACAATAAAATTGGCTGACAGTTTTTATTGAGGAAATTTATTGTTTATAGACATAGATATATCGAGATTGTTGAGTTTCATTGAAATGATAAGTCGATCGTTGTTAAGCCACTATTAGAAACCTGGAAGCACTAGATGGCCGTCGTCACGTCCTAACGTCGGACTAATCAGTAGTGACCATCCACGATTGCCTTTTGCGAGAACGCTTGGAATGAGCCAAAACCCCCGACTGTTTCAATGTTTAACTTGAATCAATCTCTGATGTTACACTAACTCACTCATTCTCTTTGGTAGTTGATGCCTACACCCGACAGGGTTGAACTACACTTGTCGCAGCCTCTTTCTAGAACTCTAAGAATTACATTATGAAGTTAGTCATTAGCGAGCACATTTTATGATTTTTCATAACAATTATTGATTCATAATTTCAGTGATGATTAGTTGTTTATCTCTGATCGAACGAAATTGATTTTCATAACACATATGATTGTTTTCAATTTAAAAGTTGGTATTTCATGTTACATTCAATTATCTAATGACACTTCTATTAATCATAATATCAGAGTTATTGAAATATTATCCGAATGAGATTAACTCTTGATTCATTAATAAAAACAATAGTATGTTGTTAAAATTGAGAATCAAATAACAGGAGGTGAATGGTAGAATTCACCTAATATTGTCTGCCGTGAAACTAACAGAATTAAGAAAGCGATCGTTGAATCGAAAAATGTAACTTACATAATGAAATTACAGATAACCTTCTATTGTATAACTTACGCTTGTCTCTAGGTATGCTTAAAACTATTACAGGTTCACCTTAGTCGAATGACGAGAACGAAAAAAATGAACCAGCGTCCATATAGGCTACTGTGATCCCTTGACCAAATTGAATCGGCAAGAAGTCTTGATATAGCGTAGAAAGTGTATTCTACAAACACACAGCCAGCACAGAATGAATCAAATATATCATTGAGAAGCACATGATAAATAGAGAAGGTAATGATTATCACAGATTAAGTTATTTGATGATAAAGTTTATTATAAGTGGAAATTTTATTTTACAAAATGCAAAGCTAAAATATTCAAGTAGTTTGATTTTGATAACTGAACAAACTTTATGATGTCTAATTTATTCACTCATAGTAGTATTAGGGCCAGGATAAAAGGGTCTAATTACACGACTGTAAGATTGCATACACTTTGTAACTTTACTATACTTCAGTATAATACAATATCTCTATTCTCACTAACTATTATCTGATTAGTTAATCATAAAAACTATACTTAAAGCTGTTCTAGGCCATCAGTATGATTTAATTCGACCGTTAGCATGATGATTGTTTCGTAGAGCACCTAAAAGTCAGCAATTCAGCCTCTGCTGCTCATTCGTATCAAGATATCCTTTATTAGGATATACTAATGTTTAAAGTGATAAGTACTATTGTATGATTCTCAGTTTTCATTGCAAACTATTATTCAGTTTTAATCTGTACATCGATGAGAAAATAGTTTTGTAGGATCCAAACTGAGGTTTTGGACTGAGGAATAACTTTCCAGGTAGTTCAGATACGCGTCTTGCCCAGTAGAAACCAAAACAAGTGATTTGGGTAAATAACGGTTTTATTATTTATCAAAAATACATATGTATATCATTACCTAAACAAATATTACCACTCAGTTATTCGACCAACAATTTTTCAATTCATCAAATCAACAGCAACAAATAAATATTATTCTATCCTTTCTGGATAGATCAGATTTCTTCAAAAGATAATATTTGGTCACTTTACAACACGAATCTGGAAGAGTGTTTCAATTCACAATCAAAATATACAATTCCAGTCAGAGCAAACAACACAATCAAAAGAGGAACAAATCAATATGGCCACCGCCATGACTAATTATCAGCTTAAACAACATAAATGCAGTTCAGAAAGTAACAAAGAAACTCAGTGAAGGCAGAAAAAAAATGGAAATTATAATAAAATACAAATATTATCATCATCGCAAAATGGAATCGAACAGACTAACAGACTAAATGTACAACTTTAGAAATCAAGAGGGACATATTACAATTGCCTGCATTGAGGGATTTTCACAAACAAACCCTTCAAAAAATGAATCTTACAGTATATAGATGTGTTTTTCTCTATAGTTTCATAATAACTGAACTAAATTTACATAACTGCTTGTGTAATTGTTTGAATTACATTGTAATATTTGTAAGTGGTCATTATATTCAATAAATCAATGTCTATCACAAAACCATTTAACTACATCACATAATTGATAGTTTCAAGTTAATTTCCGTTCTAAAAATTCATTTTTTTTTCAAAAATGAAGAGTTTTTTTGGCTTGTTTATGAAAAATATATGTGGAATTTTTTTTAAAAGTTGATCAATACAAACATGTTAAGCATATACCAAAGATGAAATTGTAATTTACAAATATACAAGACAATAGAATAAAATACTTTGAACTAAAGTTAATTTTACATTTTCATCTAACAAAATTGATCTTTGTCATTTACATTGAGAAGTTTTTTTATAAAAAAGCGCATACATTATGAAATTGTACAATTGATAAAAAATATTAACCGGATACTTTAATCGCATTGAAATTGACTATTGAAATATGCATACGAGTTTATTTACATTATTATTGTACACTTTAGCGGTAATAATAAATTTTGAACAAATCATTGCAGTACCGAGTAAGTTCTTTTTTTTTGCACAATGGAAATATACATCGGATTTATTTTTATAGAAGAATATGATCACAAACATTGTTTTTGTTTAGAGAATTTTAATTTAAGACACTCGTAATAAGTTTGTCAAATGAAATGTCTAAAATATTGACAATTGAACTAGTCTATACACACATTGAACTATCCCCATAGTGTTAACTAAATTATATCGACTCCAGTGACAGTTCCCCATAAGCTCTGACGCGACTAGTATTGTTCAAGTAGAGAGCCGGTACAAGATCGATGTCTTTGTTTGGTACACCTTTTAATGACAGACGCCGCTACAGAAACTCACGATTGACATAGTCAAATTCCGCTTTAAGGTACAGGAAGACAACTATTGTTGGCCGTCTAGATGTGTGTCTACGTTATAGGAGATGAAGTAGTGTGAAATTTGGTCTATACATCCACGTACAGGTCTGAAACCAACATGGTTTTGTCGAGTCTGCTCTTTACGAGCTTTCGTTATGTGTCGAAGTATTATTGAGGCCAATATGTTCGATACTATATTAGTTAGACCGATTCCTCTGTGGTTATCACAAGAGGAGAGACCAGGCAGATGGATTTTCTAGTGTCGTTCTTATTCAGTGAATTTTCTACGAATTTATTACAACTTAAACCTACTACTGATAATGAGATATTGACAATCTTAACATGATTTAAGTAATATGAACTGTTCAATTCAATGGCATATCCAGAATCGTAACATATTGAACATTATTATTACAGTACGATTAAATGTTTTTTTACACATTTGGAATCATCAGTCAATCATTGTTAGACCACCATTAGAAACATGGAAGCACTGAAAGACGGCTGTTTCGTCTTGGCATGGGACTCATCAGCAGTGCGTATCCACGACTCCTGCAACTCGCAGGATTCCAAACCACGACATTCGGTGTTGTGCGCGAACGCCTAACCATCGGACTACTGGACCGGCATCCAACGGTGTTAATGTCTAACTCTGATTGATCTACTGATTTTGCGCCACCTCATCCACTTGTCTTCTGTAGTTACTGTCAGCACCGGACAGAGTTGAACTCCATTGGTCACATCTTCTCAACTAGAACTCGGAGAAGATTTCTCACGAAGCTAGTCACTAGTGAGCAAGCACTGTTCCGATATTTATTGTAGTTTTATTTTTTTGTGTCACATTATAGGTATTCATCCAATTTGTGCAAATTTAACTAAACAATGTCAACTAAGTATTCCATGTTGTACACCCTATATATGTCAAAGAAGAACTCGTTCAAATGGTACGTGTGTTAAATGTTTCGGATTGGGAGTTCATTGTCATTTTGATAATCAGTGTTGTAGTAATCTGTGTTATGATCATCGTTGTACAATAGTGCCACCATATATCTAGTTAATTTTATGTGAAAATGTTTACAATGTAAACAAAACGGTTAATTGACAAATATGAATTAATTTTGATAAATTTATGAATGAAAACTCTTTTTAAACAATGTTGTTGATGATAACTTTCTGATAATTCCATGATGTATAAGGAATAATTGTATGTTTTAAATATTTGTCTACATTCAACCTACAATGTCTGTAATACTTCCGACCTAATGATTTGATACGAACCGATACCATTCGCTCATAAGTTTTTATGGAGAAAATTAATCATGTAAAGACATACATGCAAATATATCATTTCAGAGTTGAGCAGTGATGTCATTCAAGGACTATAAATGTCATATAATCAATAAGATATTTTATAGCATCTTACTTAACTTTTCTAGGTGCAAAATATACTTATAAAACACTGTAATAACCAGTAGACAGATCAAAAATTAAATACATAATATGTTTATATTTATATTGAAATAAAAATTCTAAATAACTTAAGTCATAACAAATTCCTATTCTAGCAATTGAATAATGTAAGATATTTTCACCCTTGAACAATCAATGCTTTGGTGAAATTACTATGGAGAGTTAAACCGAAGGTTAGGCTTTCGCTCATAAGACCGAAGGTCCTTGGTTCGAATTCTGTGAGTTACAGGAGTCGTAGATACGCACTGCTGATGAGTCCTATGCCAGGACGAAACGGCCATCCAGTACTTTTCAAGTCACGACTCAAAGATGGTGTGCAAATAGAGTATTCAATGTAATGTTTTCGTTTTTAACTGACTCAGAGTGTAAATTAGCATAATACAATCTTCCTCGTCTGCCTCAGTTTTCTCAGTGGTAGTAGTAGCATTGTCGAAAAGGAATCCATCATTGGTTTGAATATTTCATTGTTTAATTCTTATTATCAACTGATTTGGTAATTTCGTCCCATTCCAAAGTATTTCCAACAGAATATTAACTACAAAGTATGTATTAATGGAGATGGAAGTTGACTAACAGTCCTACATAACGCGCTGACTGGCAGTTATTACGTATAAGTAAAATGAAATTTCATTATATTCGCTATTTTGACGTACGATAATCAGCTTTTGTTGATGTCACTGAAGACTTGTCTTGTACTATTGTCATACATGAGATGCAGCATCAGCAACGAGTAAGGGGAGATCTGATGCAGATGTGAAGGCGCGGATCGGCAAAACGAGGGTAGCATTTATACAATTGAACAACGTCTGGAACTCAAACAACTATCAACCAACACCAAAGTCACAATTTTCCATACATATGTCAAGAGAGTTATACTCTATGGAGCGGAAACTTGTGGAACTACGAAACCCATCTTCCACAAGATACAAGTATTTATTAACAGATATCTACGCAAAATACTTCAGATCCGTTGGCCAAACACCAACAGCATCCACGTACTGTGGGAGAGAACAAAGCAAATTCCAGAGGAGGAGGAAATTATAGGGAAGCTCTGAAAGTGGATGGGACACACATTGAGCAAAGCACCCAACTGTGTTACAATACAAGACCACACTTGAAACCCCCAAGGCAAAAGGAAAAGAGGAAGGCCAAGGTATATATATATATATATATATATATATATATATATATATATATATATTTAAGAGTGACTTCAATACAAATGGTTATCGTTTGTAAAATTGCTTCATAGGATAAATTGACTTTTTACGAATTGTAGTGAAGGACACGAGAGTGATTGAGAATGATTCCAATAAAACTCACAATCATCTACATAATAACCTATAACATAGTACACATTCTCATAATATCAATGACATGAAAGAATTTCACAAAATCAACTGAAGCTCATGAAATCGAATAAGAGATTCAAGTATTATTTCTTTTAATAATCCGTGAACAATTTAATTGATAACTAGATTGTATTCTGAAATAAATATATATGAGATAATGTTTTTGAACAGCGTAAACAAGTGATGATTAAAGTAAGAAATAAACACAATAAAATAGACATTTGGATTATCGGTTCTGATGTGTATGGACTATTACGAGACAATCCGCTCAATATGCTGATATGAAAACTACGACTGGTGCGAATCCAGTCCTTGATTCCAGCAGACGAAGAATCCAAACCCTATATAATAATAACAATAATAGTAATAATAATAATGATAATAATAATGTGTAAAAACACAAACCTCTAAAGCTCTAACTGAAAATATCGTAACAGTGCTCACTAGTGACTACATTCGTGAGGAAATTCTCGGAGTTGTAGTTGAGAAGATGTGACCAATGGAGTTCAACCCTGTCGGGTGTAGGCAGTAACTACCAAAGACAAATGGGTGAGGTCGCGCCAAAATCCCTAAATCAATCAGAGTTAGACATTAACACCGTTGGATGCCGGTCCAGTAGTCCGATTGTTAGGCGTTCGCGCACAATACCGAAGGTCATGGGTTCGAATCCTGTGAGGTGCAGGAGTCGTGGATGCGCACTGTTGATGAGTCCCATACCAGGACGAAACGGCCGTCTTTCAGTGCTTCCATGTTTCGAATGTTGGTCTAACAATGATTGATTGATGACTACAAATGTGTAAAAACACAAATCTCCAAAGCTCTAACTGAAAATAATAATAATAATGTGGATTTTCTTCCGGTCTAATACAAAATCACTGATTTGAACACAATGTTCACCAATTCTAAGAGGGTAAGATGCCTTTTGTTGTAAGGACTGTAAGATGAATTTTCGACAAGTTTTCTCGCAGATCACTAATTGCCTCGCCATTAATTGAATTCAATATTGATGCACACTGTATAGTAGTTTAACATTTTTGTTGTATTCAATCTGAGTCTTTATAACACAATCACTTTTTTGTGAATTCCTTATTGATAATTGTATCATTCAGTATTGTAAGTTTCGTTGTAGTGAGTAATTTTCAAAACCACTTGTATACTATTGTTAAATATTTCTATCTAATATTCTGAAGAGTAACTTTTAAATGTTGATTTAATAGTTAGTATCTGTCAGTTATGCTCAGCAGTGAAAGATATCTACCATTTCAGTTTGTTAAAATCTTCAATCTGCTTAGTTTTTAACCATGGAAAGTTCCGCTTACAAAATAGTTGTAAATCATTGTGAAGCGAAGTACCGGAAAAATGTAACAGAAGCACTGAACTTGTTAGCATAATTTGCTATACATCTGTCGAGTAACAAACACATTGAAATCAGAGTACCTTCTATGTGATTGATGGCAGAGCAGTTATAGCAGCTAAACTGGTAGAAGACCTTGATGATTGACTGTGGCTGAAGTTTGATGTATTAATAAGATATCCATTTGATTCATTACCGGTTACATACAATCTAAGCAGATGTTTATTGTAAAATTGCACAAGTGGTGCTGAAAAGTATTCTTCACGATAGTTAGTTTTCGTGCATTTCATAGTTGGAAACATTAACGCCAATATAGTTGGTTGTATACAAGTAAATACAATTAGCAATCATAATTTTTCTATTTAAACAATTATAAAACATGATGGTTGATTAACTTTGTTTGTACAAATGGGAATTAGATAGACCAATCAATTCGTCATACTGTGCTGATGAATCTGATCGATTTGCTGAACAATGTCAGGAATAAATGTACAAAGAGAAATGTTGCTTAAATATAACTAAACTAAGTGAATGACAATTAATTTCTTCTTTTCACAAAAATAACCACACAAACAAGCACTTTTTTATATGATAATTTGCAATTGCCAACTCCGTCATACATATGTTTAATTACATGTTTATTTTCATCAAATGGTCCCAAAAGATAATGGTGGACTTCCATTAACTAGACAGCCTAAGAACATTGATGTATACACTACTCAGGATACAGTTTTCACTATGATCTCACAGTCAAAGTAATTGTACTTACACAAACGAGCATTCATTTGAGGGTCATTATAGGATCTCGAAACAGAGTGACATAGAGTATTCGATAAAATTCATTAACCTGATGTTATCGTCTTGCAGTGAACGAGAACACAGATGGGGCAACCGAATTGTATTTAGTGGAAATTACAGAGTTACTCAGTAAAATAGGAAAACCATATCGTAAATCGTTCATTTGCAAAATATCAGTCAATCATATAGAACTGGACTGTTCCTGTTGCAAAAGATCAATCCATTGTCTGACATTTCACTATTCATGCGTTTCATACAAATTCCATTGTGTTCTAACTCTTCCTTTCTTGATCTTCCCTCATCTTCTGCTACCAGACATTACGTTTACACTCACGTCATATACTACTTATAAGTAGCTCGCACCACAGTCTGACCAACACAATCAACGATTTATTACTCGCTTTCTAAATTCACACGATGAAAAGCAAAACCTATACACTAAAAGATAGCTATCTGTGATATGAAAGACAAGTTTCATTCTGGTTTTACCTTGTGATGCAACCAATTTTAAAAATTATTTCCTATTTCTTGTTACTTATCCAAGCTTTTCTCGTCTAGTCACTGTGATTTAATATATTGTATAACCTATGACATTGGTTTTCGATTGTTAAACTTCCATCTCCATGCTCTTCACAAACTTTTCTTATACAAACGAATTAAAAATCTCTATTATTTATTGATAACCAATAGTTTGAGTCATTCCACATCTACATGTCAGGAGCAAGCTGTATGAAGATTTTATTGGTCTGCGGTGTGTGAACTGACAGATTTTTTTAACAAGTAGATAGTAATATTATTTCTTGGTTTCATTCAGTCAAAAAAGAATTCACTAATTTACCAATCTATCATGATTGTTGTTCTCTCTATATTCAATCATATTAAAAAGAAGGATATACAAGAAATTCTCCAAGATACATTGAACTTCATGAATCCATATCATCGATGATGTTAGTTTGGGAAACTGAATTGATGTAAACCTTCATCGATTTTATCGTATTCCATAAACTGTTTAAGTATAAGAAAAGTTCATATATGAAGTTAGAATACTGAATATAACACAAGTTACTGATGATGTAGTGTTCTTAGAGCTAGATAGCTAAATTGCGTAGCCTTAATTACAGTTATTGCAAACTTTAATAAAAGTGCAAACAGATTTTAAGTTTATACGTAATTCCTAATTAGAGTTAAGGACCTCAGGTTTAGAATAGGGAACAAGGTTCGGTGTTCAGAGTTAAAGTTATTCACTTGAGATAAGGATTGTGAATCTAGAGTTTGCGCTTACGGTTACGATAAGTAATAATGAAACTCAACTAATTGTATTGTGAACAGTTTAATCTTCTCACAACTGAATAATAATTTGCACCGCGAGTCGATAAATGAACACATTCTCTCAGTTATATTCTACAATTAATCACGTTTTTCTAATTTTAGATGATTGAATAAGATTTCAACGATTTTTTATTCATCAAATGCTGGTTGAAACAGTATAAAACCACACTATGTGTGCATATCATCTTGAGCACAAGTGATTTGTGATAGTCGTTCAATTATATTTCTCCAAAAAATCTTATTTATTGATAATCAGGGATCCAATTCAATTGATCTCCATCATTTCAAACTACGTGACTAGATGACAAATAAGATTTTATAATATTATTGTATACTGTCTGTCTAAATAATGAGTCGAGGTTTCGATGGACTTGTTACGCCTGCACATAAATACGTCAACTTGATATACTTGAACTATTACGAGTATACCTTAGTCGAAATACGAGAGCGAGGATTGAGGATCCGGTGACACAACATGCTACTCAAATAGGATTATCCCGATCCCCAAATTGAATAAAAATAAGAAGACTTGATATGAAGTAGAACCTGTATTCTACAAGCATCCAGAAAGTACGAGGTCCGAATCCAGAAGAGAATCAGGATCCCGGACCAGGGATCCGGGATCGGGTCCTGGTCCTAGTCCTCGTCGTAGTCATAAAACGTTACAGATAATGCGTATTTATACATTTTGGTCGAATAGGAAACAGCATCGAAGTCTGTGACATTGACAGTTAAGACGACCAATAGGAAGCAACATTTGAAGTGAGATTGATAGACAGGACAACCATAAAATTGACCAGTAGGAATTAACCAATAGGAATAGACTAATAATTCTCTTAGGATATTGGATGAATATCCTAACAGAACTTATGCTTATCAATAATTCGAATGTCGATTTCATTCTGCTGCACATCTTATCAATGTGCAAACATCGATATCACACAACAAGTATTTTATACTAACAATAGAGTCTCTATTTCACGAAAAGAGTCAAGTTCGTGAAATTTTATTGATAATTTTCATTTTCGGTCCTGACACTGACTATTCAGAAGCATGGTACCCGAATAATCCATGCAACGAAACAAAAAATCAGTAGCGAAAAGTGAAACGAAGATTAAAATTTATATACTTTCTTCATGTATACCACCCAACTAGATATTAAAGAATTTTATTGCTCTAGCAATCGTTATATAGAAATTAAATTCACCAAGAACTATTTGTTGAAATTTTGAATGCTTTAAAGTTTATTCAATTCCACTAAATTGTTAACAAATAACTTAATTTATGAGAAAGCTCTTTGGTTAATCTAAATTTCTATTGCTTATCTTCGTGAAGGAAAACGTTAGTACTAAAAGTGTTAACCTCTGTGAAATAGGGGCACATACTTTACGACGTTGTGGTTAATTTTGTGTGTTGTTTGGGAGTAAAATGCAATCAACCTAACACCTGAAACTCTGAGTAGCATACCTTTAGTCCATTCACTACTAGTATGTAGAATCACAGAAAAATGAAAGTGAGGTTTGAAAACCTCTAAGTAATGTAAGTAAGATAATGTAGCAATATAAGTTTAATTGATAGTATCCATGTTCAATAGGTCTTATATACGAGTGGTCTAGAGTATTCACACATTACTTTGTGTAAGAAGTTACTATCCATTTGATCAAAAGAATCCATGTAATTTAAGAAATTTTTATAGTTGTTTTACAATGGTTGATTTAGTTTGATTTAAGTAGCATTGAACTTCTAGTTTTCCAAACTCATTTTAATTCTTCATTTCTCATTTAGCTACTTAGTAATATAGAGTAGTTTGATTATTTTAAGTAAATAATTCTAACGACGGTTGTTGGTGTATTGTGACAATTGTGTTGATTAAATATCTGACTTGGATAATGGACGAAGTCAAGTTAACTGATCTAATCAGTCTTCGAAAATCCCTCACTTCATGAGTAGGTAGTAGTGATCCTACAAAGGTAACTTGTGCGTGACCAAACAAACAATCGATTTTCCAAAATAATAACTAATGTAGAGGCTGTGTATCATTGACACTAAAGGTCAATTGCCTTTCTGTGCTTTTTATTCTGATTAATAATGGGAATAATTAAATGACCCGCTGTTTAAGCTCTACAATTTAAAATACTTCTTGGAGATGACTGATTGTCAGTGCATATGACACACATGGTTTATGCACAAACACATGATACAAGAAAGTTTTGAGGTTACGACGTATATTGATGTTTAGTTTTTGTAGTATGGAAGTGAAATAAGTTCTTTGTAAGCCATAACGGCGTTCAGTATTATCAACAAAAGTGTACAAAATAACTCAAAGAGGAATATTAGTTTACAGCTAATATTTTTGATCAATTAGGTAGTGAAACAATTCATTTCCAAACAAACACATAATTTTCACATGTTTGAACCATGGGGAATTCAGTAAGTCTGTCAAATTGTCGTCTAGATAATCTATTGTGGCGTTAAACTTTTTTTATCGTCAATTTCCCTTATATCTCCGTCTTGATGATCGCTGCGAGAGAACATGAGTCGTTTCCACAATCTCTTTCTTATTCAAATTATTTTATGATCGAGACAAATAAAGGATTTAATTCAAATATGTATAGTCGATATTGACATCGAATTATTTAAACTGTTAAATAGTTAAATACTTAAATAACTATATGTGTAGGTGGCAAGTAATGCCCAAGCGTACATGCGCATACAAGTTCAACAATGATAAAAGTACAAGATATATGTGAGGTGCTACAAATCTTTTGTGAATTGTGATTCCAAAGATAGTGGTCATTGACAACTGTGGTCGTCATTGACCCAATTTATCAACCAATCAGGAAAATCATAGGTAACATAGGATCAAGAAACCAATCAAAAGGGGGATACAATGAAAACAACGACAGGTTTAAGGTCAACAGCAACCAATCAAGATCGAGGTAAGCAGAACAAGCTACAGGTCAAACGTGGAGAAATCCGAATACTCTTCACTTCACCTATCTGAAGTTTGTGCTGATTGATGATGTTGTTCAGAAGAATAATGATGAAAGCTCCACAACCAAAACATATCCAGCTCAGAGAACCAAACACCACCACCAAAATATGCTATATTCATTACTAATGATTACAAATGAATTCCAAATATATAGATTGTACGGTGAAAGTTTCGTTCTACTTGAGACGCATCAGTTGAATCATATTTGAATAAACGTATTGATATTCACGTTATAGTCATATGAGTTCTGTAATCTTCACTTCACTTCTGCTATCTGAAGTTTGTGCTGATGATGATGTTGTTGTTCAGCAGAAGAACAATGATGAGAGCTCCACAACCAACTAAACATCCAGCTCAGAGAACCAAACACCACCACCACCACCACAATCATCCACCTGAGCTATAAATCTTTTCCACCATGTCGTTGACAATTTATCAATTGGATAATTATTTGTTTGAGTTCAATTTCTCGATTGTGGGAGTTTTATAAATCATTTATTATATATATGTATTATTATCTAAGACCGGAAATAAAGTCTGATTTCTGAAGCATGTGAAATTTTATTTATGACGATTCTGAATAGATTGTTTGACGTAAGTAACTGTCCATTTCTACTGGTCTAATGTTTTTTTTTTCTGATTATAGATCTACATAAATTCACTAATAAACAGATGATTTATTAATTTGAGCTTTTGAATTTTCAATGATGTTTATGATACTTTATCTCATGACATCTATTTTAACAATTCAGATCGATATTTTATAAGCTGTAATTAATCATAGTTGCTATTTTTGCTTGTGCCTGTTCAAAGTTCAGATATGTACGTAATGCATAGTTAACATTTTCTTCAGTTTATTATTATTTCTGGTTATTTGAAATAATTTCACAGGTTGTAATGTAACTTGATGCTTTCAACTGCTTGTAAAAGGTAATGTACTTTGTGATTTACGCCATTTTCGGGAAGAGTTTGGGAGGTTTGTGTTTTAACACATTTGAAATCATCAGTCGATCATTGTTAGACCACCATTAGAAACATGGAAGCAGCGCACAGCCGTTTCGTCCTGGTTTGGGACTCATCACCGCCTGCACCTCGCAGGATTCGAACTCGGGAACTCCGGTATTGTAAGCGAACGCCTAACCATCGCACCACTGGATCGGCATCCAACGGTATTAATGTCTAACTCTGATTGATCTAGGGATTTGGCGTGACCTCACCCTTTGGTCTTTGGAAGTTACTGCCTACACCCGACATGGTTGAACTCCATTGGTCACGTCTTCTCAACCGGAACTCCGAGAATTTCCTCACGAAGCTAGTCACTAGTGAGCACTGTTACGATATTTACGTTATGTCATTTTCTTCATCAGTGAGAGCTAATGTTTACAGTCCAGGTTGCGGTGTCCTTTAATTTGAAACTGGAATAGAAATCTATTGTATAATTAGTCCATAAACCAAGAATTCACGTGGTTATTTTAACTGTGAACAACTACTGCATCTTATTTGAACATCCCCTGATAATTGTTCTGTATCGTGTTAGTGAAACAAGGAAATCAATTCATAGTTTTCAGAACAATGAGTTCCTTGTAAATCTGACTTCATTGACGCACAAATTACCTGCCAGACGCCTACAACTGATAACAATAAGATGACCTAGTTAAAGTAATCACTTTATCAAGTGACATTATTTCCGAATCTTCTCAAGTTATAATACAACGTCCCTGGCAAAAACGCAAACTTTAATCAACAAGAAAGACTACTGGATGTTAAGCAGTTTATATTATGCATGAAATTAAAATATTCTTCTTTTTACAGTATACTACGCTGCTATGACAATAAGAAAATGTGACTGCTCTAGGTGATTGACTTCATGAAACCGCTAGACTGAATACTCGAATGAGCCTCTATACATAAACTCGATCAAGTTATGCCAGATACTAGTTTACGATGAAGACAGAGAACCTAAGTAATTATAGACCGCTGTTTATCTCAAACACAATCACTCTCAGTGCATCTGAGGTGGAAATCAATAAGAAGGTAGGAAATCACATATTTTATCGATAGTAGGTCAACTGACTGTTTGTCTACATTCATTGGCCAATCACATTTACTTTCACTACCACATATTAACAGCTTTATGCTCTATTCGGACGAAGATTACAGAAATGGTAACTTTCAAGACTACCTTATGGACAATTATTATCATTATTATTCTATATCTTCTCATTTTATAATTACTAAGTAACTAGATTAATACATATTTACCACTTCTACTACTATAAAATTTGAAGTGACAATTGCATCTATGTGCTTATGTGGTATGGCAACATGAACTGATGTACGTACGTACGAAGTTCTATGTTGTTGTTAACTGACTGACATATTTATATTCCATTTTTCATGAGCACTTAAATAACTCATTAACAAAATTTTTATCATTTACTATTCCTAAATTCACTGACTTTCATAATGATAGTCACATTTTACTTGCTCATGTACAAATGTATTTACTTATTCCACGGTGAGATATGGTCTGATATGTTTTCTATATAAACTATATCTGTTTGAATGAAAACTTATTTTATGAAGAAAGAAACTCTGGACTAAGAGTGAGTGAGTGGTAGAAAGAAAGGATTTGGAGCTAATTCACTTTTTTCTGATGCTAAACCGTAATTCTGATTGTTGTTTGTTTTGAATTTGTCACGTGACATCGGTTAATTGTGTAAGGATAAAATACTTGGTACTATTTCATACCGTAACAAGAAAAAGAGATGATAAGATTTGTAAAGTATTTGAAAAATAGATCAGAGACTGTGTTGCTCTGATAAGCTCGTCAATTGATATGCTTGAAACTACTATTACGAGTTCACCTTACTCAGTAAACGAGAGCGAAGACAAATGATGCAGTGATACGATAGGCTATTCTAATCTGTTTGTCCTTGGCCGAGCTAACTATATCAAGAAGTCTCTTGATAAGACGTAGAAAGTGTATTCTACAAGCAACCAGAAAATACGAGGTTGACAAGCACACAAATCGAGTTTATTTATGCATGATAGCGTACTAAGATTTTCACAGCTATTTTTCATGGTCTACAATTGTAAATCAGGCTACTGAATTACATAACAGAATGTAGTTTAAATTTCAAGTTTAATAGGATAATCATCTAGACAGCACTTTATTGTCATCACATGCAGAAACTAGACAATACACATCTGCTCAAAAAGTCGAAATTTACTCATAGTCAATACAGTCAAGAAAAAAGTAAGATATTATTTGTAATATTGGATATTTTAATAAGATTAACAAGCTTACTTTATCAGGACTGATATTTTTTTCACGTGTGGAAATTGTAGGCTTTACAAAATGTTCAAATAATCTTAATTTTCAATGCATCACTATAAAAATGCAATGATATTGTAAATGGTTTTTTTATTGGTTCTAGGTAACAGCACACTTTATTGAGTTGCAGTCTCATTGTTTTCTGAAGAATCGGTCGAAGTCACATTGCTAATGCCTTCGGTGATATTCACATGGCCAATGCTTTCGGTATTATTAGCTTCAGTCACAGTCACATTCTCAGTTGTCGGTTGACAGTGAAAAAACCAACAGTATTTACTACAACACTCTGAGTGCCGTATACAAAATGTTTTTGCCCCGAGGCATTTAACACATGTTCCACTAAAGAACCCATTACAAACTAAACCGTCACAACAATAACGAAATAAAATCCGGCTGCACGTATGATTTCCACTTGTACAGTTATTTTTTTGTTCAAGCGTTGTTTCTAGCAATGAAAAGAAAATATGTAAAAACCATTTCATTTCGAACAAAAATACCAACAATAATAATGCATGATACGTATATGTTGTTGCAGAAACTCCGTCTTTCAATCGTTGATCAGTACTTTTTTTTCTAATATTTTAAACCGACATTCAATAAATTACGGAGTTTATTAAAAGAAAAACGGTTTAGTTTAGTAACAACTACATGAAATGTGTAAAAACGCGAACCTCCAAAATATCGTAACAGTGCTCACTATTGACTAGCTTCGTGAGGAAATTCTCGGAGTTCTAGTTGGGAAGACGTGACCAATCGAGTTCAACCCTGTTGGGTGTAGGCAGTAACTACCAAAGACAAATGGGTGAGGTCGCGCAAAATCACTAGTAGATCAATCAGAGTTAGACATTAACACCGTTGGATGCCGACCCAGTGGTGCGATGGTTAGGCGTTCGCGCAGAACACTGAAGGTCTCGGGTTAGAATCCTGCGAGGTGCAGGAGTGGTGGATGCGCACTGCTGATGAGTCCCATACCAGGACGAAACGGCCGTCCAGTGCTTCCATGTTTCTAATGGTGATCTAACAATGATTGATTGATGATTTCAAATGATGAATTTCATTGAAATGGTATGAAGTAGTTGTGTAATGTGAGGTAATAAATTTCATGTTCAGTTAGTTGACCGATAGATATTCAATATTCAATAGTACTGTAACGCATTCGAAACCTAATTCAATCAATTCTTAGTTTCGTTTATTAGTTTGTTTTAATCTCTCTCACGTTGGCTTTATATCTGGTTGCTGTCTATTTATTCGTATATTGCAAGTAAGTGCATCATTCTATGTGCTTACTGAGTCGTCATTTCATCTTTTTCTCTTGTTCTTTCTTCTTCTTCCAGATAATCTCATACGCCGCTGATCACACATCCCCCCCTAGTACACAAGGTACCTCCTGGCTAGACGCATAACCAACCAAAGGTTGAAGTTACAGTACTATTATTATACTCATAAAAACTATACCTGAACATAATATATATATCAATGTCTATTTGCTATATCTATTTGACAAGTTCCTCTACACCTGTCATAAAACTAAATCTTATACAGATATAATGTTGAACATACCTTCATCTTCTGTATTCGATAAAACACAAGTTTGAAATACAAGTATGATGCACAAAGTAATGAATTGAATACATCTATGCATTGTAATATATATGTTTATAACAATTTAAATTTATCAACATTTCATGATTAAAATTGTAATTTATATACACGTTTAATACATGTTTTTTCTATTGTTATTTAAATAATATGAATCTAATCATGTTTAAGCTTGATTTCGCCTCATACATGATAAGTTTTTGTGATTAGTTGAAGAAAATTAACCAGAATTCGATGAAATGATACAAATGTGCAACTACTTGCCAAACTGATTGTCACTTATGATGAACTATAGTGTCAACAAATGTTTATCTCAAACATCAATGAATACATTATTTAAGTGTGAAATTTATGTATCATGCTGGTAATTCATTTCAATGCAAAGATAATTTCTGTTGATATCATATCCAACTTGGCTGTGTTATCATGTCACAAGAAAGAACATGTTAATATGCTCTAAAGAATCTATGTTATTGCGTTACTACCTACAAGTAACAGTCTTCCTGAGAGAAACAATGAGGTTGATCATACAGAGAATAGTTAGTAGAAATGTTTACTACAGCTATGCTTAGAACTAATCAATGGTGTTCGTGTTGTGGATGTTAGATCCTCAGAAGTCGCTTGATAAATGCCTTAGCTATGGATTTCATGTTTGCGAGCATGGGCTGATCAGTTGACCTGGAGATTTCATTTCCCACCAGCAAAATACATGGCTGTGATTGACTGCTGTGTATTTTAGTGTGCTATTTTTGTGACTATCCCAAGAACGTTTTTATGATGTATAAATAAACGAGATTTGTGTGCTTGATTGCATTGTGTTTGCTGAGTGTTTGTCGAATATACTTTCTACGCTATATCAAGACTTCTCTTTAGCCGTTTCAGATCAAGGTAGTCTACCTAGACTCTGGTTCATTGTCTCGTTCTCGTTTATCGACTAAAGTGAACTCGTAATAGTTTCAAGCGTACCTAGTGACGAACTTAACAGTTCGAAAGGTTTAAGGCTCAGTTTGATGGAGCTCTGCATGATAATATTGTCACCATTAGCAGAATATCATCATTGAGTTAATGATTAGTTCATTTGAGTAAAAAAAAATTAGTATTCCACAATGTTAATCGTTCTTTTAATTCAAGATTTTGATGATATGCTTTTAAAATGGATCATTTATTCTGGTTTTAACCAATAGAAGTTTAAATATAGTATGTTATGTTCGTCACTAATTATGCTTGAGGCTATTACGAGTTTACCTTAGTCGATAAACGCGAACGAGACAATTACCACCGTCCAGATAGGCTACCTTGAATCCCAAGCTGAAATAAGAAGGCTTTGTAAGCGTAGAAAGTATATTCTACAAACACTCAGCAATCACAGTACAATCAAGCAAACAACTCTCGTTTATTTATACATCATAAAAACGTCCTTGGGACAGTTAAGAAAATAGCACACTAAAATATACAGCAGCCAATCACAGTCATGGATTTTCCTGGTGGGAATTGAAATCTCAAGGTCAACTGATCAACCCATGCTGGCAAACGTGAAATCCGAAATAAGGCGTTTAACAAGCGAATTTTGGGGATCTAACATCCCCAACAGTGGATTTAAAATGATTAGGATATTGCGGGTTATATGAAAAAAAACAATTATAGTGCTTTTGAAAGGCAACACAGAGATCACCAACCAAAACATACTTAATGTAGAACCTCTGGAATAGGTGGAAACTTTTACGTATCTATATAGCACCATTGATGCAGATACGAAGGCGAGGATTGATAAAGCAAGTGAAGCATTTCTGCAATTGAAGAATGTCTATAAGGTAAAACTGTAAAGTCAGAGCCCTGTTTTATGGAGCTAAGAATTGTAGGGCTACAAAACGTCATTATCAGAAAGATATAGGTATTCATAAACAGTTCACCGAACACCATCAGCAACAACCTGTTGTATTAGACAACAAACCAGCTTCCAGATTAAGCGGGAATTAGGAAGAAATGCCGGCGGTGGACAGGACAGATATTACGGAAATCAACAAATTGCATCACATGACAAAATCTAATTTGAAATCGTGAAGGGGAAACGGAGAGTAGAAGGCTGAAAGACACATAGAGAAGGCAGTTGAAAGAGGATATCACAAAATGGATAGCATTTGTGAATAACTGAGAAGGAGAGGTGAGAACAGAGTTGGTTAAGGAATCCAGGTTGTCAGCCTATGCTCCACGATGAGTAACAAGTGTAAATAGGTAAGTATTGTGTATGTTCTTGTAAATATTATATAGGTGAAACTAGAGTGTATAGACGAGTTGTACTTAATAGTACAAAGTTGTTGGCCCATTAGAATGTAGATGACATGAATCATTTTTTTACCAAAAATCAATGAAAGCTAAAAGCTATATAAAACATTTGTTAAGAGAATTATAAAGATTCGATTTAGGAATTGTACGATCCAAACTGAGGTTTGGACTGAAGTGAAACTGTATACTTAGTTTAGATACAAGCAATTGCCCAGTTGAAATCAAAACAAAGTGATTTGGTAAATGACGGTTCTAATATTTATCATAAATATAAATTTACATCATTACCTAAACAAATATTACCACTCAGTTATATCACCAACAAATGTTCAGTTAATCAGATCGATAGCAACAGATAAATGTTATTCTATCCTTTCTGGATAGAATAGATCAAATTCGTTCGACAGATAATATTTGGTTGCTTTATAACACAGAGTGCTTCTTATTCTAGAGGGGTGTTTCAATTGACAATCAAAATGCACTATTTCAGTCACCGACACAATCAAAATAGGAACAAATTAATATGGCTGTCGTTATGACTAAGTATCAGTTTAAATAACATCAATGCAGTTCAGAAAGTAGCGTAGAAACTCAGTAAAGGCAGAAGAAATAGAAACTATAATAAAATACAAATATTATAATCATCATCTCAAAATGGAATCGAACAGACTAACAAAATGTACAACTGAAGGAATAAATAAGGACAAATTACAAATGTATACACGAAGGGATTTTCACAAATAAAGCCTTCAAAAATTGATCTTACAAGAATTTGAACAATGAAGATCGACTAAATATCTTTTTTTAATGCATGTTTACAAGCGTAACACATAATTATTAGCAAGAAAGAGAAAATGTGGTGGTGTTTCGTTCTCTGAGCTGGTTGCCTTTTGATCAAAAGGCAACAGTAACCAATCAAGATCGAGGTTAGCAGAACAAGCTACAGGTCAAACATGGAGAAATTCGAATGTTTCACTTCGCCTATCTGAAGTTTGTGCTGATGATGTTGTTCAGAAGAACAATGAAAGCTCCACAACCAAAACAACCAGCTCGGAGAACGAAACACCACTATCACAATCATCCACCTGAGCTACAAGTTTTCTCCACCATCTCAAGAGATAATGTTTCAGATTGAGAGAACTAGTCAATGCATAAAATGTAATAATTTGTTACTAAATCCACTTTTACACATGATCTGAGCATTCACTTTTAATAATACTCGAAATCCAGACACACCTAATATAATAACTAGCTTGTAGAAAGTTCACATAAGAAATGAATATGAATGTGCAACATAGACACTTTGTTACACAAACGACCAAAAGATTTACTAACCATACATTCAAACACATACTAATTTACTCAGAATGAACCTGACAGTCAATCACCACCAATGGCATTAAAATGTATTGTGATATGATGTTTATATCTACTGTCTAATTGATTTAGTTATTAAACTTTGCTACTGCAGAATATAACTTGTTCTCTTAATAGTTAACTTACACTTACAAAATTCGTTTGTCTACCAATTAGAATGACAATATTCATACATTATTACAAACAAACTAATCAAAATTCAATATTTTTTTTTGAAAATAATCATGTAAGATTTTGGCTAATAATCTAGCAATTGTTTATATGACAACAATAGCTAGAGTATTTGCTTGTTCAGATGTAAAATCTTGTGTAAACAAGTAATTGTCTAGTCTAGAGTAGTTTGGTTACTCACTTATACATAAACATAGTCGTATAATTATCATTTGTATCAAACATGAATGGTTATAGCAAAAAGGATTTAGTAAATGCTAATTGAAAGAACAGTTATTCATATATAAAACACTCTTAATGTTTACCATTATGCCAAATTTACTCGGCTTACTCAAAGGTTTTGAATAAGCCAATCAATATACTCTTCTCAAGTCGTAATTCAAACATGTTTTGATTTTGTAATTTACTCTCTTGTAACGTTAGTTGTGTTTTACTTGTCTCGGCTTATTCATTGGTTACTTTGTTTGTCACATGTCTAGTTTGTTTTTGTCTGTCTATAAATACCCAGTCATGTCGCATCGAATTGCTTCACTTCTATACTTCATATATTCATGTCCATCTGCGTATGCGTGTGTATGAAATGAATTGGTCGGACTAAAACTGTATGTTGAGGACGTTAGAACCTTAGAACTCACTTAAAAAAGGTCCTAATTTTGGTTTTTTATGTTTTCGAGCATGGGCTGATCAGTTGACCTTGAGATTATATTGCCCGCCCGGAAATCCTTGACTACCATTGGTTGATGGAATATTTCAGTACGCTATTTTGTAGCTCTTTCAAAAGGCGTTTTTATGATGTATATACAAACATGATTTGTGTGCTTGTGAACCTCATTTTTTCTGGGTACATGTAGAATACACTTTCGACGCCAATTCAAGACTTCTTCCTCAACTTAGTGGGGACTTGGGACGCTCGGATTAGAGTAGCCTATCGTGTTACTGGATCTTTCGTCTTCGCTCTCATTTACCGACTAAGGTGAACTCGTAATAGCATTCAAGCATATCAGTTGGTGAGCTTATCACTGTATTAGGCTTCTCACTGATGACATCACACGAACGGGGTGCGTTTAAGAATAGTATACAGAAAGTAAATGAAAGATTTATTTCATTAGCACAAATAATCCTTCGTCTTCATTACAGCTAGATCCCAGATCCCATATTCAAAAGAACTGGAAGAATCCAATTACTTGCTTTGAACATAGTTCAACAGTCGTGATCCTAGTTTGGTTGTATTCTTCATACTTTTAATATTGTAAAAACATTAGTCTAATTTGTAACAGTTTGGATTACTCCGTTATAGCCATTACTTCGTGAGATGGATTATGTACAGTAGTGATGTCCTGGACGCGTGTTTTTCTCTAGTTAAGACTTGTCAGCTGGATTTACTTGCACATTGGATGTGATGTTCACCTTAGGATTCGGACTCAATACCATTTGCTTCAAATGCCATCGAGTTATTCACTTAGTGGGCACATCCAGTTGAATAGTCCTCAATCGAATGAGAATCGCATCCCGAATTTTACTGATAATCAAACTGTATCTATTCTATATAACACGGATATGTTGTAACAATATGAGTTCACTTGTTCTAAACATCCTACTTCAGTCAGTCAGTCAGTCATGGTAGAACCTTCAGAAACATATGTTCCAGCCAGTATAGCTCAGTTGGGTCATCACGATAGGCAAGCCCGACCACCACTTCAAGGTAGCAGCTACGGTCGGGAAACATCCTACTTAGTTGCTAACAGTTAAAAGTAACAGTTTAATTGTTTTTAAATATTAGATGTGCATGTTCAGAGGAATTTCGGATCATGGTTGGCCCTTACACATAGGGAGATCCGTAAAAATTGTAAATACTGAAGAACTTGTAGAGGTTACTTTTTCAATTTTGATTCCAAAACATGATAACTTATTAACTGTGTATTTCTTAAGAAGCTAATTGTCATATTGTGGTGCGCGATACCTGTAAGTAGTATATGACACCAGTGAAAACGTAATGTCTGGCAGCAGAAAATGGGGGAAGATCAAGAAAGGAAGAGTGGGAACACAATGGAATTCGTATGAAATGCATGAACAGTGAAATGTCAGACAATGGATTGATGATGGATTGATATTTTGCAAATTAACGATTTACGATATGGTTTTCCTATTTTATTGAGTAACTCTGTAATTTTCGATATCTACAATTCGGTCGCCCTCACCTGTGTTATCCTTCACTACAATAGTATCTCTACGTATTTTCATAACAATATTCAGAAACCAGAAAACCAGATGCATTAGGAAAGTGTGAGTTGGTAATATGCTATTAAAACCAAATGCACGTTATAAGCAGATACGCCGGAAAGTGAAATGAGAGCAGTAGTGTACATGTATCATATGTATATATTCATCAGGTAATTCGAACATGGGTCAAGTTATCGATCGTCTGTGTTTACAACCAATGAGAGAAATGATGACGATTAGAATACAGACATTCATTCGTATACATACTTGGACAAATGTCTTAATGACACTGAGTAGGTAATTCAAACATAATAGACATTCTTGACCTCCGCTTATCTTTCACACAATCACTCAAGCAAATAAAAAGATGAGCAACGTTAGCTATAAACTTTAGGAACTTTTTCAAAAACTATTAACACCTTTTTGAATTTTGTCAATAGAGCACAGTTTTATTCGTGCATGATGCTTGAATTCATTCATATTCTCCACTTTTCAGATCTTGGCATTCAAACATAAAACTATAGAATTTATGGCTCAGATCACAAGAAAAGCTTCTGTACGATAAGCTAAAAATAATGTTACATTATTGCTATCCATCTCTATACAAACCTTGTCCTAAGAGAACTAACCGTTGCCTGTTCGATAATGTGGTCATCTATAAGAGTTTATCTGTAAATATGAGAAAATAATAACAATTGAAACGGAATACGTCGCGGCCGAGCTAAACCCTGACATGAGTCGAGACAGCTAAGAGAAAAGATCACGTTTACATCTGCGGAAACACTATGCAGAAATGTGAACTGTCTAGTCGAATTGATTTCTCTCTTGTCTTTGCATCACATTTGTCTCATATTTCAAGATTTGAACACTTCGGCTTGTATTCGAAATTGTCTTTGTTTACTGAAATAAAATAAATTATTTCACAGCGATTTATAATTGAATAAGCCTACTATTAGTTGGTTGAGTTAACATGCCAGTACATTCATAATCTGAATGACGAACAATTTTACTAGTTGAAACCAGCCATTTACTTCTTGCTTTTGCTCCATTTGCTTTCCGTTTTCCTCTTCTGACCTTAAGACTTCTTCTTTCACGTCCCTTCTTATACTACTTATATCGTTCGTATAAGTAACACACACCACACTACTAAGCGCTGACTTCATAGGATACAAATTTAGAAGCTTAAGCATGATTCTCCGTCTGCATGAAATCAGTTGAAGTGAATTTAATGGATTCCAAGCTACAATTATTCTGAAGGGCCTTAATAATTATGTTATAATGTATGATATATTCTTTATATCTGGTAGAATCATCCGGTACCTGTAATCTAAATGCGCTTTAAATCCCTGATTTTATTTTGTCTCATGTATGTTATTCATTTACATAATCACTCATTTTTACTACTCTTATCATTGTTTGTGACTTAAAATTATGATATTCATTTAGCCAGATTCACACACTTTAATTCACGAAAGTCGACTACGGTCTGTTATGATACTTTGTGAGCCTCACTCTTCAGGCTTTCATTATTGTAGAGAAAATTCGTGTATTCAAGTGAAATAGGTAGAATGTAGCTAGTAGTGAAATCCAGTCTGAATAATTCATCCTGTTTGGGACTCGTCAGTTGGATACATCTGCACCTCGTAGTTAATATTCACCACCGGATTCGAACCCAGTACCGTTTGCTTAAAAGGAAAACATCATAGTTTTAACTATCATTTTCAATTAAATTTAATTCATATGTTCGGCCTAAAAATATTTTCACTGTTTAACATTTAAGTTTTGATCACTATATATTCTTTACGCCTTCACTAATATAACTTGATTCTTTCACGTTTTTTTAAGTAGCGACGGAGTATTACATACCATAAATCAAATCTTAGTGAACAATTACAAATAATCATCTTCCATTTCAATCAACAACAACATAGAACTTCGTATGTACATATATCTGTTCAAGTTGGCATACCACATTAGCACAGAGATGCAATCTTCAGTTCAAATCCTATAGTAGTAGAGGCAGTGGAAGTATTAGCACTAGTCGGAGAGATTAGGGTTCGATGACATTTTTGAAGAAGTAGAATCTAGTGAAGTAAACTTAAAAAGAAAAAGATAAAGGCGATGAAGAATTCAGAAGATTAGGACTTAAGGGAACTCGACGAGTGGATGCACCTGCGCCATTGCAAACAATTTTGAGGCATGTCATTCAGGGTCTCTAACCATCGATTACTATCATCTCACTGACCTCAACCAAGTAGTCGATACCTACCAACATGACTCAGTCCACCTGTGAGTGACTTCATGGATTTGTGCCATGTTTTGGCCTGGCCACCCCTAGCTTTCTTCCAATCTATTCCTACACCACAAAACATAGCTCGACGAAGCAGTCGGTAGTTAGGCATACGTAACACATATCCCAACCACTTCAACTGATAAAGTTTCAATACTTTATCTATTGATTTGTCACCCTGAACTTCCGCTTAATATAAACAAAAAGGAAATGAATGCTTTTCTCGTTAGATAATGTGTTTATTTATTTAATTTAAAACTACTTTTTTTTAAAAAAAAAAGAAAACGCTTGTATATCATTTTCTAATAAATATTAATTTTAATTTTCTTCTTTGGTTGACATCGTACCAAACGACAAATTCCACTGCAACATTCTGAATTACTTAAACAAGCCCAGTCAACATCTAAACATTTCACACATGTTCCATTAGCGAATGCATGAAGTTTACAAACTAATTTATCACAGCATGGATAGACAACGGAACGATCACAATAACGTCCTAGTTTTGAACAACGTTTACTATCAGCTGATGAGAATAAGCAAAAAAAAATAACAATAAAAATTATTTCAACAATAATTCGTCTAGAATTTTCTAAATTGATTTTACCGTGAAAAAGAATATTTACTACACAATGAGATGATGGAGAAACTTTGTGTTGCTCAGGTGGATGATTGTAGTGGTGTTTGGTTCTCTGAACTGGATGCTTTGGTTATGGAGTTTTGATTGTACTTCTTCTGAATAACAACATCATCAGCACAAACTTCAGATGGAAGAACTGCAGAGTATTCGAATTCCTGCAAGCCTGATTCGATCTTGATTGGTTGCTGTTGACCTTCAGTTCGTCGTTGTTTGCACCTTTTTTTTCTGATTGTATCCCCCTTTTGATCTGTCTCTTGATCCTATAGTAGTGAACAAGAACACAGATGGGGCAACCGGAGTGTATTTAACGGAAATTACAGAGTTACTCAGTAAAATAGGAAAACCATATCGTATATCGTTAATTTGAAAAATATCAGTCCATCATATCGAACTGGACTGTTCCTGTCGCCAAACATCAATCCATTGTCACTATTCATGCGTTTCATACAAATTCCATTGTTTTCTAACTCTTCCTTTCTTGATCTTCACCCATCTTCTGCTGCCAGACATTACGTTGACACTCACGTCATATACTACTTATAAGTAGCTCGTACCACAGCACCACACTATGTCGCCTATCATTTTTCTGATTAGTTGATAAATTGGGTCACTGTCGATGTGTTGTTTATTGATTGCTGATTGACCTGAGTGTTAAGCGTCTAAGAAGTCTCTAGTGTGTTCTTTGAGCTCCTCCTATCCAGTATTTCCACATTGTTCCAATCGATATGTATGTCCATAATTGTCCGAGTGTATTGATATAGGTGAAGAATTGTCTACGGATCAAATGGGTCAAACTTGGAGAAATTCGAATAGTTCACTTCTTCCATCTGAAGTTTATGCTGATGATGTTGTTGTTCAGAAGAATAATGATGAAAGCTTCGCAACCAAAGCACATCCAGTTCAGAGAACCAGACACCACCAGAATCATTCACCTGAGCTAAAAAAAGTTTCTCCAACATCTCAGAATCTATATCTCCTGGTACTTGGAATAATTTAAGATTTTAAACATTCTAATAAAACATTGTACTGGTTACACATTAGACAAAAAAATGAAAAAATACAAGTCTCTTCATCATAAATGAAAAGTGCCGATTTCATGACATACAATTATTGTATATTTAAATTCCATTTTTATGCAAATAGTAAGATGAAACATAATTATATATATACATATATATTCAATCAAACAAAATTTTCAACCGAAAAATATGTGTGGTGCGAGCTACTTATAAGTAGTATATGACGTGAGTGTCAACGTAATGTCTGGCAGCACAAGATGGGGGAAGATCAAGAAAGGAAGAGTGGGAACACAATCGAATTTGTATGAAATGCATGAATAGTGACAATGGATTGATGTTTTGCAACAGGAACAGTCCAGTTCTATATGATGAACTGATATTTTGCAAATTAATGATTTACGATATGGTTTTCTTATTTTACAGCGTAACTCTGTAATTTTCGTTAATTACAATTCGGTTGCCCTCACCTGTGTTCTCGTTCACTACATATGTACAATGTAATGTTTGGTTAATAAAGACCTTGATAAAAAGTGAGTAGAGTTATGAAATAATACAATCAAACTATATTTCTCATCAAACATAATAAATCAGTCAGTCAGTTAGTTAGTTACAATGTAGAACTTCATACGTACTTATGTTAGTTATTGTTCAAGAAGTATAATCCAATGACATAAATTTAAAGACAGAAAGATATAGATGATAAGGAAATCAGAAGGTTACACAATTCATGAGAACACAAAGAATGAATGTACCTGCGACACTGCAAACGATTTCCAGCCATGTTATTCAAGATCTCTAGCGATCGGTTAGTCGTCTCGCGGACACCAACTAGGTAGTCTACACTTATCAACACGACTCAGTTGATGACTTCATGGATTTATGTCATGTTTTGGTCTGGCCAGCCCTACATTTCTTCCAACCTACCCCCCTACACAAGAAAGCATAGATCATCGAAATAGCCGGTGGTTGAGCATTCGTAACACATGTCCCAACCACTTCAGCTATTGATTTGCCAAACCTACCTATTACTCCTTACCTAACCCCAGCATTGCTTACTCAATGGTCCCAGAATATACAAGCAAGGCTTTGAAGACACCTATGCATGAATACCAGTAACCTTCGAATGCCCTCTACTTTGACTGGCTATGTTTCGCACCCGTATAAATTTATCTAGCCAAAAAAGATATTGCACCATATATATATTCATATATAATATAATTTGACAGAAGAAATGTTGAACATACCAGTTTCAGGCAAAGCTTCACTAAGGGTGACAATGAAAAACCATAGACAAATATATGGCACGTATTTATTCATTATAATGTTTTTTTATTGTGAGGTTTTATCGAAATTTCGGGAATTATATACATATATATATTTACCGAGTAGAGATGACCTGAATACACTTATTCATCATAAGACTACTACTAGTTAAGACCTATGATACTGGGTTTATTTTCAAAATGAGCTATATCAGCTGAATAATCACAAGTTATAGGTGTTTTGTGATTAATATGAACACATCTCATTCAATCGGGCAATGAATGAAATAAAATAATGGATATTTTATGTTGTGTTGTGTTGTGATAGAAAAAGAAGACATTTCTTTTCATCTTTAATAAATTTTGATAAAAATATGTTTGTTTTTTTTAAAAAAAGATAATGAATATTTATATTTATATTTATTTTTAGATTATTGATGTACTGATATTTAAACAAATAGAAATTTTCACTTATCCATTATTAAGAACATGATTTATGAGGATGTATGAGGAAACCTTAATAGAAAAGTCTAGTTTAAAAGCTCCAGTTGAGGTTTGATTTTGATAGATTGGATCTTATCGATCCGTCTGAAACCTACTCAAAACAACAATGGTTACTAGTGCACTCAAGCAGAACTTATGTGCATCATAGTGTGGTGTGTGCTACTTATATGAACGATATAAGTAGTATAAGAAGGGACGTGAAAGAAGTAGTCTCACGGTCAGAAGAGAAAAACGGAAAGCAAATGGAGCAAAAGAAAGAAGTAAATGGAGTATCAACAGGAAGGAAAGGAAGCAACAACAGGAATGGAAGAAGGATGGAGTGTTGGAAGTCACAACTCAAAGATGGTGTGTAAATAGAGTATTCAGTGTAATGTTTTCGTTTTTAACTGACTCAGAGTGTAAATTTACATAATACAATCTTTCTCGCCTACCTCAGTCTTCTCAATAGCTGTAATAAAAGATGTCTCTTTTGAAATGCGACATCTGAATGAACTAGAAAAAATAACAACTGAATAGCAAGATAATTTCTATACAAAAGAACGCAAAATTTGTTAGATTTCCAAATCTCAAATCAGGTAAGTACAAGTCTGATATATGTCGCCATTTTGTAAATCATCTAATTGTAATACACGGTTGTGAAGATTGTTAAGTTACTCAGTGAAATCATGGTTTCAGGTTTCGAATGGTGGTCTAACATTGATCGATTCATGATTTCAATGAGTAAGTTAACAATCTTTACAACCCTATACTGCAATTACCTGTGCTCACGAGTGACTAGCTCCGTGAGGAATCTTCTCCAAGTTCTAGTGAGAAGTCATGACCAGTGAAGTTCAACCTGTTCGGATGTAGACAGTATGAGGTGGCGCAGGACCGTGAATTGATAGAAGTTAGACATTAACAGTGTTAGACACCGGCTCAGTGGTTCAGAGGTTAGGCGTTCGAGTGCAAGATCTAGGGCCCTGGGTTTGAGTCCTGAGTGGTGCAGGAGTCGTCGATGCTCAACGCTGATGAGTCACATACCAGGATGAAATGACCATCCAGTGCTTCCAGATTTCAAATGGTGGTTTAACAAAAATCATCTAACAATCGCATCGACTTGTTTGATAAAATGATCGATAAAAAATACTTCTGCTTAAATAGAACCAAGTTCTGAAGTGATAATCAAAACATCTCCAACCCATAGCTTACTTTCTTACTTACATAAACGTGTTACTCCCAATAGACCATAGGCCGCCGACCAGTTTTCTCCAACCAACTCTATCCTAGGATTCCCTTTCCAGTTCTGTCCAATTTTCGTTCATTCCTGTCATATCTTTCTCTATTTTGCGTAGACAAATCTTAATGACTACATGTATCTTGTGGATGATGGCTTTGATAGTTCTCCAAGTTTCCGCTCCATACAGTAGAACTGTCTTGATGTCGGTGTTGAAAATCCTGATTTCGGTTTGTCAGCTGACCTCCGTTCATGATTTTGCAGTTGAATCCATCATAAGAATTCCGTATGATGTTAAATATTTTCTCAGGCACACCGTAGTGTCGAAGAAGCCTACACAGTGTTTTCCTATCCACGCTATCAAATGCTTTCTCGTAGTCGATGAAGTTGATGTAGAGTGATGAGTTCCATTCAGTTGACTGTTACACAATGATCCGTAATGTAGCAATTTGGTCAGTACACGATCGATCCTTAAGAAATCCGGCCTGTTGAACTTCGAAGTTGGGCATCTACGAAGTCCTTCATTCTGTTTAACAATACCCTGTTGAAAACTTTGCCTGGTATTGAGAGAAGAGTGATGCCTGTGTAGTTCTCACACTTGCTGAGATCGCCTTTCTTTGGTATTTTGATCAGGTATCTTTCTTTTCAATCTGATGGTACTTGTTCCTCATCCCAAATCTTCGTGAAGAGGATGTGAAATATTTATACAGTTGCTTCTACATCTGCTTTCATTGCCTCTGCTGGAATGTTGTCTGGTCCTGCTGATTTGCCGCTCTTGATTTGTCTGATGGCCATACTGATCTCCTCAATTGTAGGTGCGCCAATATTAATTGGGAGGTCCTTGGATGCTGCTTCGATGTTGGGTGTGTTCAGTGGAGCTGGTCAATTCAAGAGTTCCTTAAAGTGCTCTACCCACCCATTTCTCTGTTCTTCAGTGTTGCTGATTACTTTCCCTTCCTTGCTTTTCACTAGTCGTTCTGGTTTCCGATAGTTACCGGCCAGCTTCTTTATTGTATCGTACAACTGTCTCAATTTTCCTTCTCTTGCAGCCTTTTCCGCCGTCATTGCTAGATCTTCCACATATTTTTGCTTGGCAGCTCTGATTCTCCTCTTCACTTTCTTGTTTGCTTCTGTGTATGCAGCTTTGCAATAACTTTCTCTGCTCTTGTTCCGCTGACTCAACAGATAGCTACGAGATTGTAAATATGAATCTTCTGTAATCACATGAGTGTAGTATTTCCATAAACAAACACTTTTTTCAATTCATATCAATGATCATACAATTACTCCTATATTATCCATTCCTTTCTTTTAGCATGGTAATGTATACAGGTCAAGAACTAATGAAATAAATCCTAAGAAGAAAGATTTAATAACCATTGCTACATGTTCAGGAGATCTCCATGAATTTCTATTCATTGTATCTTAAATTCATTACCTGGAAACACACAAAAATACATTCAACTTTTGTAACTATTTAAGCCTGTGCTACATATTTATAGTGTTTATTTGTTGCATCTCTCCACTAAAGTTACTTTTGAACTATATGTTACTAACAATAAATAAGTAGTTTAATTTTTGTTTATTAATTTTTACTCCATCTGGTTTCTTTTGGTTTTTACATAATAGTTACATTATGACATATTTTATGCATGCTCCTACTTCAATGTCCTCATCTATTCTGCTACCATTAATAGTAATGTCATGCCTTCTGTGTTATATTGTCAAACATTTGTCACTTTTTTTGATACTTTATATTGAACGAGTTGTATTTTTTCGTAGATGCTGATTTTTAATTTTTGTAGAGTTGGTTAGTGTTTCTTATTGTACTTTGCATCCGGTTATTTCGAACTCATTTATTTTGCCCAAAGAATGCAATTTTTGTTTAATAATATCATGAGCACAATATCATGTGACTGCTGCAGACTGATAATCTTACTGGTTTATAAGAAAGGACAGCTTCTCATGATAACCATAAAGGAATAAATTTGATCAACGTAGCTTCTGAAATACTGGCCTCTAAAGTAATCGCATGACTAATTCATGTTATAAATCAGCTAAATGGAAAAACTAGTCTGCTTTCGGATCCGGCTATGGATGTATTGAGTATATTTTATTACTTCGTCAGGTTTTAAAACAGATAAAGTTATCAACACCTGAATATAGTACTAGTTCTTGAATTTTGAGTTAGTATTCAACTTCATTGTCTAGAATTCGTAGTTATGTTTGTTACTGCATGATATACCATAAAATTATGAAACCTTTTTCTTTGAATGCTGTTAGTTATCATATACATTTTCCTAGAAGTCATATTTCCTTGATTCAGGTTTTTCAATTTATTTCCTGCCCGGAAATCCTCTTACCTACTTGAAATACACGAACAATACAGCTCAAAATATTATTTCGAAACTGGTCAGCATCGTTGCCTGATATAGCGATAAGTCGTTAGGAGATTGGGAACGTTGATCTCTTCACTTATCTTAGAGGACACATCAGGTGTGGTAGGTTGGTGAGTGCAGAAATCATCACACGTATTCTAGAAGTTCGATTGACTTTTTTTCAAATGAACAATTGTCTTGTGTATTTGGAATATCTGACTTACAACCAAAAACCAAGAATACTAATGTATGATCTTTAAAAGTAGGAAACATGAACAGGTTGTTAAAATATTATCTGTTAAGTTTTTGAAGCACTGATCTCGTATCAAGGAACAATCGAACAATTATTATACAGGCCTAGAATTGGAGATAACAACCGTATTTTCAACTGCTACTCACTAAGACGGTAGTGTAAGGATGAGTTTAAGAAAGTTAGGAATAGTCACAGCAAGACGTGTTATTAGTTCATAAGATTAATGACCAGTGGTCTAAACCAAATTGGTTGATATAGACTACCTGGTTGAGGTTTATATGATAACTTCATTAGTTGGAGATGTTGGATCACAAGGCTGAGAATTATTCACAGTGACTCAGGTGTATTCACTCTAGGTTTTACCCTAAATCTTGAATTCCAATAATCATCTATGCATACATACATTTTAATTTTGTCCTGTCGAAGCATATTCTCAATGTTGTTCCGTTCTCGCTATTATTTTGACTACGATATTTAGACTTCATGTTTATTCGTTACATTGTGCTAGTATGTTATGACAACTTAAGCTAAAGTACATCTTTCCTAGAGTTCTACGTTGGCTTTAACTAACTAACCTACTGACCACATGATTATTGATTTTTAGACAATAGTTTCCTCAGATTTTCCCGCACAAGAATCCTTTACAAATTTTATCATATAATCTTGGGCTATTTATACACGTAACCTGTCTCATTATATTTAAAGCTTTGTGTATGTGCTACTTACAGCGGTGCTTCTAAGTAATATGCAGTGAAAGTGGAGCAGAGTGCCAAACAGAGAAGTATTGGATACAGAGTTGTGGAGCGATCTGAAGAATAGAAGACATTTGGAAGCATACAGTGTAATAAAATATACACTTTTCAGCTAGTGGATTGTATTTCCTTCTCACTCTTCACTTTTAACCCTCAACTCAACTTCCACCCTAGGTTCATTAATCAATCAGCTTGAAAAAACAATGAACACTATTGTACACAGAATTAATCAGTAAAAAAAAATAAATTGCTTTTGAAAGAACCGCAGTTTATTTTCAATATTCAATAACTAAAAGATATTTTCATTAATTTTTTTTGCCTCTAATCTTTTGCATTTTGCATCACAATAAATAATTAGTAATAATAATAAGCTAGAATAAAAAATATCATGCAAAAAACAATACAATCATGTATCTCTATCTTGTAAAATAATAATAATAATAATAATATTAGTAATAAATACAATATTATAATCTCTACATTGTTTTAAATGATATTTTGAATCAATGTCTATACATATACAATATGCAATTTAATTAGAGGAAGAACTAAATATGTTTGTTTATGCTGAAACAAGTGAATCACTGAAACAGAACTGTTCACAGCTTTCTTGATTAAATTTAGTAAGAAATTTTAATTGAAGATTATATGTATATATGACAAATCTAAGAGTTAACTTCAAGTTTAACAGGTAAATGTTTGAAACTTTCATTTGAGACCTATTGTCGATGTTAAGAATACCTACCCTAAACGATTATTCATTGAATAATATACTGTGTTATGTTGAATAATTTGAATTTTCCTTAATTTATTGACTGAATAAACAGACAGGTGTATTGATTTATACAATTTGATTGATTAGATAAGTAGTATTGGATGATTTACCATTGTCCTGATTGATTTGTTCAAAAAAGGCACTTGTACTCATTGTATGATTGACTATAGATTCTTCATTACGACGAAATCGTTCTAATTCATCACGTCGTTTTAAAACTTTCTCACGTCTCATATGTTCTTTGTAAAAATCAGCAAAATTATTAACAATAATAGGGATTGGCAATGCTACAACTAATACACCACAAATACAACAACATGCACCAATCAATTTGCCCAGTACTGTCCTAGGCAACATATCTCCATAACCAACTGTTGTCATTGTAATAGTAGCCCACCAAAATGCTGATGGTATACTACGAAACATTTCGGAATTTTCATCTTTTTCAGCAAAATATACCAAACTAGAAAATAATACTACTCCTAATGCAATCAATAGCATAAGTAAACCAAGTTCTTTATAAGATCGTTTAAATGTATACCCGAGTGCTTGTAGACCAGTTGAATGTCTGGCAAGTTTAAATATACGTAAAATACGCAGAATACGAAAGATTTGTACAATTTTCCGCAATGAATGTAATGATTCATTATGATGTCGTGTAACAACTTCCACTAACAGTACATGTATGTAGAAAGGTAAAATGGCAATTAAATCGATAATGTTGAGAATTCGCTTGAGAAATTTCCATTTATTTGGTGAACACCATAAACGTAGTACATATTCTAATGTAAACCAAGAGATGCATATTGTTTCAACAATATCTAAGTATGGATTATCTGTTAATTCATTTGATGAGTGATGTGTTGTGGTAGTATGATTGTCTAGATTTGTATCAGTGAATAATTCCTGCTCGATAAATTTGAGCACGGTAGTATTCAATTGTATTTCAGGCATTGTATTCAATGTTAAACTGATTGTAGATAAGAGGATAAAAAATATTGAGACGATTGCGAATACCTGCATGAAATGGAATTTAATGGAAACAATTAAGCAGAATTAGGTGTTTAATAAATTTTAACTTCAATACAAAGAGGGAAATAGTTCGATTTTACGGTTAACTACATGGACTGATCTTAGAAAACTACTTAAAACTAGAAAGTAGTAGATAGTTCGATTCTGCTATGATGGGATATTTTCTGCAATGCAAATTTAGGAATAGAACCCATGGCCTTCAGGTTTTAGGTTCAACTTTGTCACTATTGACTAATTTTGAGAGATAATTCTTGGAATTCTTGTGAAGAATCATGTCAAGTGAACTTCATATATGTTGAATATGAGCCAATTACCAACTGATAACGCTGAAAGTTCGCTATCGAATTATGAGGATCGAATAAGGTTAGACTAATACATTACTGTATACTGGCTCACTCGTGTAAAAATTAACAGCTCGCCACAAAACCTGATGATTCTGTGTCAATGAATGTAATTAATTTATTAATGTGAATAAAAAGCTTATCACACAAATGATATTGAGACATGAATAGCACAGTCAGGAGAGCGTTAGACTGATATTGAGACATGAAGTATGAATACACAGATCTATCTTAAACAATACAATAATGATAAGAAAAGTAGGAAAACATTGGTGTAAACATTGACACTTAAACTGTGATATTCATTATAGTGTTATGGAGATTGCTGTTTTCCACTGAGGTCATGAATCATTCATTGTTAGACCGCCATTAGAAAACTGGAAGCATTGGACGGCCGTTCCGTCCTAGTATCGGACTATTCAACAGTGCACATTCACGAATCCTGCTCGAGGGAACCAAACCCTGAACATTCAATCTCCCTCCCCTAGATCTTTGAAACGGCATTCAACTGTGTTTATGTCCAACTTTGATCGATCCAAGGATTTCGCGCAACCTCACCCATTGTCCTAGGTAGTTTCTGTCTACACTCGACAGGGTTGAACTCCACTGGTCAAAGCTTCTCACTAGAACTCCAAGAATTTCCTCACTGATGAGGAAACTGTATGATATTCACGATAATGTTATGTAAATTTCTGTTTTTCTTTGAAATTTTGCTTTCCAGAGCTTTCAGGTTTCTAATACTGATCTAACAATGACTTATTCGTAATTTCAATGGTTAGATTGTGGTGAAAATAACTTCTGTGATAATGAGTACAAGTTAAAAAGAAATACTTTTAATTCTGAGTTTTAAATAACTGATATCATCGATTTTGAGTGTCTAAGATAAATAGGTTTACACCGGTAGACCTGTCATATGTCAGAGAAAGTGTTGATTGGACAAAAATATTATGAATAGGATTTGTCCCAAAAATATCCAAGCTAGACATATATATTACGATTCATAATGTATACAACGACATGTACATTTATTTTATGCATATCAATAATCATTTGAGTTTCATAGAGAGACAATGAATGAAAGGCAGTACAATGTGAGCTCCTCATCTGGTGTTAGCAAGACATAGATTGAATTAAAGCATGATTACGTTGCTACAAGCTGATTGGCTCTTTCCAACCCAATCAGAGCTGGTCAACACTGAGGGAACATTCTAGAATCCTCTCACGTAAAAACTATAAATATACTAACATCTTTTCTTTTTGATCTCCTGACTTTCATCTAACCTTGTAATTGGAATATATTCTCTTTTCCTGTTCAATCGTGTTCTGATTTTAAGAGAACATCTTGAGTGCATTGGTGTCCGAGAATACTAAGCATTAGGAATAGCTTGGTTGTAATTATTAGAGAGAATTATAACATCTAGTTTTCCTTCTTACAACCCAAATCATAGTTTTACATAAGATCAAACTATTTTTCTGTCGAGATGGCTTATTTATTCATTCGTCATGATTCAATGCTCTATAAGATAAGCCTTTTATTCATCAGGATTAATCGAATTGTATTAAAATTAATTATCTGTCAAAATATAGAGCGCCTAATTGAAAGCGTAATTAATTGAATTGGATCATTACCTTTTTTTTAGTAGACATAAGCAAAACATGTATGCTGTCATGTTAATAAATTGAGATCAGAATTTTATTGAATCATGTGTATAGGTCATGTGATCGGTAATGAAAAAAGATTGGTAATCGTTCTGAAATTCAGACAACTAAACTCACAATGTTTGACATGGTTTAGTTCGAATTTTTTTTCCAGCTCAATGGTTTAATCGTCGTAACGCTTTCTTTGTCTTTTTAGGCATGATAAATATAAAATTCAAGAATAACTAGGCGAATTGTCGATGCTAATCAAGGTCCAGAGGAACATTGAACGCTTATTGAGGTTAGGCATTCGCGCGCAAGACCGAACGTCCTGGATTCGAATCCTGTGAGGTAAAGGAGTCGTGGATGCGCACCGCTGATGAGTCCCATACTAAGACGAAACGACCGTCCAGTGCTTCCAGGTTTCTAAAAGTGGTCTAACAATGATTGACGGATGATTTCATTGTTCAACAAACACTCATCTCCATAACTCTAATTAGAAAGATCTCATTTCTGTCAGATAAAAAGTTACGTAATTATTTAGTATACCAAATCACCACAGAATCATTTGAAGTTGGTATTTTTGGAAGATTGAATGTTTTTTGTTGTCCAGATGATTCTGACAAAGCCGAGATAGGATCAAATGCTGAATGTATATTCCACTGCTACTTACGACTCATCTTTCCTATCAACAATTTTCTTTAAACACCAAAACTTTCTTTTAATCACAGTTCAATCATAGTTTGAAACTGATTTCTAACGAAATCAGCTTTTGATCTCCTAATAGGACGTTTAAAACTAAAGTTTACTGCTGATAGCAAAAAGATATTTTAAATATTTCCGTCTTCTTATACTGATTGAATTTGAATTAAACAGCTTACGGAGAAAAGTACAAATGGATGAGTTGAAAACTCTTGACTTAATGAAAACGACGTTTTGGACAAAAAACGTATTCATTATTTGATTCGGAGGCTGCTCATCAGCTACCAAAGTTATAATATCATCTCCTTTATGTACATCCATCTCAATCAAATTTAAGCACATGTATATTATTTCGGTCTCTCTATTATACTCCGCAGACAGAGATGTTGACTTTGAGCTCACTAAGTCATGACTAACTTCTTGTAGGACTAAGACCATTTAGAGCCACTTGATTAGCAGTTGTTGACTAAATCTTTAGTACTGACCGAATTCTATCGATCAAGTTGTGATACGTTCACTAATCTATTTGATTGGGTATCATGTGTAACCTATTTTGGTGTCAGGTTGTTGACCGTCATTAGTTAGAAACACTGGATACAGGTCCCATATGTGTTGATAACTATCAGCCAGGGTACCTAGATTCTTGAGGTGGTGATGTTTTCTGTAAGCTTTGGACATATGTCACACAGTTCCACAATCTGATCTGCGTTTAATTCACCTCTAATGACCACAGGTATCTAAAACCATATCTGATAAAAACAGGATTAAACACGGATTCGATGAAATCTTATTTGGAGATTAATTTTTTTTCTCAAAACTCTGACTTAACTTATTTTTATTAAACTTATTTCAGAACAACCAGAAAAAAAAACTTGAGATAATAAATAAATGAAAAAATGTAAACTGATACGAATTTAAAAAATCGAAAGATATATATTTTTTTAAACTAATTAACTGATAATTTAATTTCATTTCAAACAGTAAAACAAAACAAATCTATTGAAACAGTATGTAGTTTTTCATTGTTCCAAATCTTTGTAAGTTTAATCAAAGCACAAATATATTATAGTTCCCAAAATAGCTTATTACATTAAGATATATAGATGTATATATATATTTCAAGAAGTTACAAGTAGGGGTATTATTAGGTTGGTAGTTTAATTATGAATCTTGTATGAAGAAATGAGCAAATCTCAAGTAAAATCAAGTTCTTTATTCATTTATGCGATTAAAGATAATTTATTAATTATTTTGAAAATCAGAAAAAGACATTTTTCTGTTGTGACTTTAATGTTGTTTTTAAGTGAAACGTTTCTGAGGTTTGTCGAATGATGCATGTCATCTCAATAGTCTAATGGTTAGGTGGTTACTCGGAGAACTGAAGGTTCTGTATTTGATCCTTGTTGATGAAGCCGTGGTTGTGTACTACCACTGTTCCATTCCATACTAGAATGAATCAACTATCCTGAATTTATCATGGATATATAACTAAGGTTAGACCATAGTGTACACTGTAGAATTCGATAACCTTGCCCAACATCCTGATGAAAACCTATATCCAGTGAAATTCAATTAATTCCAGCGCAATTCATCCACTTCTCATTACCATTGGTAGACGGATGCGCACAATCACGAATTGATTGAAGTTGTACATGTAAACCATTGGAGGTGCTGAGTTAAATCATTGTTTCCTTCATGGTGTTGTGTTGGGGGACGTTAGATCCCCAGAACTCATTCGGAAAAGGTCCTAATTTTGTAATTTCTTTCTCAAAATTTTGAATTTTTATGTTTTCTGGACAAGAGACGCTTAGTTGACTTACAGTTTGCATTTCCTACTCAAGAAATCCTTGACTATCATTGGTCGAAGGATTATTTTAGTACTCTGTTTTGTGAATTTCTTACAGGCGTTTCTATCATTGTATAAAGAAGCTTGATTTGTGAGCTTAGCAACCTCGAATTTTCTGGGTGTTTGTAGAATACATTCTCTGCGCCTTATCAAGACTTCTTGCTTTAGTCAGCAGGGCCATGAACAGTCGGATTAAAATGGCATATCGTGTCACTGAGTCATCGCTCTACGTTCCATTTTTTGAGTAAAGTGAACTCGTAATAGTTTCGAACATATCATGTGAATAGGTTAGTTGTTTGCTGATATTAAACAGTTATCCTATTATTCCTAATTCTCAACAGTTTTACAATTAAAAGTGGTTCGTTCATGAAGTCAACTATCATTTTATTACTTTTGAAATAACCAATTCACAACAACATTTCACATGAAAGAACCTATTTGTCAATGGTTATACATTTATTCGGTAAAAAAAGATAAAAGGCGGAATAACTAACTGGCTTTGTGTTTATTTATTCAAATGAGCACAAACACGTACACACATACACACACTATTAGTTTACATTTATTTATATTCTATTCGCGTTTTTTTAGTCATTTTAAGTAGTAGTTGTTTCTTAAAATAAAAAAAATAAAATAAACATGATATTTATTCATTTCAAGGAATAATATTTTATGATGATTATTTTTTTCTCAATACACAAAAGAAAATCACTTTCAAAAAAATATATGCTTATGTCATTTGCATTACGGGGTTGTGAAGATTGTTAAGTTACACATTTTTGAAACCATGAATCGATCAATCAAAGTTAGACCACCATTAGAAACCTGGAAGAAGCACTGGACGGCCGTTTGGGACTCATCAGCAGTGCGCATCCACGACTCCTGCACCCCACAGTACTCGAACCCAGGACCTTCGGTATTGTGCGCGAACGCCCTAACCGATAGACCACTGAGCCGGTATCTAACGGTGTTAATGTCTAACTTGATCAAATTCACGGAGTTGCGCAACCTTATACACAGTCTTCGGTAGACACTGCCTACACCCGAACAGGTTGAACTTCACTGGTCACGTCTTCCCACTAGAACTCGGAGAAGATTCCTCACGAAGCTAGTCACCAAGTGAGCACAGGTAAATAAAGTATTGCAATTCATGTATACTTGCTACAAATATCGTAAAATCCTTTTTTTTTAATATGGGATCTGTGAAGATTGGTATGTCGTTACTGATTTTCTATTACGAAGCGTATAAATAGTGAATCCTATATATTTATATAATAAATATCTAATTCCTAGTGTAAAGTATGTTGATTTGAGTCAACAATGTTAGCCTCTATATTTTTCGTTTCTTCTTGAATCTTTATTTGTGACATTAAATTTACTGAGATATCAGTTTGATGAAAAAAATGTGAGTTTGTGTTCTATGCATGTATTTGTGTCGTGGTAAAATAGTCGTTCATCTTCATAACTAGCAAAACCAAATCATATAATGTTGAGGATGTTAGATTCCCAGAACTCGCTTGATAAATGTCTTAATTTTGGATACTATTCATAGGCTGATCAGTTGACCTTGAGATCACATTCCCACCAGGAACGTCCTCGACTGTCATTGGTTGATTTGTATTTTAGTGTGCTCTTTTTGTGACTCTCCGAAGAACGTTTCTATAATGTATAAATAAACGCAATTTGTGTGCCTTGAGATCATTGTACTTGCTGGGTGTTTCTAGAATACACTTTCTAAGCTAAATCAAGACTTCTTTGTTAGTTCCTTTGGGTTAACAGATCAGAGTAGCCAATCCGGACACTGGTTCATTGTCTCGTTCTCGTTTATCGGCTAAGGTGAACCCATAATAATTTTAAGCATATCAAGTGACGAGCATAACACATGAAATGACATGAATAAACACTCGAGAATATAATCTAATCTTAAGAAGTTAGTTTAGCATTTCAAAATCCATGTTCAAAATGATATAAGTTGTGTCATACGATGTGAATAAGACTATTTTTCATGAGAACATATCACTTCAAATATCGAAATAATACTTACTAGACTACTGAATTACAAAAAAAATTTTAACAACAAATTACAACTATCAACAGCTGATTGATCAACCGCGTCTTTTGAAAACCGTTAACCAGCATAAAGGAAGGTCAAAAAATGGTCTAAAATGCAATCAGTAACGTATACAACAAATAATACATGACTAATCAATATTACATTACGGGGTTGTGAAGATTGGTAAGTTACACATTTTTGAAACCGTGAATCGACTCCTCAGCTGAGGATTCCCATACCAGGACGAAACGGCCGTCCAGTGCTTCCAGGTTTCTAATGGTGGTCTGACATTGATCGATTCATGGTTTCAAAAATGTGTAACTTAACAATCTTCACAACAAACCCGTAATGCAAATTACCTCTGCTCACTAGTGACCAGCTTCGTGAGGAATCTTCTCCGAGTTCTAGTGGGAAGACGTGACCAGTGAAGTTCAACCTGTTCGGGTGTAGACAGTAACTACCGAAGACTGTGTATGAGGTTGCGCAACTCCGTGAATTTGATCAAGTTAGACATTAACACCGTTAGATACAGGCTCAGTGGTCTATCGGTTAGGGCGTTCGCTCACAATACCGAAAGTCCTGGGTTCGAATCCTGCGAGGTGCAGGGGTCGTGGGTGCGCACTGCTGAGGAGTCCCTTACCAGGACGAAACGGCCGTCCAGTGCTTCCAGGTTTCTAATGGTAGTCTAACACTGATCGATCCATGGTTTCAAAAATGTGTAATCAATATTAATAAACCCTGATTACCATACGAAATCTCAATTGATGAATTCTAAGCTAAATTCTCATCAAAATAATAATACTAATTTAAAAATGGCCAGTTAATGGTCAGCAATTTAAATAAACTAACAGTCAATGAGTATTGAAATTATTAGTGATAAAAATGTATGTTTTACTGGCAGCCTTCAGTGACCATCTACAATCTCAACCATGGTAATAAAGAAACATCTTAGGGTAAAACTTAGCCGTTTTTAGTTAGAAATTCAATGTGAGATTTGGGCATTGCGATGTTTTTGGTTGAAATTAGAAAGATGGTACTTTGTATTTATATGAATAAATACAAACACATGTAAGTAGTTGCAAAAACTAATAAGTAACCTTGAAAGAAACCATAAATCAATCACATTTAAAAAAAATACTGAGCACATTTTTGGTGTTATTTATTTTTAACTACTTTTTTCTACAAAAAGTAATCGATTTATCATGAGTGAATTCAATAGTTTGTCGAATTCATCAATTTTTACTGTATTTATCACTTGTAAGCATCGTATAACCTAAATATTGATAGATTTCAATAACCTGTCCATTTATACATTTTGAATGTTGCTCGAAAATTCCATTAACTGATTGGTTCTACACCACTATGATGCATAAGTTAATAAAATCAGGGGATCAATTCGAAAGAATTGTATCTCTATAAAGGCGTATTACGAGTTGAGACAATATAATGTCAATGGTCAAGTTTTATCCCTTCACACACGGATATCAGAAGAGCAGTTATGATTGGAGTTAAGATATATTTGTTGACGATCGCATGGTATCGAAATCATACTGTAGTGAAGGAGAACACAGGTAAAGACAACCGAATTGTATTTAACGAAAATTACAGAGTTACTTAGTAAAATAGGAAAACCATATCGTAAACGGTTAATTTGCAAATCTTCAATCCATCATCAATCGATTGTCTGACATTTCACCACTGTTCATGCGTTTCATACAAATTTCATTGTGTTCCTACTCTTCCTTTCTTGATCTTCTCTCATCTTCTGCTCCCAGACATTACGTTTACACTCGTGTCATATACTACTTATAAGTAGCTCGCACCACAATACCAAGATCGTGGCAAAGTTTACAGACGAGACTACCAAGTGAGCGTAAACAAGCCCAAGGTCACAATAAAGTGGAAGATTTGTGTTTTGGTACATTTAAACAAAGGAATACAGTTGGTCATCATAATAAATGTTTCCATTATACCAATCGCATTCTCTTCTTAAAAGTTGAAAACTACAGACTAATTGATTTCGAGCATTAAAATTTAGACTATGAAAAATGTACAGATGCTTACAACTTCATTAAAACATTTCTAAGGTAAGTGAAAAATACTTGAAATTCTTACAATGAAGTATAATCTAGTTTTGTTTTTCCATCCAAAGAAACCTCTTTTACTTTACTTTCGTCATTGATTTAAGAAAAAATTGCCCAAAGAAACAACCAAAGAGGATATGTAGGGAATATACGTGAAACATGCGTCATCATATAGAAAAAAGGTGGAAGCTAGTAATAAATGAAATATTTTTCTAATAAAATATTCAACTATTTCAATCAGATCACTAATAATGTCACGTTCAACGCATTATTTCATTCAGATTAATCAGTTTACGCTTTGTTGATAAGTTTAAAATAACAAAGTCGTTTTGAGGGAGTAGTTTTTTTTAATGGTTAGTCTTCCTTAATAATGTATTAGTTGAAGTTGGTTCTACTTCTTGAAGGGAAGTACCAGTCCCTCCGAAATCATAGACATATGGTCTTGCCGACTACCCTAACCGCATGATGCCGCCCACCATGTTCAGTTGTAATATTATGCCCAATGTATTCGATAATTTTGTGATGGAGTGGTGGATATACACTTTTGAAAAGTCCCATGCTAAGATTAAACGTTCATTCAGTACGCTGCCAGGTTTCATACAGTTTTTCAATTTAATTCACTAAGCTAACCATGCTTCGTTTGTCCTCGGGTAACTGGAAGTAAGTTTATTATTGATGAGACACTAACGGTTTACATCAAACAATATATTGAATTAATACAGTTGTTTCAAACAAGATCATAACAATTTTTCTGCTGAAATTGAATAGTCACAGTCAGTGAAATCTAGAGTGATAATTTCATATTGAAATAAATTAAATGTTAACTTAACTTATTTCGCAAGCATCATCAATCTTTTCGAATGAATATTTATTTAGAAATAGAAAAATCATAAAATCGTATGAGGAGCAGAATTATCTAAGAATGAATCAATCAATTTTACATTAGTGAATATAGCTCGAACTCCGGATGGAGCCCCTCTGAGTCTACTATCGACCCTAAGCCCGGATAAAGGAGTAGGGTTGGGCATGGGGTTGGTGGCCTCATCCCATAAAACACTAACTCGCTAAAAAAATGAATATAGCTCGACTGATCTGTGTTAGGTAAAACAACTAGATAACTTATTTTATGAATGAGTTTGTTTAAAATTTTAAAAAGGAACCTAATAGAGAATTGTACTGAAAAATTAGATTTATCTTATGAACCGCCTACAATTATATTTTCCATGTTCAATAATTGTGCTATATCCACCAATGTTCATCATTTTTCTGTTCATTCATTGAGCAGTAATCATCAGTGTATTCAAGTGTTAGTTTTTAGTTGAAGATTTCATTCCAATTCACAACTTTTACCCTGTTTGTGTTTACCAACCTACACTCTGTACAACAGAACACTGATGTTCTGGTAGAAACTTGTCAACATTTCAAATGAAATCTATGATGGAAATTACACATTTACATGCAGTAATCACCCAGTGGTTGAACAAAGAAATGACTGGAAGCATTAGATACAACATACTTATGAATGACTTCAGCAATATGTATACACGTAAATCTAGTTTTTTAACGATCAACTTTTTATTTGAATATATGATAATCATGCAATTAAAACCCATTATAGGTTTGAATAAATACAGAACAATTAGAGTTGTGGGGATTAGTGTTTTTACAGATTTGAAATCGTCAATCAATTATTGTTAGATCACCATTAGAAACCTGGAAGCACTGGACGGCCGTCAAGTCCTGGTACGGGACTCATCAACAGTGCGCATACACTACTCCTGAACCTCGCAGGATTCGAGCCAGGGGCCTTCGGCCTTTCGCGCCAACGCCTAACCGCTGGAACACTGGGCATAACCTCACCCATTTGTCTTCGGTAGTTACTGTCTGCACTCGACAAGGCTGAACTCCACTGGTCACGTCTTCTCACTAGAACTTCGAGAATTTCCTGATGGGTCCCATACCAGGACGAGACGGCCGTCCAGTGCTTCTAGGTTTCTAATGGTGGTCTAACAATGATTGACTGATGATTACAAATGTGTAAATACAGACCACATAATCAAGCCCATAAGAGTGTTTAGTTTCAAAATTGAATTCAATATGGTGTTATATTGTCAATTCACAAGATCATAACTACTTGTACTACTGATTATAACTGTGACTATACTAACGATTTTTGAAATTTCTTATTGTTCAAGTTTTATCATATTCAGCACTCATCAACTGTATCTGTCTGTAATATAACGACCACAGGTGGAAAGTGACTGAGTAATTCAATTTCAAATAATCGATAAACAGAAAATTCATATTGTTCATATCAGAGTTAATTTGAAAAGCTACAATCAAGTAAGACTCTATTTATGTTAGGATATTCATCCAATATCCTATTCGTTAAATGCCACTGGTCAATTTTATGGTCGTCCTAGTTATCATATCACGTACTCCAATGTTGTTTCTTATTGGTTGTCCTGACTATCAATGTCACTTCAAATGTTGCTTCCTATTGGTCGTCTTAACTGTCAAAGTCACAGACTTCCATGCTGTTTCCTATTCAACCGAAATGTATAAATACGCATTATCTGCAACGTTTTATGACCACGACAAGGACCAGGGCTCAGTCTCGGATCCTTAGTCCGGGATCCTGATTCTCTTCTGGATTCGGACCTCGTACTTTCTGGATGCTTGTAGAATACAAGTTCTACTTCATATCAAGTCTTGTCTTCTTTTACTAAATATGGAGGTTGGGATAATCAGAATTGAGTAGTATGTCGTGTCACCGGATCCACGATCCTCGCTCTCGTTTACGACTAAGGTAAACTCGTAATAGTTCAAGTATATCAAGTTGACCTGTTTACGTGCAGGCGTAACAATTCATCGTGTTTAACCATTGAGATTTATACACACACACACACACACAGAATCGTATTCATTTTATTTCTAACAAAAAGGTACTCAACTGAACTCAACTCATTCAAATTACGTTTTCTAATTATCCAATTTGAATAGTGAATAGTTTTAAAAAAAAACATTGAAATAACAACTACAAAATACAACTACAAACCATTTAAATCTAATCATAATTAGCCCGTTTCCGTTTCATCTTCTTTACTGTCACCTTAGTAACCCAAATAAAGTAAGCTGATAGATATGCAAGGAAATTGTTGAATAACAAAAAACCAAAATGCCCTAAAATTGACTAGCGCTTAAGAAGCTATCACAAACATGGCATAGATAAATTTGCAACCAAAAAAAAATCCCAAATGTTTACTATGTATGATTGTACACCTATTTTATGATATCCGTTTATCTAATAAATCCGTATAGGATAAGAGAAAGAGTGGAAGAGCGAAAAAATATATATACATATATATATTGATATATATATATATATATACCCTGTTCGAAATTATCGATTTCAATAGCATTTACTTGATAAAAGAAAATTACACCTGTATAATGCTGAAGATGATGATGACGATACTGATTAGCATAATGCCAATAGTAGTAGTAGCAGTTGTATTAGTAAAAAGAAAAATCAATACATCTCTATTCATCATTATTGTAGTAGTAGTAAATCATTTTCTACTAATAACATGCTGTAGTTGATATTTTTTAGCAATTTGTAATTGTGTTCTCTATCTAACTTATTGAATTAGAAGAAGAGTGAGAGAGCGAGGGAAAGAGAGAGGTGGAGAGAGGAGGAGAGAGGAGAGAAGGAAGATGATTAGAGAGTACTCTTGTGTGTATTGTTTGTTCGACAACACATCATTATATTACAGTACAAGCTATAGACCCGTAAGCGAAAACAGCAAGAAAATGTAAGCTTGAACAATAAACACATGTAATAACTTTATTGTTATTGCTGTTGTATTTTTTTTCAACCGAACTGTTATCTAAAACTATTGTAAATTAGTCTATCTAGTCTATCTAGTGTATGTGTGATATATATACTGCTGATTTATTGATTAAGCGCAGAAAGGATATTGGGAAGATTTTGTTTTAAAAGGAAAATAAAGCAAAACCAAACTATAAATATTTTAATTATTATTAACACGCCATAAAAGTAAAAAAAAATCAATGATTTTATGGTGATGAAGATAGTAGTTAAACCTCAGAAAGACAAAATTCTTAAACTGATAGAAAATGTGTATTATAGGAACCATTGTATAAACAAACTATTTGGTTAGAGATAAGGTATTAAACTAGTTGGCGTAAGTATTCAAAATTAGTTGACTTAACGTTTGAATCTCACTAGATTTTGTAGATATATAGTCATTGGCTTTATTGACATTGATTTCTAATTACACATCACTGTCCACTTCTTTGAAATGTCACTAAACTCCACCTGTAGACCCTTTGGGGCTACTAACGGACCGAAGCCCAGATAATGGAGGAGGGTTGAGATGTGGGTTGACGACCCGTCTCGGGAAAAAACTAACTTGCCAGAAAAAACGCTAACAAGCGAAAATAATTCATTTAGAAGAATTATGATCTCTTATGATGAAAGCTGAGTTCCTTCGGAAGTCATGAAGTCGATGCCCCTTCTGACAACCAGAACGCTTCCACGGTGTTGGTAGCCGGGAAGCAACATCCGCTCTCATACCTATAAAAAAGCACATGAGACCAAATCGGTCACAATCAAATCATTTCCATTCATTAATTGAAATGTAACTTAAAGTAGTTACATTTCAACTAGAGATTAGTTGTTTCAAAATCATTTTTCATTCTCCAGTCTTTCAACTTTAAAAATGGTTAGTCTGTCGAAAATAAATTTTAAGTAGTTTGGTGATATATCAATGATTATCTTAAAATCATTATCTCATCAGCTACCACTGTAAAACAACGAAAATTCATCAGATGTAGTGTCAAAAAACTGAGACCCTATCGAAGAAGTCGTTATTCTTCATGACCCTCTACATTAATACATATATAAGGAATAAATTACTTGTTTCCTAGAAGAACAAAAAAGACACAGTTTCCATTCAACTAACTACAATTTTCGAAATTATATTTTAAATCCAAAGCAGGTATTACTAAACAACATTATACACTCTAAACAGTATCCTTTAAACCCAATAAATCATTCTATTTGAGGGATTTTCGCATTACTGTTGATTATGTTTTTGTTTTCCGTGGTGAGAACTGATGTTGGGTATGTTAGATCCACACAACTCACTTGGAAAATGTCCTAATTTTGGATTTCTCATGTTTTCGCGTATAAATTGCTTAGTTGACATTGAGATTACCTTTCCTGCTCGTAAAATTCTTGACTGTCATTGATTCATGGATCATTTTAGTACTCTGTTTTGTGGCTCTCCCATTGACGTTTCTGTCATTGTATAAATAAGCTCGATCTGTGAGCTTGTTAACCTCATATTTTCTGGTTGCGTGTAGAATACACTTTCTATGCCTTATCAAGACTTTTTGATATAGTTAGCCGGTCCGAGGACAAACAAATTGGAATAGCCTATCAAGTCACTGCATCATTTGTCTTCGCTCCATTTACCGATTAGGGTGAACTCGTAATAGCCCTAAGCACATAAATTGACGAGTGTATCAACTGAACAAAGCGACAAACAGACCAACAGATTATTGATTCATATAAATTAACTACTTTCAGTTAAAATAATTAAGGTTCCCTTAAAGTCAGACAGAATATCAGATGACCAATTGTCACTATTGAACAATAATATATAATTGTAGTCTAAAGAGGTGATTATACTCATCAAAAGCTAGAGTTCATATTAGTGAAGTAGTTAACATTAGTGTCCCTAGCCTTGTGTTCAATAATTAATAAATTTTTGTTATGCTCATCAATTGATATGCTTGAAGCTACTAAGAGTTCATCTTATTCAGTAAATGGAGGCTACTCTAACCCGAGCGTCCCAGGGCCCCATCAAGTGGGGGAAGAAGTCATGATATGGCGTAGAAAGTGTATACTACAAGCACCCAGAAAATATGAGGTTAACAAGCACACAAATGGAGCTTATTTATACATGATATAAACGTCCTTGAGGGAGCCACATAATAGCGTACTATAATACTATACACCAACCAATAACAGTCATGGATTTCCCGAGTGGGAAATGTAATCTCAAGATCAGCTGATCAGCCCATACTCGAAAGCATAATATCCAAAATTAGCACTTTAATTAACTGAGTTCTGGGTACCTTACGTCCTCAACAATTTTATGCTCATTTCATTTCTCCAATGAAAACACAAACTAAAGTTTTATGACTTTAATGATAGGATCTATCTATCTTATTACATTCAGGATGTATATCACTGCTAACACAGCATACTTGTGTTACTATCATTTATACACAATAGAAAATCTTTAAAATGTTTCATCAGTCAGGCTTTTCGGTTGGTTATTCAACAGTCATTTTATCTATGCATCAATCTTCCCGCGCCCATTATTCATTTCCAAGTAGTTATTTTCTTCTTTCAGTTATCTTCTCAAACATTTTTCAAGGTATCAATAAATTGCTAAAATTTTAACCAAAAACCTCATCAGTTAGTTCGTTTGTCTTTTCGGATACACATAATGTACAAAAATCAGTATGGGGAACAAATGAAAACCTCTAGTGGTGAATTCAACTATTAATCTGTAAACATTAAAATGCTGCAATTTGGCAAGTGAACAGACCGATCAATATGTTAGAAGACAATTAGAAACCTGGGAGAACTGGACGGCCATTTCGTCCTGGTATGGGACTAATCAGCAGTGCACCTCGCAGGATGGTGGTGTAACAATGATTGACTGATGATTTCAAATGTGTAAAAACACAAATCTCCAAAACTCTAACTGAAGATATCGTAAAATGTGCTCACTACTGACTAACTTGGTGAGGAAATTCTCGGATTTCTAGTGAGATGTGACCAGTAGTGTTCAACCCTGTCGTGTGTAGGCAGTAACTACCAAAGACAAATAAGTGAGGTCACGCAAAATTTCTAGATTGTGATTAGTGTTCGACATTGAAATCATTGGAAGCCGGCTTAGTGGTTCAGAGGTTAGGCGTTCACGAGTAAGACAGAACGTTCCCGGTCCGAATCCTACGGGGTACAGTAGTAGTGGGTGTGCACTTCTGATGAGTCCCATATCAAGACGAAACGGCCGTCCAGTGCCTCCAGGTTTCTAATGGTGGTCTAACAATAACTGATTGACGATTTCAAATGTGTAAAAACACTAATCTCCATAACTCGAATTGAAAAATCGACCAATCTGTGCATTTGAATGATTTTAACTGCTACAGATATGTTTAACAATCCTTGCTTTACTGCCAAATCTTAGCTTGTCTGTTTATTAAATATCATTATCAACTAAATTTCATATTTACTTTTACTATAAAATATATGTTAGTAAAAAAAATATAATATACTGCCAAACCAGCTAGTTTTAAAATAACGCTTAATGAATGTTTGCGCCAATTAGAAAACCAAATGTCTGAAGGTTTGTATCCATTTTTTTGAAGTTAAATAACAATTACCTGTAACTAGTTTTTTTTGGATGCCTAAAATTGATAGGCATATTTTTTAAGGGCAATTACACAATGAGATTGTTTAAGCGGAGTTACAAGAAATAATTGATTCAAACTACAGCTTGTATCTCAAACAATAATTAATAGTTGAGCGTAATATGATGAAGAAACAATCATTATCAAAGAGGTTTTTGAGTTCCTAAAGGTCTACCATTTGTTATAATAAAAACAATTAAAGGAAATTACAATATTTACACGGATGATACGAAGAACGTTTGGATCATAATCATCCGGGTCATGGTTTGTTGGTGTTATTTAGATGACACTATAGTTATTATCTACACAAAGAGTATATAAGTGATTATAGGATTATTGAGATCGTTTTTTCACATTGAGATCATGAACGAATCATTGTTAGACCACCATTGGAAAGCTGGAAGCACTGAACGGGCGTTTTATCCACCACTCCTACTACTTGATTGGTCAGAGTTAGACAATAAAATACCATTAGATCCCGGCTCAGTGGTCTAGAGAGGTCAAGTGTTAGCACTTAAGACTGAAAGTCATAGGTTCGAATGCTGCGAATTGCAGGAGTCGTGGATGTACACTTCTGAAGAGTCCCTTACCAGGATCAAACGCCAGTCCAGTGCTTCCACGTTTCCTATGGCGTTCTAACAATGAATCATTCATTATTTTCATTGTAAAATATCGAGACAGTTTAATCTCGCTTAATGAAGTATCTTCAGTATCTTACAAAAGTTCTAAATATCATATGAATTCTTGTCATTTGAGCAAATGTCTTATCTCAAATATATTGATTTGCATACCAATACACTTATTACAAACTTTGATAAGTTTATTAATCATGTAGAAATCAACACATACATTCTCGTTATTAAGATCTTCTGTAAAAGTAAATTCATCTAGATGACTTGCATTCTGATTAGCTGATAAGTTGCTTGAATTTATCAAAATACAAAATAATTCAACAAGAAATATCATTCATCTACACATCATGTTTGACTAGTCATTACCAATGACATTTGTTTTAAAAGAAAATAATCCTTCTAATCAATAAGAATGCATAGTATTTTGACTTTAGTTTAGTTAGTGAAAAATATAGTCGTCTATCATAAGTGTAAATTTGTCAAAAGGATTATCATTCAAAATAATATTTGTTTAAAAATGCTTATTGTCTCACTGATTTACAACTGCTGTTAACTGATTATTCAGTTTTCAATTATGAATATGCTCGCCAATTGATGTGCTTGAATGTTATCACGAGTTCATCTTATTCGGTAAACGGAACGAAGAGCAATGATGATTCAATGACACGATAGGCTATTCTAATCCGTTTGTCCTAGGCCCCCCTAACTGAAGCAACAAAACTTGATAAGGAGTAGATAATGTATTCTACAAGCACCCAGAAAATTCGAGGTTTCTAGGCACACAAATCAACCTTATTCATAAAATGATAGCAAAGCCCGTGAGAAAGTCACAAAACAGAGTACTAAAATAATCCCTCAACCAATGACAGTCAAGTGGGGAATGTAAGCTGATGGTCAACTAAGAGCTACTTATAAGTAGTATATGACGTGAGTGTCAACGTAATGTCTGGTAGAAGGAGATGGGGAAAGATCCAGAAAGGAAGAAGTTAGAAAACAATGGAATTTGTATGAAACGCATGAATAGTGACAATGGATTGATGTTTTGCAACAGGAACAGTCCATTTCGATATGATGGACTGATATTTTTCAAATGAACGATTTACGATTTGGTTTTCCGATTTTACTGAGTAACTCTGTAATTTTCGTTAAATACAATTCCGTTGCCCTCACCTGTGTTGTCGTTCACTACACCAGGACGTTTTTACAAGTGAGTTCTGGAGAACTAACGTCCCCAACAAACAACAACAAACCATCATTTTTTTGAGACTGAATCACAATATGAAACAGCTATTTTGTTCTCCTTTAATTCATATTACGAAAAAGTAGCCTCCATTCTTATTATTATTCAATCAGTATTCAACTGTCACATTTCATTTTTCACTTTGAACATTAGTATTATAATCGTGAATAATAATCACATGAAATAATCGATATTAAATCATGCTAAGATGAAAATGAAAACATGCTGCATAATGATGAATTATATTTGTCAGTTGAATGAATTATTTTTCTTGCTTTTTGCAAATGATATACACACACCATAGATTTCCGATTAACTGCAAGCTTAATTTATTTAAATTTATAAAGTATTTGCTTTGTATGACTAGTGTGACCTGTCACTCAAGAGCATGTAAACATTAAAGGTGAACAATAAAACAGTGTGAAGAGGAAATTTACCCATTAACACATTCATGAATAGTTGGCTAGCTTGTGAAGACAATACAATGCTCAACTGAGTGGAAAGTTTTTTTTCTTAGAGATTTTGTGAAATCAGTTTATTCAAGATTATTTTCCCGATCACATGTTCTTATAATTCACATGCGACAGTACTAGTTGGAATATTAGGAATATTAGGTGAGATGGTTTTTAAAAAAGGAACGTATTATCATTATTATTCAAATCTGTTGACTGATTGAACATTTGAAATGATGAATAAATTGTTTTTATTATGGATATTGTTTGAAAAGTGACTGATGAATAAATGAGTCTTCATCTATAATTGTGACATTTTAGGCCTTTACATAGCTGCGAGGCACAGGAGTCGTGTATATGCACTGCTAACGAGTCCCATACTAGGACAAAATGGCCGTCCAGTGTTTTCGGGTTTCTAATGGTGGTCTAACAATGATTGATTGATGAATTCAATGTGTAATAAGCACTAATCTCCATAAATCTAATTGAAAAATCGTAAAATGTGCTTACTAGTGACTAGTTTCGAGAGGAAGTTCTCGGGGTTCCAGTGAGAAGACGTGACCAGTGTGTGGTGTGTGCTACTTATGCGAACAATATAAGTAGTATAAGAAGGGACGTGAAAGAAGAAGTCTCACAGTCAGAAGAGGAAAACGGAAAGCAAATGGAGAAAAAGTAAGAAGTTAATGGAGTACCAACAGGAAGGAAAGGAAGCAACAACAGGAATGGAAGAAGGATCGAGCGTTGGAAGTCATAACTCAAAGATGGTGTACAAATAGAGTATTGAATGTAATGTTTTCGTTTTTAACTGACTCAGAGTGTAAACTCGCATAATACAATCTTCCTCGCCTGCCTCAGTCTTCTCAAGTGGAGTTCAACCATGTTGGGTATAGGCAGTCAATACCAAAGACAAATGGGTGAGGTCACGCGAAATCCCTTGATCAATCAGCGTCAAACATCAACACGGTTGGATACCCGCTCAGTCGTCCGGAGGTTAGGCGTCCAGGCACAAGCCCGAAGGTCCTGGGTTTGAATCCTGCGAGGTGCAGGAATCGTGGATACGCACTGCTCACGAGTCCCATACATGGACAAAACGACCGTCCAGTGCAACGAGCTTTCCAGTGGTGGTCTAACAATGATTAATTCCCGATTGCAATATACAACAAACACTTATCTCCATAACTGTTTTGTTTCATTTCGATGAGTAACAAATATAGTTGTTATTCCACAGTTATGACAACTGCAAGCAATACCATCATTTAATTCAATCACAACAGTCACATTGCAGTAATCTCTTTCATTCGATTTATTTGTGAGCTAATCAGTGAAAACATGTATATATATATCTATACATATAAACATTTTTGAACATTGATTAGCTGTCATATTTTAATACTCAACAATCTCATTCATTTTCGACCATTTTTTTTGCATCCTAGCAATATCCGTTTTTCATAGTAGTAGTATATACTTACTTACATACACACGATATATGAATGTATTTAGATCGAAGTTTGTCTACCTTTTCTGATATGTATATATATTATTGAACATTTAACAAGAAGAAACCAATAATGCTAACCAAATTCACATTAATCATTGAACATGGGCAATACATTTTTTGAAATTGCCAACAAAAATTTACTTTACAAACTTCCACATGATTACTTGTCTCGATTGTTTCATTTTGATTTAAATCATGATTATTTTGAATAGAAAAATAATTGTCCTACAATGCAGAGAATGGATTGATTTTATGTATGTATTCTTTTTCATGTTTCTCTTTGAAAATCATATCGATTTTAATGAAGTATAATTTATAGATTTATAATTAAAATACAACTTTGCACTGCATGAAGTAGTTTTCTTTTTTTTCTTGGTTAGACTCGATTCAACTCTTACAAGAAGCAATATTTCGTCAAAATCTCTCAAAATGGTCCCCGATACAGAAAGCTCGATTAGCTTTTGCCAATTTATGCCGGTTATGGCGTAGGCCAGATATCCGTTCGCTAACCAAAGGACGGGTTTACTGCGCAGCAGTTCGCTCCGTCCTACTTTACGGCTGTGAAACATGGCCAGTCAGAGTAGAAGACATTCGTAGGTTACTGGTTTTCGATCATGGATGTCTTCGAAGCATTGCTCGTGTATCGTGCGACACCCGAGTAAGTAATGCTGCCATTAGGAAACCAGTACTAGGTAAGGATGGCAGATCAGTTGATGAAGTGGTGAAACTTCATCAGTTGAGGTGGTTGAGACATGTGTTACGAATGTCTAACCACCGACTGCCTCGTCAAGCTATGTTTTGTGGTGTAGGAATAGGTTGGAAGAAAGCTAGGGGCGGCCAGACCAAAACATGGCAGAAATCCATGAAGTCACTGACAAGTGGACTGAGTCATGTTGATAGATGTAGAATACCTGGTTGGGGTCCGCGAGACGAAAGTCACCAATGGTTAGAGACCTTGAACGACATAGCTCAAAATCGTTTGCAATGGCGCAAGTGCATCCATTCATTGTGCTCTCTCCAATCCTAATCTTCTGGATTCGTCAACACCTCTACCTTTGTCTTTCTAACCTTATCTCACTGAATTATACTTCTTGAATAATATCTTCAAACCCTAATCTTCTTCATTACCATTATTACCTCTACTATCTCTATCACTCTTGGATTTGATTTGACATTTGCGTCTCTGTGCTGATGTGGTATGGCAACATGAACTTATGTACATACGTACGAAGTTCTACGTTGCAACTGACTGACTGACTGCTCAAAATGGTTGAGCAAAGTGGCACCTATCGTTTTAACTTCGTTACAAATACATTCTACTCAGATGGTTATTTGATATCTGATTGGTTTGTCTCTATTACTTTAATCTCTTTTTATTTAGATCTCTTGTTTTCAACAGTTACTGATTAAAAAGTGAGTGAAGCAAACTATAAAATTAACAACATACGTTGTTGCCTTTTAACAACTAGTTTGATAAACTTCGCCCGAAGCTGCTCTGGGATTTCCGGCCGAGCTCAAGTCTGAGTAAAAGGAGGAGGGTTGAACATGAGGTTAAGGCCCCCATCCCGTAAAATACGAACTTGCTGAAAAATCTCTAACTAGGGCTGGTCAGCGGCCTACGTTCCATTGGGGTAACAAGCGTAAGTAAGTGTGTAAATAGTCTTATAGCTGTTATCAACTAATACAACGGTGAATAATGTCTAGGTGTTTGACACAATGGGCTAATGATCTGGGTAGCAGATACATTAATCTGATAAGTTCTCAATAAGACAAAAGACACTAAGACTAACATTCCACTACTAGTCATCTCTGATTACATATGACTGTTATTGAATAGAATAAGTCTAATATAATAGTTTTTTTAAACGAGATAATAATTCACTAGAATTTGAATTAGAAAAAATTTATCAATAAACCAGTTAATTTTATACTGTAGTTTAGTAATAATTCATGAACCATTGAAATCTCTCTCTAATTATGTATCCTTTAACACAAGATACAATAAATCAGTGACATCACACTGGATAATACAAGAATACAGGAAATAATGAACTTAGCGCACTACATCGAGATACTCAAACAAATGAAACATACTACACAATGCCAGTCAACAATTGAAAACTAGATAATCTAAGCCAAATAAACATTTATTGAGACAGAGTAAAATCTAGAGAACAAACAGTACAACGGATTTAGTAATGGGAAGAAGTTTACAGTCAATCAATCAGTCAACAGCATAGTAGAACTTCGTACGTACGTACGTCAGTTCAAGTTACCATACCACGTTAGCACAGAGATGTAATTTTCAATTCAAATCCAATAGTAGAAGAGGTAGTAAAGGTATTAGAAGTAATCGGAAATTTTAGGGTTCGAGAATATTAATTAAGAAGTAGAATCTAGTGAAATAAACTGAAAAAGAAAAAGATAAACGCGATGACGAATTCAGAAGAATAGGATTAGAGAGAACACAAGGAATGAATGTGCCTGCGCCATGTCAAACGGTTTAGAGCCATGTTATTCACGATCTCTAACCGTTGACTATTATCATCTCGCTGACCCCAACCAGGTAGGCTACATCTACCAACACGACTCAATCCACTTGTCAGCGAGTTCCCGGATTTCTGCCATGTTTTGGTTTGGCCTCCGCTAGCTTTCTTCCAACCTATTCCTACACCACAAAACATAGCTCGACGAGGCAGTCGGTCGCTAGGCATACGTAACACATATCCCAACCACCTCAACTGACGAAATTTCAATACTTCATCAATTGACCTGCCATTCTTACCTAGCACCCGATTCCTAATGACAGCGTTGCTTTCTCGGTTGTCCCATGATACATAAGCAATTCTTCGAAGACACCTATGATCGAAAACAAGCAGTTTACAATATTACATATATATTGTATATATATATGTATTGTATAGATATCTCATATATTCATCATAGCTGGATGTCTACCTCTATTCACTAACCAATCAAAAATTATTATAGCCTGCATATCTGTGACTATTATACTATATATGCCTAAACATGGACCTCAGATCATCTTGATAATAGAAATTACTCTACAATAAATGGAATAATTACTTTAGGTAAGTTTAATCAAGAAATACCCTTTATATTTTAGTGAAAAACTATTTTTTAAGGATACAATGATATTACTATTACGATAAACACAAGTTGTTATTTGGTTCATAGTGAAATAACAAATGTGAGATGTGAACTCCAATCGATCAACAGACCTATAACCTAACTATCAGGATATTTGAAAAACTTAATTCAATTTTTTTTCCTGATCTAGTTATTATAGAGATAAGTTTACATTTTAAGTTTAATTATTACCATAGAACAACAAACTGCGCAATAAATTGGACAATTAGACATTAGTTTCTGACCAATGATCGATTCTTGCAAATCTCAGTCTTTCACTTAGTCGTTAATTGATAATGTCTTCGACTGAGCATTTCCTAGTACAAATGTCATTGGAAACACCATTTTCTTATTGAAATTGTGAATCAGTCATTGTTAGACCACCATTAGGAACCTGGAAGTACTAGACGGCCGTTTCATCCTGGTATAGGAGTGGATGAGCACTGCTGATGAGTACCGTACCAAGACGAAACAGCCGTTCAGTGTTTCCAGGTTCCTAATGATGGTCTAACAATGATTCATTCATGATTTCAAGAAGTAACAAAACAATCTCCACAATCTTATAATGTAAAAAACCTGACTCATTAGTAACTAGCTATGTGAGGACGTTTCTTTGAGTTCTAGTGAGAAGTCGTGAACAGTGGACAGGGGTGACCCTGTCCGGATGCGAAGCAGTGCTCACCGAAGATAGTGTATGAGGTTGCCCAAGACCATAAATTGATCGAAGTAAGATTTCAGCTTAGTGGTTCAGATGCTGGGCATTCGCGCAAGACTGAAGGTCCTAGGGTCGAATCCTGCGATTAACAGGAGTCGTTTATGAGCACTGCTGATGTATCCCATACTAGGACTAGACGGCTGTCTAGTGTTTCCAGGTTTCTAATGATGGTCTAACATCGATCGATTCACGATTTAAATAAACCACTCAACAATCACCACAACCACTATAATGCAAACAGATACTTTTGACTGATTAATCTTAATGGTCACTGAATCAATATTTATTATATACTATTGATTGCTCCTGATCACAATTTCAACTTTGTTTAGGCTCACGAAGTCATATTTATTTCAATCACCCTACCTTCCTAATTTTGTCATGTAATTTGCTTTTCTTCTCAACAAAAATCCATATTTTTGAAACCATGAATCGGTCAATGTTAGATCACCATTAGAAACCTTGAAGCACGGGACGGCCGTTCCGTCCTGGTACGGGACTCCTCAGCAGTGAGCATCCACGACTCCTGTGCCCCGCAGGATTCGAACCCAGGACCTTCGGTATTGTGCGCGAACGCTCTAACCGTCAGACCACTGAGCCGGTATCCGACGGTGTTAATGTCTAACTTGATCAAATTCACGGAGTTGCGCAACCTCACACACAGTCTTCGGTAGTTACTGTCTACACCCGAACAGGTTGAACTTCTAGTTGGAAGACGTGACCAGTGAAGTTCAACCTGTTTAGCGGTTGGAGCGTTCGCGCACAATACTAAGGGTCCTAGTCCGAATCCTGCGGGGTGCAGGAGTCGTGGATGCGCACTGCTGAGGAGTCCCATACCAGGACGAAACGGCCGTCCAGTGCTTCCAGGTTTCTAATGGTGATCTAACATTGATCGATTCATGGTTTCAAAAATGTGTAACTTAACAATCTTCACAACCCTGTAATGCAAAAATCCATATGCCCTAAAACAATTTGGAGACAGGTTAGATTGCTAACTAAGTGAAAATATTATTAATTAAAAGTTATCAGCTAAGAAAACTGATTGAAAATAAACTGACCATAACTATTTGAGAAAATACTGTTCAACTGCAAGAAATTTTTTTAAAAAAAAGGTAAGACAAAATCAATTACAACAATAAGAAAAAAGAAAATACTTCGATCATCTGAATTAATTTCTGTCTAATGTTAAAAATAAAAATGGTGATAAATTTATCATTTGTTCACGTCATTTTTCTCGACTTCCTCTTCTTAATATTCAATATATCAAGTTGATTGTTTGAATGAACGTTTTTTTTTTCTGTGGTGAGATTTATGCCTAAGTTGGATTATGTAGATAATAAGAAATAAATTGTTCGACTTTTATTTTCCTATAAAACTTCTATAAAACCGATTTATTGAGAAATAATGTCATGTGCCTCAGATTATCCACATGGTTTTTTGAATGTTAAATAAGTTTGTTATATCCAATGGTTCTCAGCACTTTCCCATTCATTCATTGAATAGTACTCATCAGTATTTGTTAGTAGGACATAGATGGAATAAAGCATGACTGCGTTATCTGCGCGCTGATTGGTTAATTCCTGTTCAGTCAGCGCCTGATCGATATTTGTTTTTCAAAACAGTGGTTCCTTATGATAAATTTGAACAGAGAAATGAGAAGACATATTTTGTGAGATAGTATCATTTCGTGCTTTCTCGTCAGTCACATACAAGCAACATATTATTCGTGTAAATACAGTTTGGGAGTTAAGGTCAAAATTTCTTATTTAGCATGGACATTCACTCACTAGAACTATGGTAAACAAAGGTCAACATACAGTTGTTTTTGAACACATAAAGTTGGACTTTTCCGACCAATCAAGATAGCTTCAAGTAGTCTCAGTGTATGTGGGTTTTGATGACATGTCACAACTCTATAGGCTGATTTTGGGTCAATTTGATGACCACTCATCATTAGATGTTTTGCAATGGACGAGGCTGGGTTTCTTGATCGATTTTGAAATGATGGGCTAGGTTGATTAATCATGGATTTGATTAACCATTTTGGAATATGTTCCCCTCTCCTGTCTTCCAATCGGCGATCTGTCCTCCCTAAGTAACTTTCTCCGCAGTTACATGTGAATTGATAAATACAGTGGGATTTGGACTGAATCAGTCTTGAAGACTTGATTGGGGTAACTGAGATCGATTGAGTTATTATGATAAGCCTCAGATTAGTGGCATTGAAGGTCTTTTTTATTGCAGCTGCAGTCTGTTTGGTTGTAATTTTCATGCAGTGATCACCTTTGAAAGGTAACTGTAGATACACTGGTTTCTTGGGCACATCAGTTGCTATCAGCTTCGTGGTAGTTGTGTTCTGATGACCAATAAACGTTTCGGGATATCCGTTTGATTTAAGTGTCTCAGTAATAAGCTTGAATTCGTCGTTCAATGTATCAGCAGTGCAGATTCTACTTGCTCGAGCGAATAAAGTGTATTTACACAAATAACATGTTGCTTGTATGTGACTGACGAGAAAGCACGAAAAGGTACTATCTCACAAGATATTTGTTTTGTTAGCTGCACTTTGATTGGCTTAATCTAATCGATCAGTGCTAGTCGATTATGTGGATTAGATTCCAGAAGCTTCTCATGTAAGAACTATGAAGATATTAGCGTTGTTTCTATTTCGCCTTCGATTCGGTTTCTTACTTCCATTTAACCTTACTATTTGGAATAAAATCTTTTCCTGTTCCAACCGTGTTCTGGATTTGGGGACTTGTCGAGTGTATTGTTGTCAGAGAATACTACTAAGCAATAGGAATAGCTGGGTTTCCGAAGAGAGATTTGTAACGATATTCATTTCATTATAACAGTATTCAAGTGTGTTATTTTTGTTGAAACTTTCACCTTAGTTGTGTTTTTCAACTGACAATTTGTGATGTGCTATAAGAATATTTTTCAAATTGAACAACCGAAGAAACTGGTCAACTGTTGAAGTGAAATCTTATTGAACACTGAAAATATCGTGGATCGATTCAAATGTTGTGTTCAAGATTGTGACACTTTTATATGTGATTATGTAGGCACTTAAACAATCACAATTAAATGTTATGAACTATACAGTAGTGAGACATAGTATGAGCAAAAATGTTGATTTGCAGAATATTAGTTGTTCAAACTCTTGATAAAGAATAAAAATGTTTATTTCCGAGTAAGAAATGAAGTCTTTTACAGCGAAAACTATGGCAATTGCCACTAATGACTATTAAGTGGTCTAACACTGATCGATTCACGCTTTAAATAAATTTCTCAACAATCACCACAACCGCTATAATACAAACAGATACTTTTGACTGATTAATCTTAATGGTCACTGAATCTATATTAAATAAAATTCTATTGAATACTTTGTTTAGGCTCACAAAGTCGTATTTATTTCAATCAACCGATCTTCCTAATTTCGTCATAGAATTCGCTTTTCTCCTCAACAAAAATCCATATCCCTTAAAACGATCTGGAGACAGGTTACTTTACTGACTAGTATTTAATACGTTTATTTTAAGATGATACAGTTGTATTTCTCTGTATATCGATAACACTTACTATGAACTGTTCAAATACGTACAGTTTTTTATGCTGTACAATTAAAAAGATCATATGATGTTCATTGATATCATTATAATGTAATTTCATAAACTTAAACGAGAACATCTCTTGGCTAGGCGACAAATGATGTACATATTAGATGATTTGTAGTGAGTAAGTGTAAATGTTAGTTGAGTTAATGATATGCTTAAACTATTACAAGTTCACCTTACTCGGTAAACGGAGAGATGACAAAGATGCAGTGACGCGATAGGCTATTCTGATGCGTTTGTTTATGGTTCGACTAACTACAAGTACCCAGAAAGTATAAGGTTAACAAGCACACAAATCGAGTTTATTTATACAATGAGAGAAACGTCCTTGGGAGAGCCGCAAAATAACATACTAAAATACTACATCAACTAATGACAGTAAAGGATTTCCTGGGTGGGAAATGTAATCTCAAGGTCAACCGAGCAATTTATGCGCGAAAATATAAAAAATCCAAAATTAGGACTTTTTTCAAGTGAGTTCTGGGTATGTAACATCCGCAACAACTAATCATGATCACATGTTTATGAATGAATACAGATATGCAAACTGACTGTAAATATCCCTTCATTGGACTCACCTACAGATGGAATGAACAAATATACGCTTAAAATCTAATGCTATTAATTAGTAAACAGTATAACCCCCATTTGGAACACTGGAATAAAACATTTAACATGAAATAATAACATAGTTCTGAATGAAATCATCATCTGGCTTTGTTCTAATGTATCATAATATTTATATGGATATATGAAAATATTAAAACAACTAAGAGAATTCTTGAATCAAAGAAAGCAATGAAACATTTTACATGACTGGATATATTACGTAAACTTTATAAATTAGATAGTAAGAGTTCATGTTTCCTAGCAGTTAGTAAGAATAATGATTGGTTGGTTAATTCAATAAAATCTAACAATCTCCTCTATCCTAAACTGCAAATAATCAAGGTTCTAATCAATAGTTCAGTGAATAAATTATGTTCAACTTGAATAAGAAGATATTTATGTTGTAGTCACTAGAAAATTATTAAAGATTACGTAATCAGATAATGAACATAAACAAAATGAGATAAAATCACCTACTATCATTATTATTATTATTAAAACTGCTAGTACAAACAAATCCTTATTATCGATTTGAACTTTTTATTTGTTATAATTAACAGGACAACACTATGGAGGAAAAATTCGAAACTATGGCCGCTTGCCTGAGAAGATAGTCAACACCGTAGGGAATTCTTAGGATGGATTAAACTGCCAAATTGTACAAACTTGTTTGAGGTGAAGACCAGTGTCAAGCAAAGTTGCTTATTCTCACCCTCTCTCTTACTTCTAGTGATCGACTGGATTATGAAAACGTCAACATGTGTAGGGATGCATGGGACAAAGTGGACAACTAGCATGCAGCTGGTCGATCTGAACTTCGTAGATGATCTGGCTCTTCTATCGCACTCGCAACAACAAATTCAATAGAAGACGACCAGTCTAGCAGCATCCTCAGCAGCAGCAGGTTTCAACATACACAAACGGAAAAACTGGATTCTCCGATACAGCACAACATGCGCCAACCAAATCGCCCTTTGAGGTGAAGTAACAACCTACTGTAGGAAGGAACAAACCAGATTACAGCGGAGGAGGAAATCAGAAATAAGGGCTGGAAGTGGATAGAACACACATTACGAAAAGCACCTAAATGCGTTACCAGACAAGCCCCCACTTGGAACCCTCAAGGTAAAAGGAAAAGAGGAAGGCCAAAGAACAAATTACGCTGAGAAATAGAGAAAGACATTAGAAAAATAAACAAAAATTGCTAAGAACTGGAAAAGGAAACCCAGGACAGATTAAGTAAGAGAATACTGGTCGGTAGCCTATGCTCCACTGTGGGTAACACGCGTAAGTAAAAGTAAAGTAAAAAGTAATTACTTCTTTTCATTTTCGAGAATATTCTTCTGCTTGTAGTATGATTTTTCAGCAATGCATATCTACGAGATCACCGGGAGTCGAACCCGTCTTGTTGTTTGAACTTCAGCTTCAAGGTTAATAGTATTCAGTAGTTTGAATTGGTAACTTCAATCTATCCGTAAATCTGATCACTGATGAGGTTGTGAATACACACTGCTGAGAAATCTCATGATAGAAATAAAACACAGTCCTATGCTCCTTGGCACTTAAATACTTATTCAGTTATGATCAATTTATGATAGGGAACTAAACTACAAAACTACTTCATAATCGAAATCTCTTAAGAAAAAAAATATGTCAAACAAATGAGAACTATTGAATATCACATCAATTATTGAAATGAAGAAATAACCAGGAATTACATGAAACAGTTCTGTTGGGGACATTAGTTCCCCAGAACTCGCTTGATAAATGCCTTATCTTCGATCTCACGTTTGCGAGCATGGGCCGATCACTTGACATTCAGATTTCATTTCCCACCAAGAAAATTCTTCGCAGTGATTGGCTGCTGTGTATTTTAGTGTACTAGTTTTGTGACTGTCCCAAGGACGTTTCTATGTTGTATAAATAAACGAGATTTGTGTGCTTGATTGCAGTGTGTGCTTGCTGGGTATTTGCACAAAATACTTTCTACGCTACATCAAGACTTTTCATTAGTCAGCAGATCAAGGTAGCCAACCTGGACGCTGGTTCATTGTCTCGTTCTCGTTTATCGACTAAGGTGAACGCGTTATAGTTTCAAGCATACCTAGTGACAAACCTAACAAGTTCAAACATATTTCACCAAAAAGATCACAAGGAACAAATTATACAAACACGCCGAAAGGTATACCACCTACAGACTTTAAACTTCGTGTACTTTTTACAATAAAATTCTCAATTGGATTAATTTTCTTCTGATCTTTTCATATATGAAAGAAAACTTATAGTTTACAGATGGTACAATAAAAGAAGAGACAATTCGTTTTTTTCTTTCGATAAAAATTAAAAGATACCGAGTTTTCTTATAGTACAAGTAGTGTTGGTTGTAGGAGTCCGCCGTCCACTACATGTACATGTGTACAAATTTTAAAACATAATAAAAGTATATAATTCATTTTTTATTTTAAAAAAAAATTTAACCAATCATAAACATAAATTCTATGTACTATATTCAATTGATACCCGTCATAGTTCTTTCTATTAAAACAATCATTCTGTTTTTCAAAACATCTGTTAACTATTGAACATTTAATATGAAATTTAATATGAAAAATTAAGTTAAATTGTGAATTTGAATACAAGTTTAACAACTACTAGTGGTTTAGTTTTTCATGGTGGTCTGAAAAAAAGAAGATGATCGTAAATATTCACTGCAAAAATAAAAAAATACTGAAACAAAATGATGATTAGTTTTTGTTTTATTTTTCTAACTATTATATTACTAAAAAAATAGATTGGTATAAATTTTCTTCGAGTTAATGAAGTCGTTCACAACTATCTCATACAATAATTCAAACAATCAGTCATTGTTAGACCACCATTATGTTAGATCCGTCACTAGGTACGCTTGAAACTATTACGAGTCGTCGATAAACGCAAACCAGACAATGAGCCAGTGTCCAGGTAGACTACCTTGATCCCAAAACTGCAAAACGGAAGTCTCGATAAGCGTAAAAAGTAGATTCTACAAACACACAGCAATCACAATACAATCAAGCACACAACTCTCGTTTATTTTCATATCATAGAAACGTCCTTGGAACAGTTACGAAAATAGCACACTAAAATACACAGCAGCCAATCACAGCGAATGATTTTCTCTTGTGTGAAATGAAATCTCAAGGTCTACTGATCGAACCATGCTCGCAAACGTGAAATCGAAGATAAGGCATTTATCTAGCGAGTTCTGGGGATCTAACATCTCCAACACATTAGGAACCTGGAAGCACTGAACGGCCGTTTCTTCCTGGTATGGGACTAACTACTCATCAGCAGCGCGAATCCAAGACTCCTGTTACTCGCGAGAATCGAACCCCAGGACCTTCAATCTTTAGTGCTAACGCTTAACCTCCTGACCACTGAGTCGGCATCCGACGGTGTTTATGTCTAACTTTGATCAATCTAGGGATTTTGCTCAACCTCATCCGTGATAATTTTTAGTTATTCTAATCATTTGATATTACTTACTTACTTGCCTACGCCTGTTATCCCAAATGGAGCATAGGCGGCGGACCATTTATTGTTGACGATGTTTCCGGCGAGTTTAAGTTCTATGTAATAGGGTTGCTAGCCCGATACCCAACCCTCCTCTTTGCTTCGAACTGGCAGTAACTCAGGATGGGCTCCAGGTGGAGTTTCAATCACTTGATATTAGTCAAGATAAGTGTAGATTATACAAATTGTTTTTCTGACATTAAACAAAAACTGAGGCTGATTAGGATTATTCATATTATTTCATTAAATACTGTATGATTGATCGCGGTTTTCAACATTTCAAATTACAATAAGATTAGAGCTTTTTAAAATGTGCAAATTAAGCTTTATCAATACAAAGTAATATTCAATATATATATATTACAATACATAGTGATTGTTCATTCGAAATAGTTTTGATTAAAAACTTTTATTTTCAAAAAACAAATACTCACAAGTTTAAGAATTATTTAAGTCACTAAATGATATAACTTGGAACTGAACAGCTACTTCATTAAAGTTTGAGATTTATCAAGTGTATTACTTCGTAGCTCCACACAGAAATGAATTCTTAGCATTCACATCACACAAATAGCTCTCAGTACTTCTCAGACACTAAAATCAAATTGAATTTTGTGTTTCCAACATTTCTAATATTGAATGACAGTTAACAATATAAATTCATATAACATAGGATGATTTTATAGCACAGCTGATTGAAAAAGTCACTTTCATTGTAGGAAAGTTGTAAGTCAATTAAAATGTTCAGATATACTGTAGTAAATTTTTATATGCTTGAAACTATTAATAGTTCACCTTACTCAATAAACCAGAGCGAAGACAAATGATGCAGTGACACGAAAGGCTATTCTAATCTGATTGTCCCCGACCCGACTAACGATACCAAGAAGTCTTGATAAGGCGTAGAAAGTGTATTCTACAAGCACCAAGAAAATACGAGGTTAACAAGCACACAAATGGAGTTATTTATACATGATAGAAACGTCCTTCGGAGAACAGCAAAAATAGCGTACTAAATGAACACATCTACCAATGGAAGTCAAGGATTTTCCGAGTGGGAAATGTAATCTCAAGGTCAACTAAACATAAAAAGTCGAAAATTGGGACCGTTTCCAATTTAGTTCTGGGGACCTAACCTCCCCAACAATTTTGCTCTGTGAAACTGATTTCTCTATTAAAATAACATTTCAATAAGTATGACTGTTTTACTGATCTCGGTATGTAATGTTAACTATGGGATTTAGAAAATAGCCAAACCAAATCAGTAACACTGACAGCTACATTAGTTTACAAATTCAGTAATAAACAAGACACTTCAAACATGTTTATTCACATTTATTAACAGTGTAAATCACCATCCTCCGACGAGAATAATGCTACTTTGATGTGGAAATGACAAAATGTTGATTTGTATTAAAGGAATGAAGAATACATTTCTTTTTGAATGTGATAAATATAAGCCCAAGTGATCTAGTAATGTCTTACAGTACAGCGTGTATCATTGAGGAATTTTTTTACTCTGAAATTTTCGACAAAACGTTGTCTCGAAAAAAAACTATGTATCATACGAGCTTTACTCAGATGCCATCATAAACAACGGACTAAACGTTACTTTGATTGAAACGAATTACCAACAGGGTATTTTCAATAAACATACAGTATACAGTAAATATTTACTCGAAAACAGGGAGAATTACTAAGAACCTCTACTCCTGAAGCTACAATCTGACAAAGATAAACTTAACAGTATCATAACCAAACCATTAACTAGAGCTTCAACAAAAAAGATCTTTTATACAACTAATCTTCGTTTTATTTTAATTTATAATCGACTAACAGTGAATACTCAATAATAGTATAAGTTACTTGAATTTAAAGAAACCAGCTACTCATATGGAGAAATCTATATTGTTGGGGACATTAGATCCCTAGAACTCGCTTGATATATGTCTTAATAATGGAGTTTATTATTGGGTTGATCAGTTGGCCTTGATATCATATTTCTTACCAGGAAAATCCTTGGTGGTGATTGGTCGATGTATTATCTTAGTGTGCTATTTTTGTGACTGTCCCAAGGACGTTTCTATGATGTATAAATAAACTCGATTTGTGCGGCTTGAGATCATTGTGTTTGCTAGGTGTTTATAGAATACACTTTCTACGCTATATCAAGACTTTTTTCGTCAATTAGTTTGGGGCAACGGATGAGAGTAGCCTACCGTGTCACTAGTTCATTGTCTCGTTCTCGTTTATCAACTAAGGTGAGCTCGTAATAATTTCAAACATTTCAAGTAACGAGTATAGCAATATTCAACATATCAGCTAATAGCTTTAACACCAAGTCTAAATTTTAAATCACACACACCATTAATTCCTTTACTAACTAACACATTGGAGGTTGAACAAAACAAATTTGCAAATATCCATTTTCCCTCCTAAAACGATAAAAATCTCATGCACAACACTTTGCAAAATATTTTCCTCCGCAATAGTCACGAAATGTTTTCTTGTTTGTCTGATTGTGGGTTTTTTTTTGTTGTTTTTTGTCGATACAAACAATTTTATAAAAGAAGTGAAAAAAAAATTAGAACGTACCATTTTAAATTTGATTATACTGAAAACACATTCAATTATCATTATTATTTAAAACCAGTTTATATATATATAAATGGATCATGAAAAAATTGCATGAAATGAAAAAAATTGCCACTCGTTTCTGTTTTGTTTTTTTTGTGTGCCAAATTAAACAAATCGATAAAATAGAATTCGCAAAACTATGACAAGTCTATTCCAACCACTGTGGTAATTGTGTTTTCTTTAAGTCTGGTTATTGTAAAAAAAGGTTAAATACTAGAAGAATTGTTAAACCAATCAATTAGTATTTAGGGTTGATCTTTTTTTTAATTGAGTAGTGCATATAACATGCATTATTAGGATTCATATGTGTGGTGCGCGCTACTTATAAGTAGTATATGACGCGAGTGAAAACGTAAGGTCTGGCAGCAGAAGATGGGGGAAGATCAAGAAAGGAAGAAGAGTGGGAACACAATGGGGTTTGTATGAAACGCATGAATAGTGAAATGTCAGACAATGGATTGATGATGGATTGAAGACTTGCAAATTAACCGTTTACGATATGGTTTTCCTATTTTATCGATTAACTCTGTAATTTGAGATAAATACAATTCGGTTGCTCTCACCTGTGTTCTCCTTCACTACATATGTGCGTAGAGATTTTTGTGTTTTGTTTTCAGCTAGCATGGAATTAATGTCTGGATAATTTTTGGATATGTTACTTGGTTCAGAGGTCGTCGATGGGATATAACGTTTGGGATTGGTTTGGCGTGACTTCACACTTGGGAGAACTAATGTTCCCTTCTTGAGATCCGAATTCATGTTACGTAACCTCATGTGATGAAAAGCTATCACTGAGCTTCATTGGGATTGAAATATTAGCAGCTAACTAGTTATTGAACAATGATTAATGTCATGCGTGTCTAGTCTATCCTATCAATAAATTTACAATGTGTTCACTAGCATAAGTAAAGTAATATCAAAGTGTAATGTGTATACCAATATGTTGAGCCCAGACAGCTTGTCCGCCAACATCTACAGGGAAGCACGGGAAAAAATGGACATCTAGCATGCAGCTGGACGATCTGGCTATTCTGTCTTACATGCAACAACAAATGCAAAAGAACACAACCAGTGTAGCAGCAGCCTCAGCATCAGCAGGTCTCAACATTCATAAAGGGAAAAGCAAGATTCTGCGATACAACACAACATGTGCCAACCAAATCACAATTTACAGTTAGGCTCTGAAAGATGTAAACAGAATTATATACCTGGAAACCATAATTGTTGGATGTGATGTGAAGGTACGGATTGGCAAAGCAAGGGTAGAATTTCTACAATTAAATAACATCAGCAACTCAAAATTAACTAACACCGAAGTCAGAATTTTCAATACAAATGTCAAGACAGTTGTACTGTATGGGACGGAAACTTGGGAACTACGAAAGCCATTATCCAGAAGATACAAGTACTTGTTAATAGTTGTCTACGCAAAATATTTCGGATCCGATGGTCAGACACCATCAGCAACAATCTACTGCGGAAGCGAACAATCCAGATTCTAGATGAGGAGTGGATAGGACACACATTGAGGAAAGCACTTAACTGCGTTACAGGACAAGCCCTCACTTGGAGCACTCAAGGACAAAGGGAAAGAGGAAGGTCAAGGAACACATTAGGCTGATAAATGGAGACAGACATGAGAAGAATGAACAAAAATTGGACAGAAATGGAAAGGGAAGCTGAGGACAGAGTAGGCTGGAGTACATTAGTCGGTGGCCTCCGCTCCATTCGGGATAACATGCATAAGTAAGTAGATAAGTAAGTAAGTACATGGCTTGTCCCAGCTTTCAGGCGAACTAACTAACTTTTTCTGCCTGAATCATTATTCACTTGTCTTTCGACCTTGTCAATCATTCACTTATATCCTTGATACTTTTTGTTCGGTTGTGTGTGCATGCTTATTTCGCTTATCGCATATCTGGCGTATTTTGTCTGACTATAAATACTTAATCATGCCTTAACGCATCGAGTTGGCTCGTTCACCTTCTCCGATCCGCTTCGCTTTGCCTTTACGCTTCGTATTCTCATGTCTGTCTGAATGAACGATCTCATGAAATAAACTCATCCAGTTAAAGCCGTATTTGTCTTCTTATTAACTCCGTCGTACAAACAGGGTTCGCCTAATTAGGATATACGGAAATTGAAGGGAGGATTTATTGCATATCCTACCTAATCGTTCGCAGAAAATGGAGTCAGATCTTGGACCACTAGAGCGTACATTCTGTTGAGATGTTGAGTGGCTACAGTGTAAACTGATCTGCTCCTACAGAATACAGCACTTAGATAAGCACGACGCTGATCACTACCCAGTAATCAATTAATTCCTCCCTGATCCGAAAGCAAACTGCATTAAAATGTCTTGTCATTTTTGAGTGCAACTCAACCGGTTCTAACATCAATTTTTAGAGAATATGAATCTGCAGGTATATAACTTATTCGTGTTTTTTTTTAAAAACCAACGACAATTTTTACTGATATCTTTTTTTCAAATAAAATATATTCTAAACATATTTACTACGATGATGTAACATTTTCTAATTGTAAAACTTTCATTGCCATTCTAGATACATAACATCAGTACAAATTGGGATGAAACCATCTGGACTGGAAAATGCCTCAACCAAAGCTTACAAACTATTGTATCGTTTTCAAGTCAACAATGTCCTCATAAGGTGAAGTTCCGTTCTATAAGCTGCATGTTTTGTTTGTGTAGCTTTCATTGTTATTCTTCTGAACAACATCATCATCAGCACAAACTTCAGATAGAAGTCGAGTATTTTAAATTCTATCTGAAGTTTGTGCTGATGATGTTGTTGTTCAGAAGAACAATGAAAGCTCCACAAACAAAACATCCAGATCAGAGAGCAAAACTCCACTACAATCATCCACCTGAGCTATAAATGTTCTCCACTATCTCAATCTTATCTTGATTCTATTGGTTTAAATGATCTGTGAAAAATGTAGAATTTTTTATGATTTAAACAATAACTTGTTCTTTGTTTGGTCACCATTGAAAAAACTTGGCAGAAACGGGCAATTATTTCACCTTATAATGAAACTCCTCAGTAGCACTCATCCACGACCCCGACAGAATTAGGATCTTCAGTTGCCCGTCACAAATCCTCATCTGTAGACCTTTCAACCAACATTCATCGGTGTACACGTCTAAATTCAATCAATTCACGATATTTCGCAAACATCTTCCATTTCATGAGGTGGATGTTTTAAATCCAACATTGTTGAACACTAATGTTTACGACTTCTCAACGACACTCCAGAAACTCCAGCATCCTGAAGCTAGACCGTGGATGCGCATGACTGTTAAAATTAAACGGGTTTTGCCTAAGATTGTAGGGTTTGTATAGTTACCCTGATTTAATTCACGGTAGGATCATGAGCACACATTGACAATGTTAAGCTTATTCGCTATCGTTCAAGTTCGAGGTTTTAAGGGTTATTTCGATTAAAACCTCTGCAATAAACTGACTTTAGAAAAACAAGCTTTTGAAATCAGGATTTCTTCAATAATACCCATCCACAGCTTTATACAAGATCATACATTCAAACATAAAATCGCTGATTTTTTGAATGCAACAATCTGTATTTATGATTTCAGTCTGTTTATAATATAAAAAGATTATCATTCAGTTTTATCGGTGGTATCTTCGATTAGCGCATTTGGTTGCGAAGTACTTATCAGGATGAAACAGTTATCCAATGTTTCCTAGTATTTTTTTCCCAATATTTAAAAACTAGTAACAAAACATTTGAATAAGATCATAGTAATTGAATTCATATGAAGCACTTTGCGTTAAATAACATGAAATAACTTATGTAAACATATTTTTTCCCTGAAATAAATGGAATTTTTTTTTTTCAAAAGAACGATCAATAGGTCTCTTGTGTTATAACATATATACATATTTTGCACTTAAACTAATATATAAGTATCATGATATTACTATACTGTTAGAAAACACTACTGAAAATGGAATGTACAGAAATATTTAAAGGTAAATAAGGAGTTAACGTTAGAAGGATAACAAATGTGAATGTTTGTGCCATTATGATTGATTAAGAGACATGTCTTTCAATGTCAACTACCATTGAACGTGTTTACTATGCCGAATTTAACAAACAAAATCTACAATTATCAATATTCCACAGATATGCAATCAATGATATCGTGAATGGATGATATAGCTTGGTATTTTGCCATCCTTTGGCTTTCACCGGGTGTCATTTGGTGCTACGCGCTCACCAACGATAGCAGCAAAGACGATAAAGGTCAACTTTATTAGAGGCTATAGTGGATTGTTAAAAAATGGTAGGTAGAGAAGAATGTCTGAGACATAAGACATTTGTTTGGCAGCCAATAATAAAGTCAGGGTTTCCCATTCAAGCGTCAAGACAATCCTATTGTATGAAGCTGGAAATTGGATAACTACGAAAGCCATTATCAGAAAGATTTAAGTCATTATAAACAGTTGTTCAGACACTATTCGCAACAACCTGCTATGATAGAGAGCAAATCAGCTTCCGGTTGAAAGAAACTTTTACGCTTGTCTCTAGGTATGCTTAAACTATTACGAGTTCACCTTAGTCGAATAACGAGAACAAAACAATAAACCAGCGTCCAGGTAGGCTACTATGATCCCTTGACCAAACTGTACCAGCATAAAGTCTTCATATAGCGTAGAAGGTGTATTCAACAAACACCCAGCCAGCATACAACAATGAATCCAAGCAATCAAATTGCGTTTATTTATACTCCATAGAGACGTCCTTGAGACAGTCACAAAAATAGCACACTAAAATGATACAGTAACCAATCACAGCCAAGGATTTTCCTGGTGGGAAACGTGATCTCAAAATCAACTAATCTGTCCATGACATAAATCCAAAATAAAGATATTTATCAATCGAGTTCTGGAGATCTAACATCCCCAAACAGAAACCCTTGAGAGGGATTGAACACACAATACGCAAACCACCAAACCCTACACACGGTATATCTTTACTTGGAATCATCAATGTAAAAGAATGAGTGAAAGATCAAAGTGTACATACAGACGAAAATCAAAAGAAGACGTCAAAAATTGAATAACATTTGGCAACAACTGGGAAGGTGAGGTGAGGATAGATATGACTAAAGAATCCAGCTTGAAGGCCTCTACTTTATGAGGATTAACAGATCTAAGCAAGTACTAATCACTTTAGAATTATGAAGAAAATCTATGTCATAATATCATATTATTCCTACGACCAACCAACTATGTTTCCACCTTGTTCTTTCATCAACTAAATAAGTTTACTCACTGTTCACTCACAAATCAAGAATAGCATTCGAAACTCAAAAAAAGCTTCCTCTCAAAGTTAATCAATTATCAGAAACACTATAATTCTCTCTTAGTCGATTAAATAACATTTCTTAGTATATTTAGTGTTAATAAATTTTTTTCAAGAAGAATTAGCATAAATTACTGATAAGAAAAATAGAAGATCTTTTAACATAAATATACTGTTGTTGAAACATTATTTATTATATGATATACATCCTACTAACTAAATAAGCTTCTCTAATTTAAAAAAAAAAACAGTTTTCTGCCTACCCTATGAAAACTGAACATAGACAGATAAGTAGTATAGACTGTGAGAGTTGTAATTTTCTTAAGTATACATGTTTTTTTCTTGAAAACATAATAAATAAGGCTGTAATCCAGGATAGTTTGTCTGTCATAACTAAGAGACAATTGATAATGTTAAACGTTTTAAACAAAAAATTAAGTTAAATGCCTTAATTTTACAATTTATTTGGATAACCATTGAGAAGCCATCAACACATTTAGAAGTAATTTCGATGGTTTGTGTTATGCTCGTCAACTGATATGCTTGGAACTATGATGACTTCACCTTAGTTGGTAAACAAGAGAGCGAAGACAAATGATCCAGTGACACGATAGGCTACTCTAATCCGAGAGTCTCAAGGTCCCACTAAGTAGAAGAAGAAGTCTTTACATGGCTAAGAAAGTGTATTCAACAAGCACCCGGAAAAAATATGAGGTTGACAAGCACACAAATCAAGCATATATGTATAAATGATAGAAACATCGTTGGGAGAGCCACAAAAATAACGTACTAAAATAACACATCAACCAATTACAGTCAGGTGGGAGATGTAATCTGAAGGTCAACTAAGCAATTTATGCGCAGAAACGTAAAAAATCCGAAATTAGGATCTTTTTTAAGTGAGTTCTGGGAATCTAACGTCCCCAACAGTTTTATTATGCGGCTGTGAACAATGAAATTCAGTCGAATTGGAAGTGAGACAAATAACACCGATGATATTGGAAAATTTTTACATATCACTGAAACTAGATTAGAGTTAGACAAGCGAACCGACTAAGTAATCTAAAAGTAAAACAGTCACTACGAAGCTTGAAGGTCTTGGATTCGACACCTATTCGAGTTATATAGATGAAGAACTTTTCAATAATTCCTGGTCTTTCAATAGTTATCAGTGTATACTATTTGATTTAGAAATATTCACAATAACATAATAACCGGATAACTTTTATTAAACTTGAAGATTTATTACAGACCTAACTGATTCAATACATAATAATACACGGTGACACACAAATGAAGCTGAAATGAATGAGTTGTGATTATTTTACTTTATTTAATTTCTTAATTGCTTATTGTTCTTGCTAATTTTTCATTGTCATAAATATATGCAAACTATCTCTCTCTCTCTGTGTCTCTCAAAAAAAACAAGATTTAAAGATTCAATGTCTTTTCATATAAGATGAAATGAATGAAAATGAAAAATTGAAAAGCGGGAAATTAGTTTAAACAAACAAAGTTTTATAATAAACAGAAACGAAATGAAATTAAATGAAATGAAAAAAAAAACAAAGTGACATTCTATTGAATAAGAAAGATAATGTATAAAATCAATATAGTATGTTTCGATGATTAGTTAAAAATGAGTGAGTAAAAGGATTACAAAGAAGAAATCGGCCCTAGAATTTTGTACTGAACAAACCAATGTAGGCGACGAAAGAAATCATAAACTAACTATGGTTGTGCAATATTTGGACAGCAACAACAAAAAACAATACTTTATGAAATCGGGTTGTTCGAATGAATATAATTCAGTTTTTGATTAGTAGTTCTTTGGCATTTGTTTAGTATAAATTTTCAGTGATTTATTTATATACTACTGTAGTGAATGAGAACACAGGTGGAGGCAACCGAATTGTATTTAACGAAAATTACAGAGTTAGTCAGTAAAATCGGAAAACCATATCGTAAATCGTTCATTTGCAAAAGATCAGTTCATACTATGGAACTGGACTGTTCCTGTTGCCAAACATCAATCCATTGTCACTCTTCATGCGTTTCATACAAATTCCATTGTTTTCTGACTCTTCCTTTCTTGATCTTCCCCCCATATTATGCTACCAGACTTTACGTTGACACTCACGCTATATACTACTTATAAGTAGTTCGCAACACAGCACCACACTACTACTATTTTATATATATACGAATAAAGAGTAATCATGGTTTAGTTCCTTGTTTCAATTGTAATAGGAAGTAAGAGAACAATGAGATGATGTATAATGAATGATTCAGGATGTTGTTCATTGTATACAATGTTTGATTATAGACTGATAATGTTTGTTACAGTAGGGTGATTGAATATATAAGAAAACAAGAAAGAATCATTGTGTTAGCTTAGATTTTTTGGCAAGTTGAAATGTATTTAGCAACCTTTATTTTTTTTCTTAAATCAACTATTCATGGGTAAATGTGGAAAGCAATTTTATTGAAAAAATAATAATAACTGTCACCGAAACTCATAATCAATAAACCAAAAGCTAAAAATTAATGATATTTGTTCAGTGATAACAGTTTTCTTTGTAAGTAGTACAAAGAAATAAGACTACTGTAGATGAAATAATTTATAGCCCGACTGTAGCTGCTACCTTGATGTGGTGGTCGGGCTTGCCTATCGTGCTAACCTGAACGAGCTATATTGGCTAGAAAACATGAATCTCTGAAGGTTCTGCAATGCCAGGCAGATTGATTGGAGAACGATGAGACTAAAAGTAGCTACTCAAGGTCTGAGGACGAAGTCGTACTGCTGACTGTGGAGAGGTGTGACAGCAGTAAGGACAACCAGCATCCGCAGCGATGCTGCCTTATCACAAGGATGGGAAGGGTTAGAAAAGGTTGACCCTAAAAATGTCACACCTCACCCTACCTCACGGATTTCCGTCTCCGGCGGTAAGGGTGCCCACTAAGGGCTCTTAAGAGCGGAGCTAATACTCAAAAAACTTCTCATAAAACGGCCGTGCGTGACCGGCCCCAAGCAGTTGTCCCTTGGGCTCTGCGGCCACGCTTCCAGGCCTCTAATACCAATCCTAATCAACCTTTCTCTTCAGGTTCCTCAAGAAACACCCTTCCACGGTTTGGGCGACCAGGAAGTGACAACCGCCCTCATACCCGTAACAGCAAGCGAGACCAAATCTGTCACAAACAAAACTTTACTAATTTATAGTTGGATTTAAGCACCATACAACATTGTTTATCAGTTGGGAATTCCTGTGACCAATAAATAACACACTCCTAACGTTTATATACATATATATATAATTTCATTATTGGAATAGGTTTGAACTATCTTGTGGTTGACGAAAATCCGACCGGTTTTGACTAAATGGTAGTAATTGGCATATGATTTATGAACTACTGATGCATATAATCGAATTGTATAATTATTTACTAACTAAAATATCAGGTACCTATGTTCCTTTTATCATGAGCATTTTAGTAACCCACAAATTATTGTCATACAGTTTAACTGTTCCTACTTTATTGACAATTTATTACTAACAATCTCCGCTACTCACAGTCACTTTTCACTCATTCATGTATAGTTGTTATATCAATTTATTGATGCGTTGTAGTCTGTTTTTGTTGATCATAGGTCTTTGTACTTCCTATTCGGTTAGGACAGGCCTTCAAGTAAATCTTTAATCCTGGACGCATACTGATCACTTAAATGTCGTCTGCGTATTGGTTTAACAATTTACGAACTCCCAACAAAGATTAATCAACACACAACTAACGACCGTATGATTCAGATTCATTCTAATAATCATACAAATATCAAATCGATTGCACAAATTAATTGTCATCTAGTGGATACCGTGTCAGAGTTGTAAAGTAAAAAGGGTATTCAATTCAAGCACCCAGTATGAATACCAGTACTCGAATGTAGTAAGTACACACAGTCAAGAAGCCTCAAATACAACATGAAAACTGTATCTTAAAATTCTAATACTGACCAAAAATCCGCCTATTTCTCTTCAACAAGTTTTTTCTTTATCCATCTAACTGTGTTGAGAAGACATGATCAATGGAGTTCAACCTTGTCGGGTGTAGGCAGTAACTACCAAAGACAAATGGGTGAGGTCGCGCAAAATCCCTAGATTAATCAGAGTTAGACATTAACACCGTTGGATGCCGGCCCAGTGGTCCGATGGTAAGGCGTTCGCCTACAATGCCAAAGGTCCCGGGTTCGAATCCCACGAGGGGCAGGAGTCGTGGATGTGCACTGCTGATGAGTGCCATACCAGGACGAAGCGGCCGTCCAGTGCTTCCAGGTTACTAATGGTGGTGATGATTTCAGATGTGTAAAAACGCAAACCTCCAAAACTGTGCCCCAAAAGTATATTATCAACATGTTATCAGATTTATTTCTGAAATGATCAGTTATCAGTCAGTAGAATTAGTAAACAGAATAAAATTATTATTATTATTATTATTATTGTTATTATTATTATTTTAAATAATAAATACTACAAAACAGAGAGAGATATTTTGTAGACCATTTTTATTTTTATTTCATATTATAAGCTTATATACATATATATACACAGAACATTTTCTGATCATAAAAATATTTTATATATTAGTGTAAACAAACAATCCAGTTGACATTTTAATGTAATAAATTCATTGAAAACTACTGAATGAGACACTATTTACTGGGATGAATATTGTAGGGGTTTTGTTTTTTAGCAATTTTTGTATAAGTAAAACTCATCAGTCATTTTTAGTGTTGTTCAGTTTAATAACATTTATGTATACATATTTGTAAAAACAGTGTAGGAACTGACATAAAATTATCCATGCTTAAGTTATATGATTGCCCATTTTACAGTAGTTTACAATATTTTAGCCAATAGTTTAGCGAACACACAATACAATCCAAGTGTATACAACTATAGAATATAATATAAACTTTTAAAAATACCATGATATATATATGTTAAATAAATAGATGACTATTTGGATTGGATAGATTATCAGTAAATATTTTTTAAGACCAATGTAGACCACCATTAGAAACCTGGAAGCACTGGATGGCCGTTTTGTCCTGGTGTTGTAGGCGAACGCTATAACCGTTAGGCCACTGAGCCGGTGTTTAACGGTGTTAATGTCTAACTTGATCAAATTCACGGAGTTGCGCAACCTCATACACAGTATTCGGTAGACACTGCCTACACCCGAACAGGTTGAACTTCTGCAGGGTGCAGGAGTCGTGGATGCGCACTGCCACTGATGAGTAGTCCCATACCAGGACGAAACGGCCGTCTTCCAGTGCTTCCAGGTTTCTAATGGTGGTCTAACATTGATCGATTCATGGTTTCAAAAAATGTGTAACTTAACAATCTTCACAACCCCATAATGCATATCAGTAAATATGTTAAATTTTGAGATAATAGACATTGGATTTAAGAGTCAATGTAAAAAAATCAACACATGATTGAAGATACTTTCATTAGATTAGTCTAAAATAGTAAGAAACATTTATATTTGGGATTTGACTGTCAGCTACACTTTCGAAAATATACTAGTGAATAACTCTGTTTTAAATTGATATCTAATAAATTACATGATGGAATTCAACAATGTACACATTTAATATGATAACGAATATACAAATTTATTTACACTATGTCAATTAGAGCTAGACAGATTAGTGTTTTCACACAGTGAGATCATCAATCACTGAATCATTGTTAGATCATCACTGGAAACCTAGAAGCACTGGAAGGCTGTTTCGTCTTGGAATGAGACTGATCATCAATGCTCATCAACGACTCCTGCTCCTCACAGGATTCAGACCCAGGACCTTTCGGTCTTGTGCGCGAACGGGTAACCATCGGCATGTAATGGTGTTAATGTCTAACTCTGATCAATCTAGAAATTTTGCGTGACCTCATCCATTTGCCTTTGGTAGTTACGTGACCAATGAAGTCCAACCCCGGAACGCCGTTTGGTCCTGGTATGGGACTCCCGAAAGGGTCACGCAACTACCAAACACAAATTGGTGAGATTACGCAAAATCTTTAGATCGATCAGAGTTAAACATTAACTTTGTTCAATGTTGGCCCTGTGGTCCAGAGTTTAGGTGCTGGGTTCGAATCCTACGAGGTGTAGGAATCGTGGGTGCGCACTGCTGATGAGTCCCATACCAAGACGAAACCACCGTCCAGTTCCTCTAGGTTTCTAATAGTGTTCTAACAATGACTGTCTAACAATGATTTCAATATATCTACAATAAACAAATAAATCACCTACTCGAGCAGCTCCAGATGTATGTGGTTTTTCTAATAAATTCCATCCTTGTCTCTTTAAATTCGCATACCAACCAGAACCAAATTCATCAATTGTTGTTGTTTGCCTTAAACAACTCTCTTCTTTTTTCACTTCATCTTCAATTAAATCTTTTTGTTGATGATAACGATGTGAACAGCATGCTTTCATGAAACTTTCATTAACACCCCAATAAATTAATTCCTCTTTAAAATCCATCACACAAATTGTATCATTATAATGTAATTTTTTGGATCGATAAAAATTCAATATTGTCGAGAATACAGTTGGATTACGATCAAAATAATATTCTCTATTAATTGGATCGTAATCATCACACAGACTTAATAATTCTTCTAAATTAGTTGCATGACGTAATTTACCCAATCTGGTATTTGGATAACGATCAACTGTATGCCATAGAATTTCATGTCGAAAACCACCAACATTAATCAATGCACGTTTAGATCGACCACTAGTTAGTTTTAAAGTTGATAATTGTGGTGATGATAAATTATTACTGGTTATATGATTAGGTGTATAGAAATTGTCAGTATTTGAATGTTTAACATTCAATCGATTGATAGTATTATGATGATTGTTATGATTGGATAATGTTGACAAAGATTGAACATGATGTGATTTTGAGTTATAATCATTTATAGGCAATTGATGATGATGATTATTTGAAAAGTGTGCCTCAGAATTTGTCATACTCATAGGTTTGTAATTATCATTCAAGTCAAGATCTTTAAAATGATCAGAATGATTATGTGAATGATTGTGCATGGAATCGATTGATTTTTGATGATTTTTTCTCAAACTATCACTTACCATTGGTAGATATGATAATGTATTTTTATGACAAACATGATCATTTGATTGATAGTGAACTTTGTCAAATGTATGTTTGCCTTTCCAATTAAAAAATAAACAAGAAGGTTCTGACCGCCAATTAGAATGTAATTTTTTATTCCATGAATGTATTAATGTTTGTTGACAATGATCATGATTAAAGTGATGTGGTGGTTTATCAAGCTTATTATTATTATGTACAAGAGGATCAATTTTTTCAAATTTATGCAAAGGTGATGATTGTCTATGATATTTGACAACGATTAATGGTTCATTTATTGGCATCGTTTCTTTATTGTCTGTTGAAATTGGTGATGTCAATATGGATGTTGATGTGGTTGGTGTCGGTGTTAGTGTTGTTTCCGTCGGGGTCATGATCATTTCATTGTTCAATAAGACTCCAGGATTACTTTTTGATTTGACTAACTTGACAACATTAGATGATTTGAATTTAATCGGTTCATTGGAATAACTTGCTCTTGTATAATGATGACAATATGAAAAAGGTAGTTGTTGTGTTGAGTTGTTCATGGGATTATCACATCCGGAATATAATCCATAGTTTCTTGGTAATAGTCTTTTATACAATGTATGATCAGATTCTGGATAAGTGATATTGAAATCTTGTGAATTATTATTTGGTTTCATTTTAACAAAAAAAATAGAAATAATTAGGACACCACTATGAATAATAATTGTCAATTGACCAACAAATAAAGCTGGTCATTTGTTTGTTTTAAGGGAAAATATCACATATTCCTGTGAATTACTATTAAGAAGTAAGAGAGTACACATCAAAACTTGATTGAATCTAATCAAATCAACATATTTTATTTACTGAACTGATACTACTACTGATTTGTATTGTATTCATATGAATAAAATTGAAATTCAATCAAAACAACCAATAGGAAGAAGGATCATTTGAAATTGTTTAGTTTTTTTTTTCTCCCATTTACTGATAAACCAACCAATCAGGTCATAGTAATACTGATTATTCATTATTTCATATATGTTTTATTTTTAAGAGGAAAAAAAATAAATAAAAAGAGTTTTTGCCTTATTACAATCAAAAATTATTCTGATCATGTTAATGGTATATTGGGTGAATGACGTAAGATAAGAACAGTGAGAGAATCTAAGTTACTTTATGAATGTAGTGATTGAATTAAGTTGAGATGAGATCGATTTTTTTCCTAATGAATACTAGTATTAATCCTCATGTGGTCTAAAAGTGATGTAAATCAAAGGATTAATTGAAATGTTCAATAAGGAGATAGAAAAATGACGAAACTATTACCAACATAGACAACATAATAATAATAATAATAATAATAATAATAATAGTAATGATAATAATTAATAATTTACAATATAAAAATTCTTTTTTTAAAAAGGACTAGATGTTTCAAGAAAAATTTCATTAGACATTGATGAGAAATGAAGTGGTAATGGACAAGTTACTATAGATCATATTATCAAGTTAAGTAGTGCTGTGGTGCGCGCTACTACTTATAAGTAGTATATGACGCGAGTGTAAACGTAATGTCTGGCAGCAGAAGATGGGGGAAGATCAAGAAAGGAAGAAGAGTGGGAACACAATGGAATTTGTATGAAATGCATGAATAGTGCTGAAATGTCAGGCAATGGATTGATGATGGATTGAAGATTTGCAAATTAACGATTTACGATATGGTTTTCCTATTTTATTGAGTAACTCTGTAATTTGCGATAAATACAATTCGGTTGCCCTCACCTGTGTTCTCCTTCACTACAGTGCTTATATTTACTGAGTCCACATTCTCAAAAGTGTTTACTTTACGAAGTCACTTCTTCAGGAATCTGTGGTGGCCAATTTCTACGTGTTCTTCATCTTCGTAATTGGCTCGTCCAGACAATCGTTACTAAATAGCGTCTGACGGTTAATAAATCAGAAGGTAAACTCGAAACGTTGAATACGTTTATTTCGGCACACTACAAATAGAGATAGCAGACCACAAGCAGACCGGGCAGGCACACTAGCGAGTAAATTTATAAGATTAAAATGTTCGTTTATATACAAAGGAAAATGTCTGAGTCATTGTGATATTTAAGAGATCAATATTAAAGCGGATAGGATGCATATGTGGGTAGGCGTTAAACAATGCTCAGTCATACCAGCTCATACAAACCACACAATAATAAAAGCCAATGGTACATATAAATTATTGTTATACAAATTGCTTGGTTAAATAAATTAATCGAAAGGGCCTTGACCAAATTAAATGTATGCGAACGCGAATATACGTGGAGGCACTACAAATCGACAATAAAGCAGATCATGTAGGTAGAGTGGAGTTGTGGTTTAATGATTCACACAGTCAACTGAAGCTCTAAAGCTATCTTTGGGTACTTCATTAATGATTACTATTGACTCCATGACAAAAATTGTTACTTGAACCTGAGTATACAAACCAATATTCAAAGGTTGCGCTACATTTGAACGGACTAATCATTATAGCACTGTAAACCGACTAGAATGAAATGACTATTAGCCAAATGATTGATCAGTAAGTACTCATGGTATACAAATAAATATTTTACAGATTGGCCATGTTGAAAAGATTACACTATCTGGAAAATTTCATACTATTCAAATTTAACTCTTCTGCACTGAAATTCTTAACAAGTTTTGACAGAAACCTCAACTTTTCGTTTTATTTTTATAATTATTATTTTAAAAAAATACTTATTGTAATGTTTTTCAATCTTAAAACCCTTGAGACTATGTTCTTTCTTTCAACATTAGGGTAGTTTATGTTTAATTGTTGAAGTATACATAAAACTCTTGTCTGTGAATTTACTGAATTACTCCTCCATTGAGAATTTTTTATATCGTCCCGAAAAAATAGTTATTTCAACTGACATAGTTAGAACCATTATTCATTAGTTGGATTCAAATGTATTGATTGTATTCAAATCGATGAAATCATGGATTTCTAACATTTGAGTAAAATTGCATTTTGGTAGAGAAATCTTTTCCCTTTAGGATGTAATTACCTAATAATATCCAATTAAAAAAATACTTAACGTTTCATTTAAAAAATTCATACTATATATCACCTAAAACCTGTCAAATATTTACTGATGTATGGAAAAAAAATGTGTAATGTCTACATTCTAATCTATTTCCACGAATCATAGATCTAAATCTCAGAAGACAGAAGATAGTATAAATTAGAATAGATTACTTTTGTACTTGACCGAAACTGCGTTGTTTCATAATACTAAAAATATACGAATAGATAGATGACATTGGAAAAATTATAACATACTGATCAATAAGCATAAATATTTCAGGTGTTTATGCTGTCGTCTTGTGATCAAGGAACTCAACAGTAGCAACATATGTAACACTGAGCTGGAGTGTCACAGTTAATATCGGATCTTTTAAGACTGTGGGGACGTTAGATCACCAGAACTCACTTCGAAAAGGTCCGAATTTTGTAATTTATTTCTCGAATTTTGAATTTTTATGTTTTCGCGCCAAAGACGCTTAGTTGGTTTTCAGCTTACATTTCCCACTCGGAAAATCCTTGACTGTCAATGGTTAATGGATTATTTTAGTACGCTGTATTGTGGCGCTCACGAGGGGCGTTTTATCACGGTGTAAGTAAGCTTTTAGTTGCGTGCTTGTCAACCTCGTATCTTTTGGGTGGCTGTAAAATACATTCTCTCTACGTTATATCAAGACTTCTTGACGTAGTTAGCGGGGCCTGAGACAATCGGTTCACAATACCCTATCTTGTCACTACATAGTTGATCTTTGTTCCGTTTACCAAGTAAGGTGAACTCGCGATAGCTGCAAGCATATCAATAACCCTTAGGCTTCATAGCGTGTAAGATACCAAGAAGCTATTTAGTTGACATCAAGGAAACTATTGTTAATTTTTTGTCCTTTTCAAAAACTACACCATTCTTATTATGTGTCAGTCAAAAGTTATCATGCCAATCCTAACAAGGGTAATTTGCCTTATTACTGGATATTTTAAATGAACTCTAGGCAGGTTTAGTTATAGGGCAACTTTGCAACAATCTTATCGATCAATCCTCTACTAAAGTGTAATCATCAAATAGTTGATGAAGCTCATCCTCAGAATTTAACTGCCAGTCGATACAAAATGTAATTGTCAGATAATTTTACTGATTTTAAAAACAAGATTTGATATGATTCTGAATGAAAGTTTTGAAATCACTAGAAAGTTTCTAATACTTCTCTATCAATATAACCTCGATGATTGCATTCATGAATCTAAATCGAGAATGAATAGAAAATTCATACATATAGAAATAAAATTCGCTTATCGGCTATCGGCTGCTTAGTTTATTGTTTGTACTAATACTATTTAGGTTATGGATGAACTATAAATTCAGAAAAGCTTTATGATGGTTTTGACTGTTAAAAATATAGGAATAACACTTATATGGACGCAAACTACTCTTTCCCTTACTCCTAATGTATTGAATGACATAAATACCATTCGGAGTGTTGTCTCTGCGTAACGTTAGTGTAAATAAGATACCCATTTTTCGTATAGTAAAATCTAAGTCTACGTTTAATGAAACTGGAACACTTTAAAACGACTCCTTACTAACGAAAAAGTGCAATTCTAGGTGAAATCATATCTCATTTCTCATACGAAAACAAAACAACTGCTTATTGTAGTTTGGAGTGAAGATTAACTGTTGAAGTTAGTTTAGATACTCCGTGCTCTTGCTCATTTAAAATTCACAACAAAATAGTTTGGTCAGGAACAGTTCTAAATGAAATTATATTAATAACTGTACATTATTAACTAAACAAATATAAATACGCCGTGATATAAACAAACATTGTCATTCGAATTTCAATAAATAAACAGGAAAAATATTCTATTCTTTCAAGATTGATCATGTACTGTTTACTTAAAAGGTAATGTTCAAAGTTATAGAAATATCAAAAACACAGTATTCAGAGTAACTTGTTATGAGACAATTTTATGTTATGGAAGTATGCTTGAATTCACAATCAAAAACAATGCACAAATCCAGTCGATTCAAGCAGTATGATCAAGAAGTGGAATGAACTATTATTATTAACCGAAACGTTAAGTAAAGTGACACAGATGTAATTCATAAGAATCATTGGAATTCAATAGAACAGTGAAGAAAATCAAACGACAATACAATTCAATGGTTACTATCTCATTTAGAGTTGAAAAATCAACGTGATGTATATCGGGAACGATAAGAAGAATAAATTCACGTTTAAACGTGAAGTAACAAACTATAATATAGAAAAGTAATATATTTGAAGGGATTTTCACATTCTAAACTTTCAGAAAATATCTTACACCTCGTATTTCCTGACTTACAGTAAGTGTTCAGCCAAGTTAAACTGGTGATGTTTAGTACAGAAATCAACGACTTTTAAAACCCTGCCCTTACTTTTCAGTGAATAAACTTTTCTTACTTCCCTTAAAATCCCTTTCTACCAGGATATTTAAAATAGTCATTGATGAATTGGAAACAATTAGCCATTTTATTAGTTTCATTCAACAAATAACAAAGGGTTCACTACTTTGATTTCATGAAATCTAATCAAAGTGTACACAGATTTATTCATCTGCGATTCCATTGTTACACATTTTTGAAACCATGAACCGATCAATGTTAGACTACCATTAGAAACCTGGAGGCACTACATTGTCGTTTCGTCCTGGTATGGGACTCATCAGCAGTGCGCATCCACGACTCCTGCACCCCGCAGGATTCGAATCCAGGACCTTCGGGATTGTGCGCGAACGCCTAACCATCGGACCACTGAGCCGGTATCTAACAGTGTTAATGTATAACTTGATCAATTCACAGAGTTGCGCAACCTCATGCACAGTCTTCGGTAGTTACTGTCTACACCCGAACAAGTTGAACTTCACTGGTCACGTCTTCCCACTAGAACTCGTCTGAAGATTCCTCACGAAGCTAGTCACTAGTGAGCACAGGTAATTTGCATTACGGGGTTGTGAAGATTGTTAAGTTGCACATTTTTGAAACCATGAATCGATCAATGTTAGACCGCCAATAGATACGGGCTCGGTGGTCCGATGGTTAGGCGTTCGCGCACAATACCAAAGGTCCTGGGTTCAAATCCCGCGGAGTAGATGATTCGTGGATGCGCACTGCCACTGATGAGTACCATACCAGGACTTGACGGCCGTCCAGTGCTTCCAGGTTTCTAATGATGGTCTAACATTCATTGTTTCAAAAATGTGTGTGTACCTTAACAATAATCTTCACAACCCCTGATTCCATTGTTGTTATCATTCCATTGATCATCATTTAGAAAATGTAATTCTATTTACTTCAAAGCATTTCAGTGTAATTTGTATGTAATTCAATTATTTCAGGTGATTATCTTGTTTTTTCAATCATTTCTTCTTTTGAATTTATGAATTACTGTAATTTATCTGTTCTCCACTTTTTATTTTTACGCTGTGGCAATATCTTTTGATAGCAATGATTTATTGGTTTTATTCCTTCTTTATTTTAATTAATAAAATTGTTTTATTATTATTATTATTATTATTATTATTATTATTATCAAGAAACTAATTTGTTCAATGATCAAGATTTGAAAATTGTTTCAATTGATTGTGGTTCTTTTTATATTCTCTTGATCTATGTAGTTGATTGGAAAGAGGAAACTATTATCATGATCTACGCTATGGACCTTCAAACTGTACTACTTACTTCCTATATTCAGGTATATTGAGCTTGTATTGAATTGTACTATTTTTTGTTAATAAACTTATTATCTTTGGTAAGAAATAGTAAAATTTCAGTATGAATGATGGTGACAGCATCAGATAGTTACTTTCAAGGAGTATGAGGTGTAGGCTCCAAACTGAGGTTTGCATTGAGGAATAATTGTCCAGGTAGTTTAGATACGTGGCTTGCCCAGTTTAAATTCAAAACAAGTGATTTGGGTAAATAACGGTTCTAATATTCATCATAAATATAAATTTAAATCATTACCTAAACAAATATTACCACTTGGTTATTCCACCTACAATTGTTCAATCAGTCAAATCAACAGCAACAGATAACTGATATTCTATCCCTCCTGGATAGATCAGACCCTTTTGAAAGAGAATATTTGGTTGCTTTATAAAACAGTGTTTCATATTCTGGAAGAGTGCTTCAATTCACAATCAAAATGCACAATTTCAGTCCATGCAAGCAACACAATCAAAAGAGGAGCAAATCAATATGGCTGTCGTCATGACTAAGTATCAGCTTGAACAATATAAATGCAGTTCAGAAAGAAACATAGAAACTCAGTAAAGCCAGAAGATATAGAAACTATAATAAAATACAAATATTATCATCATCTGAAAATGGAATCGTACAGACTAACAAAATATACAACTGAAGGAATCAATAAGGATAAATTACAAATGTATACATGGAGGGATTTTCATAAACAGAGCCTTCAAAAAGAGATCTTACATGAGGTTCTTCATTAACAATATGCATTCACTACTCCATCACTGCAAATCAAACCAACATCCTTTCGATCTCCAGATTAAGCACTTAATCTCCTAGACTAGTGGATGGAAATCGATTTTATTTATTACTTAGCTGCGATGCGCATAAAATTTGTAAGTGCTCAATATTGACAAGTGTCATAGTATGAAACTACGGTAGTCAACTGTCTGTCTTCCTAACCCTCCTTCTATACTGAAGATGTTGTGAATCTAGAAGTCCGTTAGATTTAAATTTTATGACGATATGACTATGTGTAACCTGTTTTATCAGTGTATTTTCTCATTAGAAAAAAAACAGACTCAGTAAAGTCAAAATGACATTATCAAGTTCTTTTTTAGGTACTTTACAAGTTGCACAGTCATCCCGACTGATCAATAATCCTTTCTTTACAATAAAACTAACCCATGTATCGTATTTAATGAATACACAAATTAAAGTGTTTTAGAAAAAAACTTGATAAAGGGATGCATAGTCATTATTGAATAAAACTGATTGACTTCAAACTGAATACAAATGTTCATTTACCAATATATATCTATGTGTAAAGAATGTTTTATTAGTGTATATTCTGAAGATGTTAAGCATTCGAATATCAGTCAACTTGTAGTACCTTATCATATATTCATTGTGACTAATTTTAATGATTAGTTGTTCAAATTATTCGCTAATTGTATCGACCGTTTTTCGCATTTGTAATAATTCGATGACAGTATGGGTTATTATGTATTTGACTGTGTGGGTGTGCATGCTTACTCGCTTATTACATGTCTAGCCTATCTTTGCCTTGCTATTAACACTTACTCATTCTTCAAGTCAGAAGAGATGGCTCAATCGCCTCCTCCGATTCTCTTCACTTAGCATTATACGCTTTTCCTTCTCACGTCTGCCTGCCTAGATGAATGCTTGAAACAAATTCATTCTCAAAAGGGTATTCGACTTCTTATTACCATTGTCGTACAAACGATGTTTCGCTTCAGCATGATATACGGAAATGGAAAGGAAGATTGATTTCATCGCATACTTGATCATTCTTCCAAACTGAAGTCAAGTCTCGGGTCGTTAAATTGGTGATCCCTACTTCGAATTTAACACAAGCCACCAAAAACTGACTTTACTAACATCATGTGCCCAAGAGTATTTTTTAAAATGACCATTTTTCATAGCGATACTGATAATGAAATAATATTAATGATAATTCATAGACCTCACCGTTAATAATTATATCACAGTTTGTCGAAATGGACTTCTGTATTAATCACGTTGATGTATTTTCTACCGCTTCTGTTTCACTCCAACTTAACGTTGATATTGATGACTTGTATAAATAAATCCCTGAATTTTAAGGAATATCTTCATAAATAGGTTGTCTATATAAATATCCAATACTGGTTATATTGATATAGCTATTTTTGTCACAAATGTTATGTAGAATAGATAGAATTTGGTTAACAATGGAATCTGGAAAACCCATCTACTTCTCTTCAAATATGTATGCCTATATACCAGTGTTGATATTCACATGGACACTCATGCCCAACAGCTTTCATCTCAATAACCCAATTCATTAGTCACTGAATAATTGAATCCAGTGATGTCTTTTTCAACATATACGACTTTTATGTTATTATTAGTTAAGATTTGAATTATCACCGTCTTCATATTCAACACTTAGAATATTCGGATCAATATACTAGGGATGCAGACAGCATTCAGCTGACAAATCACAAATAAATTGAAACATTTTTGTGTGGAATCCATCGAAAATCATAATCTGTTTATTATAAATGTCGATTAAACTAACTTTTGTATATCATAATTTCTTCTTGTACAACTAACTATTTGAGAGTCTAAATTGAGACTGAAATAGGTAACATTGAAATCATTTATGACCTGAATGATAATGGAAATATTGTTTATGTTTTCGAATTGACCGATCAATAGACCAGCTTAACTGTATCGTAGTTTTTTGAACCGATCGACCACTGGAAATCATGGAATGTCGTCAGTTGGGTTATCAGTGAAACCCAGGAAGGAAAGTGTAGGATCCAAACTGAGGTTTGGACTAAGAAATAACTGTCTAGGTAGTTTAGATACGTGGCTTGCCCAGCTGAAATCAAAACAAGTGGTTTGAATAAATAACTGTTCTAAACAATATTACCACTTAGATATTCCACCAACAATTGTTCAATTAGTCAAATCCACAGCAGATAAATGATATTCTATCCCTCCTGGATAGATCAGATTCGTTTGAAAAATAATATTTGGTTGCTTTATAACACAGAGTGTTTCCAATTCTGGAAGAGTGCTTCAATTCACAATAAAAATGCACGATTCCAGTCCATGAAAGTGACGCGATCAAAAGAGGAACAAATCACTGTGGCTGTCGCCATGACAAAGTATCAGCTTAATCAACATAAGTGCAGTTCAGAAAGAAACATGGGAACTCAGTAAAGGCATAAGAAACAGAAACTGTAATAAAATACAAATATTATCATCATCTCAAAATGGAATCGAACAGATTAATAAAATGTACAACTGAAGGAATCAATAAGGATACAGTACAAATGTATACATGGAGGAATTTTCACAAAGCCTTCAAAAATCTATCTTACTAAGGTACAGCTGTTTTACTCTAGCGTGGGAATCCCTAGCAAAGAGTTTGAATAACAGTGTTATCCAAGATCAAATCCAGAAATTTTTTAGTCTCGTTGTGTTGTCATAAATGTTAGTTCATTAGGGTTGGGATCCTATATTACACCTTTCCAACCCTAATCAATCTATTCAGTTTCAGTAGCGTGATGATGATGATTCAGTGTTTAACATTCAACATTTATTAACTTTATTTTCCACAACTTCCTGCTAAAGCATCAGGGAATCCTAATGAATCAGGCTTCCAATGAGTTTTGTTCGAATCGATTACCTATAGATTAGCTTAACTTAAAAAGTAGTTGATATATATGGTTTAAAATTGTTACTAGTTCAAAAATATAGTAACAATTTCATTTGATCTACAGCCTAAATCAAATATGAACTGCATACTAATATTCAATTGAAGTTATTGAGATCAGTGTTATTACACATTTTTGAAATCATCAAGCAATCATTGTTAGACCATCATTGGAAACCTAGAAGCACTGGATGGCCGTTTCGTCCTGGTATGGGACACATCAGCAGTGCGCATCCACGACTCTTGCACCTAGCAGGATTCGAACCCGGTATTGTGCGTGAACGCCTAACCTCTGGACCGCTGGGCCGGCATCCAACAGTGTTAATGTCTAACTCTGATTGATCAAGGGATTTCACGCGGCTTCACTTATTTGTCTTTGGTAGTTACTGCCTACAGTCGACGGGGTTGAACTACAACTGGTCACGTCTTCTCACTAGAACTCCGAGAATTTCCTCACGATGCTTGTCTCTAGTGAGCATATTTTACGATATTTTTAATTAGAGTTATTGAGCTAAGTGTTTTTACACATTTTTGATGAGCCCCATTCCAGGACGAAACAGCCGCCCAGCGCTTACAGGTTTCTAATAGTGGTCTAACTATGATTGATTGGTGATTTTAAAAATACATACTAATTGTTTTAATATTTAAAAGTCCAATGTATATAAAGATTTTAGATTGATGTCCAGTAGTTACACTTTTTTTAAAGAATCTGTTTACTTTACACCTGAGTACTGCTTGCGATGATTAGATTGAACGTATAACTCTTTAACGTCAAATTACATATACATATATATTCTGTAATCATGAGCCCACCTACTAACAGTAACAGTTGAAACATTTCCGACAATGTTTAGATCTTCGCATTTAAAAAATAGTCATAATAATAACAAGAATAAAAATCAGACTAAATTACTGACCGATTCACGGTGGTCGATCTTTCAATTTCTTTGTTTATACATGTGCTAAAAATCCTACTCTGTAAAAAAAAGTTCATTGTTGAATAGTATACAATCTTATACCTGAACACCAACTGGGTATGTGTGTATGGATGTTAGTAGCATATTTTGTAAATTTTACACTACAGATCATTATTTGTAAGTTTGCCTAGTTTAAAACACGAATTGAATTTAGCTTGACGACCACTGAAAACCCAAAAGAACAGAACGATCGTTTTGTCTCAGTAGGCTCACTAGTGTTTAAAGATACATCTCCTGAGAATAATAAAAGAAACCGTGACCAGTGAAGTTCACTCATGTCGAGTGTGAGACAGGCAGTGGAAGATAGTGACGCGCTATAGTAAAGTGGTTGAACTGAAACATGACCACCACTGGATACCAGCTCACTAGTCTAAAAGTTAAGCATCAGACTAATGGTCCTGTGCTTTATTACTGGGAGTGGTTTGGTGGATGTATACTGCTAAGGAGTCCTATACTAGAACGAAAAGATCGTCCAGTGCATCCAAACTTTCATTAATGGTCTTTTAGTGGCTGTGTTGAGCTCATTGTAAGGCTCACCTCTTTAGTGACCCGCGATCTCATTCCAGTTTGCGCAAACGGTCAAGTATGCAATGAAATAAATCTTCCCATCGATTTGCGTTTATCATACTTAGGCGAATCGCGTTTGTGCGACGGTGGCAATTAGAAGCATAATTTATTCCATATACTCATTAAGGCAGACAGACATGAAAATACGAAGCGTAAAGGCCAAAGCGAAGTGAAGTGGACAAGGTGTGTTAGTCAACTTAGCGCCATAAGGAATAGCTGAGTGTAGGCTGGACATGTCGTAAGTAAAGTTAAGCATACACAAGGTTATAAGCAAATAATAGACAAAGTTTAAAGACGAGTGAATAACTCAGAAAGAATAGATTGATTAAACAGTCGAAAGACCAAGCCCTATGGGCTTGACATAAAAGTATACACACTATAGTCTATCTACGAGTAGTTATTGATCGAAACTATGGTTATTTTACAATCTTCACAAAACCCACAATTTAAACCTATATGAGTTCATAAAATTAGCCGTAACAAGGAATAAAATAAAATCATTATCGTCACTGTTATATATGTAATCAAAATTTGACTCCCGTTATCTGTAAAACATCAGCGATCAGTATATGCACAACCTAGGAGCACCTCGTATCATTAAGTAGTATTCTGAAAATTTGTATACAGTATATTCCAAGATGAAGCGTATATTTAACCGAACAAATGCTTCTAATAGGTTGATCTTCAGACATTTAATTAATATTGTATAAAAATTTAGCATTAGAGACACTATGTTTAAGGAACAAGTACACTGAAAAGTGATCGAAAAGAATCTAAAGACACAAATCAGTAACAAAATCAAAAAGTCAGCGATAATCTACTTCTTTCAAAATGTTAATATATACAGATCGATAACCTTCAGTCTATTGAATTCAGCGTGTCTACCAAAATTCTGTTTTTTTCTTTCTACTTCAATAACGTTTTTCCAATAATTTAAAATCAAGTTATACTGACTACTGAAAATGCTAAGACTCTAAACGCTTCGCCTAAACGATCTCTCATTACTAAAATAAAAGATCTATGGATTCAGTTTCTTCCCTAGTTGATATCAGTCAGATAGAAAATCAAAGAGTACTGGATGCATGTTCTTTTCTTATTTTGCATTCCTCATAGTTTTAAATTAGTAATCCTACTCAGTATCTTGAAGTCACAACTGTTGGTATTATTCGTTTAGTTCATAGGATAAAACATATTGTATATTAAAACTTGACTTTTATCGAAAAACATCAGCCATTCGACTCTGATCCGGTGATTCAAGAACACCTTATTCCCCACAATAACTGACCCGACCGAGCTATACTGGCTGGAACATATGTTCCTGAAGGTTCTACCAGGCCAGGCAGGTCGATTGGAGAACGATGAGACTAAAAGCAGCTACACAAGGTCTGAGGGTGAAGTCGTACTGGTGACTGCAGAGGGGTATCACGGCAGTAAGGTGTTTCCCTCGGACAACCAGCATCTACAGCGATGCTGCCTTCTCACAAAGAAGGAAGGGTTAGAAAAGGTCGGTCCTAAAAATGTCACACCTCACCCTACCTCACGGATTTCCGTCTTCGGCGGTATGGGTGTCCACTAAGGGCTTTCAAGAGAGGAGCTCATTCTCAAAAAACTTTTCATAAAAAGGCCGTGCGTGACCGGCCTCAAGTAGTTGTCCCCTGGGCTCTGCAGTCACGCAACCAGGTCTCTAAGACCAACACTAATCTACCTTCCTTTTCAGGTTCCTCAAGAAACAACCTTCCACGGTGTGGGCAGCCGGGAATTGACAACCGCCCTCATACCCATAACAGCACTCGAAACCAAATTGGTCAAAATCCAATCCTTCTTACACCCCGTAATACAATATCTGAAAATTGTAAAATTTCATCCTACATGATGCAGTATATGTAGACTATGAGAAAGTTCCTAACAATAGTTTAAACTAGTGTCCAATTCTATTTCATTTTCAATATTTTCAAACTTTAATGTCCGTTCACTGATTGTACTGATTCCACGGTATGTCTACTCATACAGAAGAAAATATGTGAACATGGCTATTTTATTCGTCAGACGTACATTAGATAAAAACAGTAATCAGATTACTAGTCGAATGAATCAATAATTAACTGAGTATGTCAATATTTTCATTCTTTACAGTTGAATGATTTTTCAAACATGTAACTAGATTATCAATAATGTTTGTATATAAAAAACTTTATGAATTGATTTCTTTGGCGAAAATGTAATTTTGAAACAAAATATTGAACTATGAGTAAATTTTTATGGTTGGTAGACATAAATTAATAGTTGTTTGGTAAAATATTTTTCACTATCCTTTGTCCAATTAGTGCATTGGCCAAGTTTCTAAGATTTTGTGCAAGTTCTATGCAACCAACCAACTTTTGTATTGATGAATGTATCAAAAGAGCATAGTATCTTACAATTTCTGATGATCTATTAATTAGTCAAACGGCTGATGATAAAGTGAACTTAAGAATAACTGTTTGATATGCTTGAAACTATTACGAGTTTTTGGTGTGTCTGTTTACTGCGTGTTCTTAAGCTCGATTTATTTACATGAACTCGTATTGATGAATACGTTTATTCAGGACACACCACAAAGCAAAGCGGAGAAACAGTGAATAAAACGAAGGAAGCGAATGCATAGGCGAAGCGCGTTGGAGAAGGCAAAGAGCCAACTCCATGGGTTACAATGCGAACGAATGGGCGAAGCGAATTGGAAGAAGGCTAAGAGCCAACTCACTGTGACAAAGCATGACTAAGAATTTATAGTCATACAAAAATAAGACAGACATATGACAAGAGAAATAGGTATGCACACACATGAATAAAAGCGACGAATGATTGACAAGATCAACTGACAAGTGGGACATGTCATGTGAGCTCATACAAACCAGACAATAATAAGAACGAACGGTACATATAAATTGTCGCCATACAAATGGCTTGGTTAAATAAATTAATCGAAATGGCTTAACCAAGTTAGATGTAAGCAAACTGGAATATATGCGGAGGCACTACAAGTTTACCTTTGTCGGTAAACAAGAGCGAAGACAAATGATGCAGTGACATGATAGGCTATTCCAATCCGTTTGTACCCGGCCCATTTAAATAGATCAAGAAGTCTTGATAAGACGTAGTAAGTGTATTCTACAAGCACCCACAAAATACGGGATTCCAGAGCACACAAATCGAGTTTACTTAAAAATGTTAGAAACATCCTTGGAAGAGCCACAAAAATAGCGTACTGAAATAATACATCAGTCAAAGATTTTCGGGGTGGGAAATATAATCTCAAAGTCAACCGATCAGCCTATGCGCTGAAACATAAAATCCGAAATTAGGACCTTTTTTAAGTGAGTCCTGGGGATCTAACGTCCCCAACGCTGTTTATGAACAGGATTTCAGTAAAGTATTTAGGATAGATAAAATTGCACAAAACGACGGAAGAACTGATGACTGTGACTTTTGTGCATTTCAGGAATGTTTCGAAAAATTAAAGTTAAGCCTTGACAAATATGCTTCTTGTTACAAAGCATTAGTTCACCTCAAATCATACAAACTGAAGTTTATATAATCTCTATTTGCGTAATTATTAGACAGTTTGAGTAAGTAATACTTCTAGACATTATCAGTAGACTCCAGGTCTCATGTTTTATCACATTTGAGTTCCATCAGCTTGATGTATTCTCGGACTTCTAGTGCGAAGCCCTGACTAATGGAGCCTATTCCTGTCAGATGTAGGCAGTAACTACCGAAGACAATGGGTGTGGTTGCACAATATCCAGGATTGATTAAAGTTAGACATTAGCACCGTTGAATGTCGGCCTAGCGGTCTTGAGATTAAGCTTTACTGCATGAGACCGAAGGTCCTAGGTCCGATTCTAGTCAGCTGACAGTTGATGAATCTCATACTAGGACAGAATGGCCGTTCAGTGCTTCCAAGTGTCTAATGTTGGCCTGACAATGATCTGTTAATCATTTCAATGAGAATCTCTAATGTTAACAACGTGAAAGCTTCCACCTTAGCTAGTGGTGTTTTCCAATCCTGGAAGAAAATGGATTTCACTCTAGGTTGTTAAACATGTCTCTGTCTTACATAAATTCTTTGTGAAAGCAATCTCTCACAATACTTTTGGAATTACATTCTGTAATCTAGGCGGTTTAGTCGTGACGTTGTTTTATTATTATCTTAAAGCAACATCATCAGAAAAAACTTCTCATAGAAGAGATCAAAGAGAATTCCTCATCAAATGACTAACAACTTATCAATTTCTGTTATCATCTTGGGGTAGTCAACAACAACTAATAAAAATCAAGGCAAATTTTTTCACATGTTACTGATACCAGTTTATTCTAATAATCGTACCTAGAAGAAAGAATCAAAGCTGCTTCATGAATAAGTTGATTAGATTAGCGGACGTAATTTCCCTGAAATCATACTTCTAAACTCCATTCTTCTTCACTATCACATCGAAGTCTATGATCAAAAAAGCAACTGTTGGGGGCGTTAGATCCTCAGAATTCACTTGATTAAGATCCTAATTTTGAATTTTATGCTTTCGCACATGGGCTGATCAGTTGACGCTAAGATTACATTTCCCAACCGGAGACTCCTTGGCTATCATTGTTGGTTGATGAGTTAATTTAGTGCGCTATTTTTGTGGCTCTCTCAAGGACGTTTCTATCTCGATTTGTGTGCTTGTTAACCTCCATTTTCTGGGTGCTCGTAGAATGAACTTTCTACGTCTTATCATCAAGACTTTTTCCTCTACTTAATGGGGCCTTATGACGCTCAGATTAGAGAGTAGCCTATCGTGTCACTGGATCATTTGTCTTCGCTGTCGTTTCCCGACTAACGTGAACTCGTAATAGTTTCAAGCAAATCAATTGGTGACGAGGATAGGACACATACTACGAAAAGCACCTAACTGCGTCATGAGACAAGTCCTCACATGGAACCATCAAGACAAAAAGGAAAAGAGGAAGGCCAAGGAACACATTACGCCGAGAAATAGAGAAAGATATGAGAGGAATGAACAAACATTGGACAGAACTGGAGACGGAAGCCCAGGACAGAGTTGGTTGGAGAAAACTGGTCGGTGGTGGCCTATGCTCCATTGGTGGTAACAGGCGTAAGTAAGTAAGTAAGTAAAAGTAAATTGGTGACGAGCATAACAGCAACTAAGTTAAAAAAAAAAAAACACCAATGAAATAATCAATTTAAGAAACTAACAATTTTCTTCTTCTACAATATACAATGCATAATAATATCAAAATAATCAACAGAATAAATAAACATCCAGCTAGAATAAATGCAGTTAAACGATAATCTTCCATATCAATCGGTGCCGCTGTTGGCAATGCGAATCTCGGCAACCAATGAAGTTGTTTACGATAAAATTGATTCCAATAAGAACATTTATCGACTTTATAATTTTGTCTTAAATCGAAACCAGCACCGATACCTTTGATTTCTAAATCTGGCCGATGACTTTCTGACAAAGTGACATTATCAGTTAGATTTAACCATAAATATGTGTTATTCTCGATACGATAAGTATCCCATGTTAAATTACGTATTGGTTCTGGGGTAGCATTGGAAGTTTTTGCAAAATTCGTTATAAACGATAACATATACCCGCTCATTTTCACATCCAACTCAGTATATTGATATCGTGGCGGTTTAAGGCCTAAATTCATTGGCCATTCTTCATTTATTTCTTCTATTGATTTATATAATTGTAATAAAGGTAATCCAAATAAATATTGTAATTCGGAACCAGAATAAACACCAATCAGTTTACTCCATAAATCATTTTTTGATGCATAACCAAATATATACATTTGTGTTTGATTCATTGGTAAATATTGTTTGGTAATTGGTTCGAATCGCGTTTTAGCATATTTCGGATTCGAATGATATTGTAATGTTTGCACTAGACCACAACCAATTAATCGATCTGTCCAAGCTGAACGATACATTTCCCATTGTGAAAATGTATTTTCTCTATTTGGCCAATAGGTATATTGAAAAAGTAATGAATTGGTCATACCGATTGGATCCTATGTTAAATGGGACATTAGAAATAAAATATAATAATAATGATAATAACATGAGTTATTCAATGTACAAAATTGTTTAGTGAAACTAATATTCATTTCTCAATATTGGATGATGTCAATCATGATACTGAAACTTAAATGTATATGATAAGTTTATATTAGCCATGAGGTTGTTAAAGTTTGTAATCAGACTTTGTTTGTGTTGGGGATGTTAGAACTAGAACTAGAACTCACTTGGTAAAGGCCTTCATTTTGGATTTTATTGATGGGCTGATCAGTTGATCTTGAGATCACATTTCTTACCAGGAGAATCTTTGACTGTGATTGGTTGATGTGTTATTTTAGTGTGCTATTTTTGTGACTCGCCCAAGGACGTTTCTATGATGTATAAATAAACGCGATTTGTGTGCTTGATTGCATTGTGTTTGCTGGGTGTGTGTAGAATACACTTTCTATGCTATATCAAGACTTTTTCATCAGTTAATTTGAAGCAACGGATCAGAGTAGCCTACCTGGTGGCTGGTTCATTGTCTTGTTCTCGATTATCGACTAAAGTGACCTCGTAATACTTTCAAGCATATCAAGTAACGAGCTTAACAGTTTGTTTTAAATCCAACTAATTTTGTTAAAAGATACTTAATGCTTTAAGAGAAGAGAACTGGTATTTAGCGTATTCTTTAGTTAGTTTGTAAGTATTTTCACTATTAACTGTGCACAAAAAACATTAGATGGTTGAAAATAGTCGACAGGATACTCTGAATTTGGATTTTGTGCTAGTTAGCATATTTTAGTAAGATGTACCTGTAAAATTGAGTAGATTGATGCTCCCTATTAGGTACCATCCAATGTCACCTAACATTACGGTCTGGGATGTTACTAGTCAGTCATTTGAATCACTACCGACCTATTTTTAAACTAAGACATTTATAACTGATTGACATCCGAGTAGTGACCGATATCTGTCGTCCTTTAGTTATGTATATAAACAAATCATGAATCGACCAATGTTAGACCATCATTAGAAACCTGAAAGCACTGAACGGCCGTTTCATCCTGGTATCTGACTCATCAGCAGTGCACATGCACTACTCCTGCACCTCGCAGGATTCGAACCCAGGACCTTCGGTCTTGCTTGCGAACGCCTAACCTCCATTCCGCTGATGATGATGAGTCCCATACCAGGACGAAACGACCGTCCAATGCTTCAAGGTTTCTCAATGGTGGTCTAACAATGATTGATTGATGATTTCAAATGTGTAAAACAAATATATTGTTTTCTCTTCTTGTTTCATCATACATTGATTCGAACTAAAACTTTATTGATTTCAGTATGTGATAAAAACATTTTTAACAAATAATAACAATTACTGATATGAATTTCGTCTGTTTACAAACTGAGATGAGAAGCCTTGAAATACAAAGAATTCCATTGATTCTGTTTTATTTCAATTGTTTTGAAGGGATCAAGTTATATGAAATCTATAAAATTGTATCGATATATATATGTTGATAGAGATATAATTTAGTGAAGAATTATAAGGTTCAAAACAGATGGCCTTTTCATGTATTTTATCTTACCCATTCACAATCTTTCATTGTTTATATCTCTCAACAAAAAAAAACGTTTATCACGAATAAAATCTACAATCATTGCGATATCTCAATACACTTTTTTGATCATTCATGTGCGCGATCAATAAAGTGTACACCTGTATACTACACAAGCCATTTTTTAAGCGTTCAAATAAGCCTTGAAGATTACAGTTTCATCAGTACAACTACTAATAGTTACTTCATTACAAGACTATTTTGATTACTCGGGCTATGTATCGTATAATATTGACCAATGAAATTGTGTTAGTGAATTATGTGATTGTTAAACAATGATTGATTATTGAACAGTCACATTATCACATAGTTATTTCAAATAAATGGTTGTTGATTGGTTTCTAAAAGAAATAATCTCATCATATACAACATGTAAACGCCTAAAAATATGCTTAACAATCATTTATCATTTTTTGTATTCTGTTATAATGAAGACGTTAAATGACTTTTCTACTAATTAGCTAGAATGTAGATGCTGTTATATAGTTTAGTTAGTTAGTTAAAACAAATTGTTTTGAAATGAATAATGTAGTGTACACTATGTAATGCAATGAGTCATATGACTATTTAAAATCAGCAACCACTGGATAGCAGTTTCGTCCGAGAAAATAAGCCATAAGACATCACCATGAATCGATCCTAAATCCCTAAGGTCTTGTTAATTTGTACTGTAGTGAACGGAAGCACAGGTGGGGCGACCAGATTGTATTTAACGAAAATTACAGAGTTACTCAGTAAAATAGGAAAACCATATCGTAAATCGTTAATTTGCAAAATATCAGTTCATCATATGGAACTGGACTGTTCCTATTGCAAAACATCAATCGATTGTCACTATTCATGCGTTTCATACAAATCCCATTGTGTTCCCGCTCTTCCTTTCTTGATCTTCCCCCATCTTCTGCTGCCAGACATTACGTTGACACTCACGTCATATACTACTTATAAGTAGCTCACACCACAGTATTAGAAATATTGATCACTAGATATCAATTTAGTAATCTGAAGTTTAAGCACATTCGAAGAGGATCCGGGTTTGATTGCCAGTGACATCGTGGATTCACGCTGTTGAGGAGTCCTATATATGAAAAAACGGTTATCATGTGCTTGCTGGTTTCCAACAATTATCTAACAGGATTCTGTCTGTGATGTAAATCAGTGGAATTCAATAATCCCTACGATCCATTTTATAGAGATTAGTTTCAAGGATGACCTCATTACCAACACTGAAGATCAAAAAATACTTGATAATTATTCCATGTTCGTTTGAAAATTTCTTGTAGTTTCCTCTCATGACCTTCATTTTTCAACAATGTAAAGATACAAATGCTTACTAATGGCTATTTGAACTCTGTAGTTATAAGCATATAGGACATTGACATTTGAAGTTGTTATAATTCTCTCTTAATAGAACCCAGCTATTCCTAATGCTTAGTATTCTCGGACACCAATCCACTCGACAAATTCCCAAATTTGAATGGAAGTAAGATGCCGAAGTAGAATAGGACTAACGTTAGTATCTTTATAGTCTTTACATGAGAAGCTTCTAGAAAGTTCTCCAAGTGTCAGCTAGCACTGATTGGATGAGAATTAGCCAATCAGCCTACGGCAACGCAAATCATGCTATAATCCAATCTATGTACCGCTAACAGAAGTGAAATGTGTTTAGATTGAGTTTCAGTGTGAACGTCAACACACGGTAATCAAGATACGTTCAACTGACGAGTGCTAACTAGGACTAGATAGGGTGAAACTGCTAACTAAATATAATCAAACTTGTGACATTAAAATTTAGAAGTAATCTATTCAGAATGCATATATGCCAATAGAGAATGATCAATAGTAATCCTGAATATCCACAACAGGATAATTTAAATCCTTACTGATAATGATATGAACTCATTCATGGTGTATTTGAAGAAGTAGTTAACTAGGACCGAACAAAATTAGATAAAAAAAAACTCCTGTTATGCTGCTTAAATCTTTGTTCTTACTCTCTCTCTCTCTCTCTTACCTAATTGACAACTAGAGTAATATGTACGTACCATCACTAGTTTTCCCGAAACGTCTAACATTATATTGGTACTTTGTAAAAACGAATATATTTGATCATTGTAAATATAGTACTTTTTTATTCCAATCAAATAATTAGAAACGATCAAAAGGAGAAAAGTGCGGCTTCACTATAATCAACCAATATACATTTATCAAACTTGGAGAACTACCGAAGCCATCATCCGGAAGATACAAGTGTTTATTAACAGTTGTTTACGCAAAATACTTCGGATTCGTTGGCCAGACACCATCAGCAACAACAAACTATGGGAGAGAACAAACCAGATTCCAGTGGAGAAGGAAATCAGGAAGAAGCGATGGAAGTGGATAGGACACACAATACGAAAAGCACCTAACTGCGTCACGAGACAAGCCCTTACATGGGACCCTCAAGGCAAAAGGAAAAGTGTAAGGCCAAGGAACACATTACGCTGAGAAATAGAGAAAGATATGAGAGGAATGAACAAACATTGGACAGAAGTGGAAATGGAAGCCCAGGACAGAGTTGGTTGGAGGAAACTGGTGGGCGGCCTAAGCTGCATTGGTGGTAACAGGCGTAAGTAAGTAAGTAATGTACTTATATCCTAACTCTTCATTAAATAAATGAAATGAGATGTTTAAATGACAGGAACATTATTGAGAACACTGTGTGTGTAGTATAAACAAGCAATTTGATTTGTTGAAGAAAAATTATTGGAGGGAGAACTAACAGTGTTGGGAAATTCAATTAAAATGATGACAATCTTTTTCATATTTTTTTCTAATTGGTGTGATGAAATAAAGTAGATTGAAATACCGATCCATGTGATGGACAGCAAATCCTGAATGACTTAAGTTTACGCTAGTTGACATTCGTCAACACGAAATAGTCCTCTAAATGACAGAGATTTAAGCCCATTTCTTCACACCTATTTATAAACTTTGGTGAGTAACCATTTGATATCACTGTTTCATTCAACAGTTTCAGACGCTTCTGTATTGCGCATTATTTGATTACTGTTGAAGAGATACTTTACCAAGCCTAAACTTTCGAAGTGTGGTTGCTGCCCAGTGCAGGTTGGCTGCCTATAAACTGACTGCTTCATAGTTTCTTCAATGTTTGGACTCACATGTACATCTAGAAAGGGAATTCAGTCTTTACTTTCTCCCTTGTAGGTAATTACATCACCACTCTCTACCCCATTGAGCTTACCTATTAACTGAGTAGCCTCGAACTCTTTATCACATTTGCTTAGAATATCATCCTTGTATCTCCTATACACCTCAAAAAAAGTTTTAAGTATGATTAATAGATTAAATTATTAAGCTTATATCATATTTTTCTAAACAGATTCAATTTTCTTCATGAATTTAATACAAGAGCTCTCAAATTTAATTACAACACTCATGCCCAAGTTTTTCACAATTTGTGGTTCTCATCAATTCAATATTTCTATTTATACTTTTAGACTACTGATTTCCAAATGAATAGTTAACTTATTATAATTGAAACGTTTGATTGTTTTACTAATTGTGGAATAATTACGGTTTTCTTAAATGGTTGAAACTAATTAACTTACTAGTGCAAAATCATTTTTCGCCATTTCCATGAAACCTGAACGCATCAACTCAGCGGACAAACCAGAAAAATCAATATTCGGATTCAATAATTCAAGGTCGTCCAAAGAGTTATCGTGTGTCTTATTTATCAAATTCCATGGCAATGGAACATTCAACTGGTAAATTGACGCTAATGCATGGAAAACACCATCATCTACAACCAGGCCACCAATAAGCTAAAAATAAAAGATACATTAAAATGTGTTGGTGAATGTAAGCTTTTATTCTGAAAACATTGTCTGACAATTTTATTCAAAACAGTATTGTTACTGTGAGACATAAGACTATTTGATTGATTGCTCAATGAAAAGTAACAAATTACATGCTTATCTAGCCCTTTGTGTAAACATCAGGACATACATAGCACTGATTACCAAATATAAAATATTTCATTCCAACAAGAGGTTCTTCACACTCGGAATACCTTAGTGGGTAACATTCCAGACTGTGAACTTGGGCGATCGAGGTTATGATGCTGTTGGAAGCATGAATCCCCTTGAGATTGTACGTTTACTTTATTGATTAGTGTAAAATAGCATGAAATTAGATCAAGCAGGGTTTCCTTCTGAGTGTCTCCGACCATCTAATTTAAATCATCATTTAGTAGACCAACATATGAATGTATGGATATTGTACTAAAATTCAACCCATCACAAATGGACGAAAATTTCTTCTCAGTTCTATTGTTTAATGAAATTAACTATGAAACTGTAATCTTCTTAATACACACCTTTTTATCGATTAAAATGTTTCATATTAGTGAATGGAAGTATCCGAAAATTCGATTTCTTACTATGGTATTAGTCATCAGAAGGGCGTATCTACATACTTAAAGAAAATAAATCAAACTTAAACAATCTGTAACCGCAATAGAATTTGTTTACACTGGCATATTTAAAGTTCCTCAAATTTTGTCAACATTGTTTACACACATTTAAAATAATCATCCAATCATTGTTAGACCATTATTGTAACCTTGGAAGCACTAGACTGTCATTTCTTTCTGGTATGGGACTCACCAGCAGTACGCATACGCGACTCCTGAACCTCCCAGGATTCGAACCCAAGACCTTCGGTCTGGTGCACGAACGATTAACCATCGGACCACTGGGCCGGCATCCAACGGTGTTAATGTCTAACTCTGATCGATCTAGGGATTTTGCGCGACCTCGCCCATTTACCATTGGTAGTTACTGCATACACCCGACAGGGCTGAACTCCATTGGTCACGTGTTCTCACTAGCACTCCGAGAATTTCCTCACGAAACTAGTCACTAGTGAGGTCTAACAATGGTTGATTGATGATTTCAAATCTGTAAAAACACTATTCTCCTTAACTCTAATTGAAAATATCAATATAGTTTAGTCGTCAATATGAATTGCTTGGTTTTTATTAATTCAACTTTATTGCCTAAATAAATGGATGGACAATTTTTGGATTGTTTCAAGATTCAACAGTCATATTAGTATACCATTAGAATTTTCTGAAGCGGAAGTTAACAATACATTTTAACTTCAATAAGCTTTGAAAAAATTTGTAAATATTTTGGCGCATACTCAAATATTTTTGATTAGCGGTGCAATTCAGGACACTTGTGTCGCTCTGTTTAAAATTCGTAACCCAGATTCACTTGCATGATGGTTTGGCGGGTACGACCTTTTTTAGTTCGATTTTAATCATACAATTAATTGACAAGAATTCTTATTAATTACTTTGTTTTATTAAATGTCATATTTGAAGTTCTACAGTTGTTAAGTTCGTCACTAGGTACGCTTGAAGCTATTACGAGTTCACCTTAGTCGATAAACGCGAACAAGACAATTACCAGCGTCCAAATAGGCTACCTTGAATCCCAAACTGCGAAACAGAAGTCCTGATAAGCGTAAAAAGTATATTATACAAAAGCCCAGCAAGCACAATACAATCAAGCATACAACTCTCGTTTATTTATACATCATAGAAACGTCCTTCGGACAGTCACACACTAAAATACACAGCAGCTAATCAAAGCCAACGATTTTCCTGGTGAGAAATGAAATCTCAAGGTCAAGTGATCAGCCCATGCTCGCAAACGTGAAATCCAAAATAAGGAATTTATCGAGCGAGTTCTGGGGCACTAACATCCCCAACAACATCACAAAGTGACTTTGGTTAGATGACGACTGAAAATCTGGAGGTAGTGAATAATTTTAATTTCTCATAAATGAGACCTCATTGGAAATCAACCTTGGGTCTGCTTGTCGAGTTATTAAGTTCTAGGTCGCTGAATTAGATTCCAGTAGTCTAAATTTCTGACTGTAGGCCTATTTGAAACATCATGTGACTATAATCCAATGCCATAAATGGATAAATACTTCACTTGCGACACTGTTGTATTTCTCTAGTTATAGAGTTATATAAGTTATATAGTTATAGTTGTAGTTATATAAGCACATAATTGACTATTAGAATAAAACTTTCATGCTATTGCGTGATATAAAGTTGACCAACACCAATAATGATCATGTATTATTCGCTAGTAAGTAACTTCGAGTGATAATTCTAATAGGAAGTTGGGACTAGTAGCCTCCAACTACATAGGTCGTGAGGTATATACCACTAATTTCTGTCTAATATGACGAGGTGACTGGAGTTGACAATTTAAATAACTAGACGAAACCTCAGTGGTTAGAAGGGTAAAAGTTCGCCTTAATGCTAAACTTCAACTGTTATAATCGCCACAGTACACTGTTTATCGAATTATTTAAACAATTAATCAATAAAATTATTAGGATGAATATGTGCGTAGATGGTAAGTAATGCCCAAGTATACATGAGCATACAAGCTCAACAGTGATAAAAGTAGAAAATCTATTTGAGGTGCTACAATTACACTTACAATGATATTTACTTTTCTCGTACTGTTTTCTTCAGAAACAAAACTCTCAGTAAAGTGATTCGTTCTATTCTCTTACTGCTTTGTTGTAACTATCCTTGAGTTGTTTTCATGTATAGTTGTTCATTCTAACAAGTTGCATCAAATCGTACTTCATACTAAATAAAATTCTTAGCTCCATAGTTTTCATACTCAAACTTTTACATATCATATAATAAATGATCTTGTCTTATCTTAAACAGTTGGTTATTGAACACTTTTTTTGACACTACAACAAATCAATTAAAAAGAAAACACTTACTGGTATATGAGCATAATGACCATTACTCCATAAGTATTTTGGTGTATTCATTAAAAAATCATAATCTAATGTTGGTGCCCATGGTTTTGTTAACCAATCGGGCCTGTGAATTCTTGTGTTGGCCGCGGCATTTGATAATTCCGTAGGTGTACGAGATCGTAAACAATGGATCATTGAACGTTTCGATGAAACAGCACATCCAACCTATGAAAATATTAAATTGTGTTTTATAAAGGTAGTCGATAAAAATAATTGTATAGATTTTATCATTGAATCATTTTTAAAACGATTGAAAAATTATTTGTATTTGGTATTTAGTCGTAGTTATTGTGTTCGTCACTAAGTATGCTTGAGGCTATTACGAGTTTACCTTAGTCGATAAACGCGAACGAGACTTTTACCGGCATCCATGTAGGCTACCTTGAATCCCAAATTAAGGTAAGAAGGCTTTGTAAGCGTAGAAAGTATATTCTACAAACACCCAGCAATCACATTACAATCAAGCATACAACTCTCGTTTATTTATACATCATAGAAACGTCCTTTGTACAGTTACGAAAATAGCACACTAAAATACACAGCAGCTAATTACAGCCGAATATTTCCCTGGTGGGAAATGAAATGTCAATGTCAATTGATCAGACCATGCTCACAAACGTGAAATCCAAAATAAGGCAAGCGAGTTTTGGGGATCTAACATCCCCAACAGTAGTGAATAGATTTCACTTGATATAGTAATGATTATGTATATTGAAATTGGGAATCAATCATTATTAGACAACCGTTATAAACCTGGAATCACTGAATGGCTGTTTCATCCTAGTGTGGAACTCTCGAAGCGATGCACATTCACGACCTGCTTTTGCGGGTATCTAACCCAGGACTTTCTATCTCACGTGAAAACGCTTAACTTCTGGACTACTGATCTGGCATTCAACGGTGTTAATGTCTAACTTTGATCAGTCTAAGGTTTTTGCATAACTTCACCTACTTTCTTAGGTAGTTACTACCTACACCCGACAGGATTGAATTCCACGGGTCACGGCTTCTCACTAGAGCTCCGAGATTTTCCTCAAGTAGCTAGTCACCAGCGGGCACATTTTATGCTATTTCATTATAGAGTTATGGAGATCGGTATTTTACATTGGAATCGTGAATCAATCAGTTGAGGGTCATGGATACGCACTGCTGATGAGTCCCATATCAGGACGAAACAGCCGTCCAGTGTTTCCAGGTTTCGAATAATGGTCCAACAATAACTCAGTAATGAAAAAAAGATTATGTTTACATCAACAACACATTAATTTATAGAATCATGACTCTTATTATTTTTGAGCGATAATTATTTGTCTTCATTTTCATGGAAGTTCATGTTATGGTTAATTTTAGATAAGTTGATGTAGAAAATATTTCTTACTTGTGATACATAATAAATCCATTTAATCAATGTTAGACCACCGTTAGAAACCTGGAAGCACTGGACGGCCGTTTCGTCTTGGTATGGGACTCCTCAGCAATGCGCAACCGCGATGATTAGGCGTTCGCACACAAAACCGAAAGTCCCGGGATCGAATCGTGCTAGGTGCATGAGTCGTGGATGCGCACTACTGAGGAGTCCCATACCAGTACGAAACGGCCGTCCAATGCTTCCAGGTTTCTAATGGTGCTCTCACATTGATCCATTCATGGTTTCAAAAATGTGTAACTTAACAATCTTCACAACCCCGTGATGCAAATCCATTTAACTTTATTTACGAATTTAAGAAGTAATTAATTCAGATGTGTACTACTTCTGAATAAAATACTAATGAATTCTGCATCAAAGTTAACATTCATGACTTCGTTTACATTACATGTTCAAATATTGTTTTACAAGTAACTTAAACAAAATAAATAATTGAACATGATTATTCGATTGTTTAACTAATCGACTTAATTGTAACTTACATCTTAACTCTAGGAGTTATAATTTAAAACATAAGTAATTATAAGTAATTAGCTATTACTTTGATCAATGGTTTGGCGGTAGGAGACTTTTAGATGTGAGATGTTTCAGAAATACTATGTCATAAATGTGTTCGCTGTTTTTTAATCTTTCGTTCAATTTTGAATTCCGACATTCGTTCATACATACCTTTTCATATTATCTTTTCAAAGCATAATCTTAATAGTCAATATTTCAGATTATAAGGGCTAATATACTGTTAATTTCATCTCGTCATGCTAATATAAGATATCATTTTGAGCTGAAGTACATTTATGCTAAGCTCTCTACCTTACTTATGACTAGCTTAGAATCTACACATGGTGTCGGGAATCGGGGGTCGACATTAAAGAATAAACAGCACTTGAAAACAACTGGAAAGGACAACCGAGGGCAGAGTTGGTTGGTTGGTGACCTATACCCTGAAAGAAGTACCTAGCGTAAGTAATTTAATTGACTTTTTAGTAGTTCACACCCATGATGCTCCTATTCTTTCGGTCCACCAGGGTATCAGGTACCTGTGTAGTTGAACCGCGGGATTGAACTAAACTGTTCACGTCGAAATGCTAGCACGTGGGCAGACTCCTTGGTTCACCCGAAAACCAATGTAAAATTTCCTTTGATAGTAGAGCGTTAATTTATATAATTGTGAATAGTTCTCACCCATGACGCTCCTCTTCTTTTTAAAATTAAAACTCTGGGTGTTTAGTGAGATCTCAACTATGAGACTGTTTAGTTGACATCCAACTGTAAACATCTCCAAATTACATTCATATTTAAGAGTATTAAAGATTCCCATTGTGAAAATTAGAACAACACATATAAGCGAACAATATTGTTTTCGATTAGATTGTCTTCAGGCTTTACTCTAATATACATGAATATTTATATGAAAATGTTAAACCAATCAAGGCAATTTGAGTGATAATCACAATGAAATGAACAAAGAGAAAAGTACAAGTGGATAGTAGGATATTAGTAGCACACCTGGTAGACAGTGGTCACATTGTAGATAAATCTAGATCTTTTCGGGTGATCTATCCTATACCTCCATCATTTCCCAACGGAGTTCGACCCCGTCTCCTACACATTGCAGAAGCCATAGAAATACGTACATTCAACCCTAATTTATGTGTTCAGAAGAAATTCGTGACACCCCTATCTCTTCCGTGGCCGGATATGACGTAGCTAACGATGAACATAATATTTTTTAATTTAATTTTATTTTATTTTTACACATTTGCTTATTACGTAATGTTTTTGATGTTTTTTGATGATTATTTGAATTCTATTCATCCACCTTTGACCTACTTTAGTTATCATATTTTATAAATTTTCCTACTATTATCGGTTCACCTATCTTCCTACTATCCACTTGTACTTTTCTCTTTGTTCATTTCATTGTGATTATCACTCAAATTGCCTTGATTGGTTTAACATTTTCATATAAATATTCATGTATATTAGAGTAAAGCCTGAAGACGATCTAATCGAAAACAATAATGTTGTTCGCTTATATGTGTTGATCTAACATTCATATTTACTGCAACAAGCATGGACGGTAAAGTTGTGACCTACAAATCTTGATCTTAATCCATTTCGGAGTTTTTAAATCTGATTTCTTAGGAATCTTATGTTAAAGTGAAACAGTTGTCTATTTATCCTCTCTAATTATCACTAGTACTCTATCTGATGTCAACCTGTAACAAGCACTAAATTAATAACTGCAACACTCTTACACATTACTTATTTTTAATTTCAAACAACCTAATGTAATTTTGAATTAAAGAGTTTAGATCAAATCAGACAAAATTTTGTGTCAATAAAAACGACACAAAATAGACAAGTTATTGATTTATCTGTTATATAGGATATCTAGTTAGAGAGTTGTGCAGTTTGTCCACAAACGAATAGATTGTAAAATTAACTCATTAATAGACTTAACTATGTATTCAACACAAGTTAAAATCTGATTGAAAATCTATGTTGTCACATCATAATTGATTCTAAATGTCACAGTTCTCTCCTTCATGTAAATATTTAAAATGTTCAGATATGATTAAACAGGGTCATGCGTTATCTTAGTTTAACTGTTTGCAAATGTAATCTTGAGGGCTAGACAGACATTGCATTGATTACTGCTACACAACGACCAATCCTTTTAGGCTTCAGTAGATTTCCAGAAAATACTTCAGTCAGTATGATGATGTATCTGGACAGTTATTTCTATAGAATAAAATAAGAGCATGGCTAACAGTGGACTCATCTTCATTGATCATTCTTATAACTGAGTTTATATTTCAAATATTATGGTAATGGGATCAGTTCATGTACTTTTGAGTTACATGTAAAGAAATTATAGTGAATTCTAATAATCTAAAAACTAAAAACTATACCATAATGTCGATCACAATATAGACAACAGTGAAATATTTAATTATCAGTGCATTTTTATAGGACACTGCTAACCCTTAAACACGATAACGTTTACCTCATTCTTATTAAGCTGTCTAATACTTACTTGATAAGCTAACTGTTTAGCATAAGCCTCTGATTCATTGATATTTTGAACAAAACCACCTTGCATTTGATCAGATCCAGACATAAGAATAACACGATGAAATAAAGGTGGATTTCTACGACCTGATTTTTCTGACAATAAATGTAGTGCGATATCAGCAGCAGCTGAACCATGACCAATCACAGTGATCTGTTGGGTAAAAGACGCAAGAAACACACATGTCAACTTATATAAACAAACAAACACTTTTCTATAAAAGAGAGTATACATTTAATTATCTAGAATATGCTGTGTGACATGTAATAGCCAAGAATTAATACTGATAAGCGATCTTTCTATTTCATAGTCCAACTGGCTGCTCAAAAAGAGACAGATTGAGGAACGGAGTTCACTGAATAATCTGAGCTGACCTTAAATGTACTCATTTACAAATATTACATAATTTGTAGTTTGCTTAGTCTGAATTTAGTGGTGATCTCGAACTTAGAACAACTGTACATTGATTTGCATTAAGGGGTTGTGAAGACTGTTAAGTTTTATCTTGAAACCGTGAATCGATCAATGTTAGACCACCATTAGAAACCTGGAAGCACTGGCCGGCCATTTCGTCCTGGTATGGAACTCCTCAGCAGTGCGCATCCCCGACTCCCGCACCCCGCAGGATTCGAACCCAGTGCCTTCAGTATCGTGCACGAACGTCTAACCATCGGATCACTGGGCCGGTATCTAATGGTGTTGATGTCTAACTTGATCAATTCACGCAGTTGCGCAACCTCATACACAGTCTTCGGTAGTTACCGTCTACACCCAAACAGGTTGAACTTCACTAGTCACGTCTTCCCACTAGAACTCGGAGAGAATTCCTCAAGAAGCTAGTCACTAGTGATCACAGGTAATTTGCATTACGGGGTTGTGAAGATTGTTAAGTTTTATTTTGAATCCATGAATCGATCAATGTTATATTGATTTCTATTGTTCTCAGACATTCCCTTATTAGGGTCATATTGTGTTGAAAAATATAACTATATTAAATGACCTTCAAATATTTATTTAGTTACTTTTATTAAGTTTAATTGTTGAATTCATTGACATTCTGTGTCTTTATTCCGCGATCTTAAAAAATTACTTTTTGTGAATTGTTTTATACTACTTTTAATTATTCAGTAGACAGCTGCGTTTCTAATAAATAGTGGATGTATGGCGGAATAAATGTTGATTTCTCTTATACTATCCTAAAGTATTTACACAAACCGCTAACATTTAGTGTGTTTATTATTATTGATGTCTTTCACTCCTTCTAATAGTTATTACCAGTCTATTAAATTCATTGAACCTTTGTTTTGACACAATATTTTAATTGTTGATAGACTGCTGTCCATATTAGACACTGTTATCAGCCATCATTTACATGACTGAATGTTGTTAATAAATTTTATGTTGTTAATACAGGGAACCTTTCTCTTTAAAGACATACGGACCCAGTAATTACCCCAGGAGCTGAGGTTCGTAAACAATCTAAGTATATTCCATAACATTGTGGTGGTGGTGTTGGTTTCTCTGAGCTGGGTGTTTTGGTTGTGAAGCTTTCATTGTTCTTCTGAACAACATCATCAGCACAAACTTCAGATAGCAGAAGTGAAGCATTCGAATTTCTTCACGTTTGACCTGTAGCTTGTTCTGCTAACCTCGATCTTGGCTGGTTGCTGTGGACCTTAAACCTGTCGTTGTTTGAACCTTTGTTTTGACTGCATCCCCTTTTTGATCTGTTTCTTGATCCAGTGTCACCTATGATTTTCCTGATTGGTTGATAAATCGGGTCAATGTCGATGTGTTTGTTGATTGCTGATTGACCTGAGTGCCAAGCTTCTAAAAATTCCCTAGTGTTCTTTGTCCTTCCCCTATCCAGTATTTACACACTGTTCCAATCAAATGTGTGTCCATAATTGTCGGTGTGTATTAATATAAGCGAAGCGTTGTCGTGGCGTTTGACTGCTAATTAATGTTCATGTAAACGAAGCTGAAGAGGCCGTCCACTTTGTCCTGTGTAGTGTTTTTTTCTTCCTTTCACAAAGGAAGAAAAACCAAATATCATCTTCAAAATCAACCAATCAAGATCGAGGTTAGCAGAACAAGCTACAGGTCAAACGTGAAGAAATTCGAATGCTTCACTTCTGCTATCTGAAGTTTGTGCAAATGATGTTGTTCAGTAGAAGAACAATGAAAGCTCCACAACCAAAACACCCAGCTCAGAGAAACAAACACCACCACCACCACAATCATCCACCTGAGCTACAAATCTTCTTCGCCATCTCAAAAATATTCCATAACGATTAAAATGTTCTGTAGAAAAATCCTTGTTTCATGAACTTCGGTTCCACGAGTATCTTAATCGTATAGGTGGGTGTTTTGATTGAATTAAGATGAATAATATAACATTTTTTTTAGATACATTAAACTTACTTGATTACGATCACCTAGAAATTTATCAGCATGTTCATGAATAAATTCCAATGCTCTAATTTGATCCCATAATGCATAATTGCCCATAAGTACTTCATCATTATCAATATCATCTATATTGATATTGTTTTGTGCGTATGGTTTATTCGTTGCTAAATAACCAAATGGACCTAATCGATAATTCACCGTGATTACCACTAATCCCAATTGAGCTAATGCATGTCCAGGAAAATAATTTGCTGATCCAGTCAAATGATCAAAACCATGAAAAAATACAATAATTGGATAACGTTTTTCATTATTATTTCGATTTGAACCAATATTAGTAGTAGTAGTAATCAATGTATCTGTTTCATATAAATTATAAATATTTAAATAAAGACAATCTTCACTATAATTCTGATTAGCATCTGTATCGATTTGTTCAAATATGAAACGTTTAAACCATTCATGTGAATATTTTGACCATTCATTAAATGTACTGTTGTACTGTTGTGTACTTAAACTTGGCTGTGAACAAGATGAACGAAAATAAGTTGCATCATATTTTTCAGTTGATAGGATTGGTGGAATAGGTCGACGAAATCGTAAATTATTTTTTTGGGTTGGTGGATGTGCATATGGTATACCTTTCCAAATCTTGATTGAGAAATAGAAAAGCAATTTGGAAAATAAACAATCAATTTAAGAATAAGAGTTTATGATCATGTTGGAGACATTACATCCCCAGAACTCACTTGATTAAGGTTCTAACTTTGGATTTTGTGGTTTCGAGCATGGACTAATCAGTTGACCCTGAGGTTACATTTCATACCCGATAATCCTTGACAGCCACTTCAATATTATCATGAAATCGACAGTATATAAAAGTTGGATTGTAGCTAGCAGCGGAATATAGTAAGCTTGTGTTGACATTTTGAACTCGTGTAATACTTACATTCGTATAATACTTACATACGTAATACTTACATTGCGTTGATGTTCACAAGGAAGTGTGAGAATTCAGTCAACGTTTCTTCATACATCTGTGTTTTATCCATTGAGAAACTACATCTAGGTAGCCACTTACTAACTTAATTACTTTCGCCTGTTACACCCAATGGAGAATAGGCCGCCAACCAGTTTTCTCCAACCAACTCTGTCATGGGCTTCCCTTTCCAGTTCTGTCCAACGTTTGTTCATTCCTTTCATATCTTTCTCTATTTCTCGGCGTAATATGTTCCTTGGCCTTCCTCTTTTCCTTCCACCTTGAGGGTTCCATCTGAGGGCTTGTCTCGTGACTCAGTTCGGTGCTTTTCGTAGTGTGTGTCATATCAACTTCCACCGCTTCTTCCTGATTTCCTCCTCCACTGGAATCTGGTTTGTTCTCTCCCACAGTAAGTTGTTGCTGTTGCCTGACACCGGTCTTTACCTCGAACGAGTGTCTGTTAGCTGTCCTTCGAGTACGATTTTGCAGTTGAATCCATCATAAGAATTCCATATGATGTTAACTATTTTCTAAGGCACACCGTAGTGTCGAAGAAGCCTCCACAGTGTTTTCCTATCCACGCTATCGAATGCTTTCTCGTAGTCGATGAAGTTGATGTAGAGTGGTGAGTTCCATTGAATTGATTGTCCCACAATGATCCGTAATGTAGCAATTTGGTCAGTAGACGATCGATCCTTACGAAATCCAGCCTGTTGATCTCGAAGTTGGGTGTCTACGAAGTGCTTCATCCTGTTTAACAATACCTTGTTGAAGACTTTACCTTGTATTGAGAAAAGAGTGATGCCTCTGTAGTTCTCACACTTGCTGAGATCGCCTTTCTTTGGTATTTTGATGAGGTATCCTTCTTTCCAATCTGATGGTACTTGTTCCTCATCCCAAATCTTCTTGAAGAGGATTTGAAATATTTTCGCAGTTGCTTCTACATCTGCTTTCATTGCCTCTGCTGGAATGTTGTCTGGTGCTGCTGATTTGCCACTCTTGATTTGTCTGTTGGCCATACTGATCTCCTCAATTGTAGGTGCGCCAATATTAATTGGGAGGTCTGTGGATGCTGCTTCGATGTTGGGTGTGTTCAGTGGAGCTGGTCGATTCACTAGTTCCTTAAAGTGCTCTACCCATCTATTTCGCTGTTCTTCAGTGTTACTGATTACTTTGCCTTCCTTGCTTTTCACTGGTCGTTCTGGTTTACGATAGTTTCCAGTGAGCCACTTCCTTTATCAATAAGTTAACTGCTCTAATATTCACTGAAAACCATAGAAGAATTTGAAAAGTATACAACTTAGGTAAGAATATCAATGTTGCAAATGACAAAAGATTCATAAATAAACTGTTTAGTTCAGAAAATTCAACAACAACAACAACACCATTCATAGTAATAAGAATTTGATTTATTGGAAAAAAATGTAGTCGTATTAGATTATTCATAATCATGTAATTGTCGCCCCTTAACAAATATAAGCAGGAATGATTTTCAAGATCTTGACTAAAAAATGAGAAACTGTGTGCAGTTTTATTGAATGTAAGAGCTGAGAGATGTTTGTTCAGTATTATAAAGTGATTACCGTTATAAATCAGTAAGGTAGAGCTCTAGCGTTTACCAATCTGAAAGCCCTACACTCGACCTTTAATAGGATCGTAGATACGCACTTCTGAGTAGTCTTGAAATAAAAAAAACAGTAGTCAGCTGAGATCAATCTATGCTGCATACAATTTACAAATTAAAATCAATCTTCACAAAACCTTTTCCAGTTAAAGTAAATCTCGTAACTTCCAATGAACTGAATTAGATATGTACCCATTCATTACAACATTCTAATAATCAACATGGTTAATTTTTCAGAAAACCAGCCAAAATAATGTAATTTTATGTCATTCAATATAAACTATGTTCAATATTCAATAGTTAAAAAAGCAAACTTTTGGTATTGTGTTATAATTTATATCAAGAAATATACCAGATTTAAAAAAAAAACAATTTCCTTAAATATTCGAAGCATACAATAAGAAGACAATTCAGGATCATATCAGTAATCACTGATTTAAGGTGGTTAGTGAAGACTGTGTGATTTGATCATGAACTAACTAAAGTAGGCTGATTAATTTAAACTTAACATATAAATGGAGATGATATAAAATTATGAAACCCGTTGATATGATTGCATATGCGGTCGTGGATTTGATGTAACTCTATATAACTATCAAACTAACACAAAACGGAGTATTCTCTGGTTTTCAGCGATTTCTTGGCTCAGGTCAGTAATATGATGAAAATTATTTTTTGCTTTATAATTTATTAAACAAGTTTAGAATCATTAAACTAAATGGAGTGTTAGCGGGACATAGATCGGATTAAAACATGATTTCGTTAGCTGCATGCTGATTGGTTAATTCTCATCCAATCAGCGCTAGTCGATGCTTGGAGAACACTCCAGAAGCTTCTCATGCAAAAACTGTAAAGATACCAACGTTGTTCCTATTCTACTTTGGCTTCTTAATTCCATTCAGCCTTGCGATTCGGCATATAATCTCCTCCCTGTTTAATTGTGTTCTAATTTGAGGATTTGTCAAGTGGATTAGTGTCCGAGAATACTGAGCTCTAGGAATAGTTGGGTTGTAATAGGAGAGAATTGTAACACAGAGTATTGTAGTGAAGGAGAACACAGGTGGGGCAACCGGATTGTATTTAACGAAAATTACAGAGTTACTCAGTAAAATAGGAAAACCATATCGTAAATCGTTAATTTGCAAATCTTCAATCAATCATCAATCCATTGTCTGACATTTCACCACTATTCATGCGTTTCATACAAATTTCATTGTGTTCCCACTCTTCCTTTCTTGATCTTCCCCCATCTTCTGCTGCCAGACATTACGTTTACACTCACGTCATATACTACTTATAAGTAGCGCGAACCACAGTATGACACTTGCTTAACTTCAGTTTATACTGGATACTCTGACCCAGAATTGAGTAAACTAAACACGTGTATTCGTTAATCAGTAATAACGCACAAATGTACCCTAACCTCATTTACTATCAAAAGAATCAAAACAATGTAGGAAAGACGACAACAGAGAAAGGCTAATTACTGAGAATATAGTTTGCGAAGATAGAAAGAAAAACTACGTTCAAAGGTATACCAAATATCAAGATCTAGAGTAAAATCAAAGTTAAATGTTTCGGTGACGTTTTGACTGATTCTGGGTCTGCAATTACTAATCATGCTTATCGTACAAACCCTAATCAAGTAGTCTATATCTAAAAATATGTTTCAGCCTAACAGCCGATGAATTAGTAGGATGATATTGTGGTGTGTGCTACTTATACGAACGATATAAGTAGTATAAGAAGGGACGTGAAAGAAGAAGTCTAACAGTCAGAAGAGGAAAACGGAAAGCAAATGGAGCAAAAGAAAGGAGTAAATATAGTACCAACAGGAAGGAAAGGAAGCAACAACAGGAATGGAAAAAGGATGGAGGGTTGGAAGTCAGGACTCAAAGATGGTGTGCAAATAGAGTGTTCAATGTAATGTTTTCGTTTTTAATTGACTCAGAGTGTAAATTTGCATAATACAGTCTTCCGCGCCTGCCTCAGTCTTCCCAATATGACTTTTTAAATTTAGCTGACCTCAACTTTCTTTCAACTTTCCTCCTGTATTACCTGTCAAATCTGATGACGGTTAGGTGCATAGATATATAACAGATGTCTCAGCTTATTTATACCAAAAGGATAAATTCACTTATCATCAGTAGTATCTAAACTAATTACTACTATTTTATCATTCTGTAATCTAATACATCACATAAAAATATGTCAAAGTATTATTCTTCAACAATAATTATCTCGTACATATTATCTTATTGCATACCGGTTATTCTATGAAAGACTCAAATAAATGATTGGACGTGTAACATTTTCAATTACATTGTTTATACCATCTGAATATAGATTAGATAGATTTTAATTAATTCATGATTTGATAATTGACAGATTTCATCTGATAAATCCATATATATATATATATATCCATTTCCTGTCTACTTTCATCCAAAACTAAACTATCATCCAGTTTGCAATTATTATGAAAAATTGTTCGTTTATTTCATGTATCCATTGTCATCTTTCATGTTGAATGATTATCATCAATATAAATATGTGCATAAATGTTCACTTCCTACTATTGCATATATTTGCATATATTAAACTAAGTGTTTTTAGGATGATTTTGTATGGTTTAAGAATGAGCTTTGTCCAAAACTGATGTAAAATTGAAGAAATCAGACGATTTATGGAATACTAAGAAGTTGTTCTATTCTACTTTAGGTTCTATCACCTTTATGTACATAAAATAAATTACTTCACATTGGATCTAACTGAAGATTTTCAAGTCTCTTTCGATCGGTCATCCGATCGAAAGTAAACACTTCTAAGATAGTTGACTATACATCAAAAAGCGTCTTACTGTGAGACGTTAGAGGATTCCGTTTGTAAAGCTAGTCATTAGAGAGCATATGATTACTGTTTACAACGGAGAACGAACTCGTTCCAACTTTAGGTTAGTTTAAAGTAAGTTTTGACGTAATCACTGAGTCAGATTTTCTACTCATTAGAGTTAATAGTTGGTTCTAACTAACTAGTCTAACATTATCCAACCTACCTTGACACTTGAAGATTATGCTGGTGATGCCATGTGAGTGATTACTAGTAAAAGATTTCAAACCTCATGAGAAATACTCTCAAATTAATCTAGAAAATGTAAACCTGTTCACATATAACATCTAAAATAATTAATATTTAAAAAGTTACCACCTAAATTTTAATGTCAAATGCTACAGGACTGATATATGGTTAAGTATCTTTATAAGGACAACCAACAGACTACCACGTTCTACCGTCTAATATTGAATAAAGTGCTTTAGTAACCCATACTATCAATACATTCGGAAGCAAGTACATCCGCATGACTAGTCCCAGGCAAGACGAAACGTCCGCTCTGGATTTTAGTGGTATTCACCCCACAACTGTGCTTAAAAATCCTTGATAATACCCAGAAATAGTATCAATAAAAAACGTAGAGCTTTTAAAGAGTTGATTACCAAAGATTCTAGGCATATATACAGGACTGTAGAGCTAACGAGGACTCCAGACATTTAGGTTTAAATGCATGTCTTATAAAGTCCGCCAAATGTGGATTGGATAAGAATTGAAGAAAGTACCCAACTGCGTCACAAGACAAGCCCTCACTTGGAATCGTAAATGTCAAAGGAAAAGAGGAAGACCAAAGAACACATTATGCTGAGAATCGGAAGCACACGTGAAAAGAACAGACAAGGATTCGGTAGAGCTGGACCGGAATGTCCAGGACAAAGTAGGTTGGATAATACTGGTCAGTGGCCTATTCTCTATTGGGGGTAACCGGAGTAATTAAGTAAGTTATGAAATGACTAAATCAACAAAACATAGACTACAAGCACATTCTTATAAACATGCTCAGTGTTGCGCAGTCAGATACATTGGGTAAGGGATTATTGTAATAAATAATATTTGTAAGCTAAAGCTTCTCAGTCCATTCTTCAATCGAATTTATGCTCCGATTCACCGGCCAAATCAATACAAAAGTGATCTGAGTTATTGAGCACGTTATACTTAGTCTACTTGCCATAATACTTAATATCACATTCAAGAATGTTGTTCAAATCTTAAAAGTTTCCAATCGGGACATCATCGGCTCAATATTAAGAAGGAATTTCACGTTACAAATTGATCGGCTAATGCAAAATCTATAATCGATTCATAATTCGTTTGCTTGTTTCACCTTTGCATTACGGGGTTGTAAAGATTGTTAAGTTACACATTTTTGAAACCATGAATCGATCAGTGTTAGACCACCATTAGAAACCTGGAAGCACCGCAAGACGGCCGTTTCGTCCTGCTATGGGACTCCCCAGTGGTCCAATGGTTAGGCGTTCGCGCACAATACCGAATGTCCTGGGTTCGAATCCTGCGAGGTGCAGGAGTCGTGGATGCGCACTGCCACTGATGAGTAGTCCCATACTAGGACGAAACGGCCGTCTTTCAGTGCTTCCAGGTTTCTAATGGTGGTCTCACATTGATCCATTCATGGTTTCAAAAATGCTTGTTTCACCATTGTCAATCTTACCTGAAGGTATCGTTTGGCATCCACTTGATATCCATATTCATTATCCAATGAAATAGCATAACCATACATTACACCATAATCTGTATGTACAGGCCGATTGTTTCTACAACAATCCGGTTGAAAATAAGCAGCACATCCTGGGATTGGATCACATATTGGTCCAGTTTTAGGAATAATATTAAAACAACATTCATCATGATAACATCCAACCGGTTTTAAACAATAATTCAATTGACTCAACGTTAATTGAAATGGAATTGAAATGAAAATCAGTTTAATGATTATTAACAGGTTTAATGAATCAATCATGATGATGATCAGTGTTTAAATCATGAATTGGAATAAACTAGAAATCATCATTTGGTGAAATAATTCTAAATCATTTATCATGGAAAATAAAGAGTTTTTTCAGTTGATTTAAACAGTTGTATCGACAATTCGTTAATTTATCATAACAGTGTATTATATCTCTACATACATCATATTTGATTTCACTAAAGTACCAATCAAATACATTTGTTTGTATGTGTGTTATGTAACCACATTTGACTGACTACTCGAGATTATTTTATAGAATATACATTTAGCCAGGCAGTATTCTCATGAATCTACACTATTTTCGATTGAATCATCTAGTTAGTAGAAAATAAATACTGAGAGAAGGAGAGAGAAATATGTACACCTTATGCCATAAAACCTGTCTATCTATTATATCAGTTAAAACTGGACAGGTTAGGGTTGTAAATATATACACATACAAAGAACATGAGAGATAGAGAGAGAGAGAATGTTATTTGTTTGTTGAGAATGTCAATAAGTGTGGATTACAGATTTGAAAAACAGAATAGACATAATATGTCGATTTGGATGCAAACATAGAAGACATTATGGAATTCTCTTTTATATATATTGATATACACATTCTACAGTTTAACACCTATTACACACTCAAAATGGATTACTCATTATGTATATTGATGAATCACAATTGAGTTGCATGTTTATATGTATGCAAATTGGATGAGTTAATGTGAAAACAAGTGATTTGTGAAGGTTGTTGACTGTTACATCATGAATTGAACAACCAATGAAAACTGGGAAGAACTGAATAGTATGGGACTTTTCAAGTGAATTGGGCATACATAACCTTAGTAGAGGTTGGGATATAGGACATTTAGGCTAGGCAGAAAGCATCTATCCTTTTGACTATTGAGTCAACATAGTCTTAGTTAAATTTCAGTCGATTAGTTCTTTTTATTCTTATCTATTACTGTATTAAAACCTGTGTCACTTATGGCGTAGGCTAGATATCCGTTTGCTGACTAAAGGACTAGTGTACTGCGCAGTAGTTCGCTCCGTCTTACTTTATGGCTGTGAAACATGGCCAGTGAGAGTAGAAGATATTCGTAGGTTACTGGTTTCCGATCATAGGTGTCTTCGAAGCATTGCTCTTGTATCGTGGGACACCCGAGTGAGCAACGGGTTCTAGGTAAGAATGGTAGATCAATAGATGAAGTGGTGAAACTTCATCAGTTGAGGTGGTTGGGACATGTGTTGCGTATGCCCAACCACCGACTGCCTCGACGAGCTTTGTTTTGTATTGTAGGAGTAGGTTGGAAGAAAGTTAGGGGCGGCCAAACCGAAACATGACATAAATCCATGAAGTCATTGACAAGTGGACTGAGCCATGTCGGTAGTTGTCGACTACCTGGTTGGGGTCCGCGAGATGATAATAATCGATGGTTAGATACCCTGAATGACATGGCTCAAAACTGCTTCCAATGGCGCAGGTGCATTTATTCTTTGTGTTCTCTCAAATCCTAATCTTCTGGATTCTTCAACAACTCTAGTTTTGACTTTCTAAACTTTTCTCACTGAATCATACTTCTTGAATAATATCTTCTAATTCTAACCTCTCCGATTACTTCTAATACCTTTACTACCTCTTCTACTATTGGATTTGAATTGACAATTATATCTCTGTGCTGATGTGGTATGGCGACATAAACTGATGTACTTACGTACTTTGCATCTGACTGACTGACTGATTACTGTATAAAAAATATATTGATTAGATATCGTGTGAACTTCACAGGTGGCATTTGCACTGTTATTCAGTCGTGGATGGCACAGAGTTATTAACTGCTTACTTACTTACTTACTTACGCCTGTTACCTCCTATGGAGCATAGGCCGCTGACCAGCATTCTCCAACCTACTCTGTCCTAGGCCTTCTTGTCTAGTTCTACTCAATCACTGTTCATTCTCTTCATGTCTGATTCCGAATCTCGGAGAAATATTTTCTTTTTATCTTCATATTTTCCTTTAGCTTTGAGAATTCCAAGTGACGGCTTGTTTCGTGACTCAGTTGGGTGCTTTCTTCAGTGTATGTCCTATGCATCTCCAGAGCTTTTTCCTAATTTATTCCTCGGCTGAAATCTGGTTTGTTCTATCTCACAGTAGGTTATCTACCTGTTATTTACGATGTACGCTCAAACAGCTACTTATCCGATTCAAAAATATACGCATTTGCTACACTTTTATTTAAAGGAAGAGTTAGGCATTGATAATTGAATAGAATTGTTGTTTTAGTGCAAAAGTTATCTAAACTGATAGACTCTAAATTCTGGCTAACAAAATAATCAAATATAGGAGATTTTGTCTTATTTCGGATTGACTATATCCTAAAGTGTATCCTAAGATGTTCAGACTGAAATTCCAATCAGTTATTTAACACCGATGCGTTATCCACTAAGTTTCTGAGTATGAATACCTACAAGTATGTTGTTTGTCTGAAAGGATAACTGCATTATCTCGTTATTATTATTTAAGGACGAATTTTTATTAGTCTATGTTGACGTCACATATAACATGAACACACTGACTCAATATCTATGCATAAATTTTGGTTTAGCGGTGGAATCAAGTGCATTTCTGTTGTGCTAGTCTATTGATATGCTTGAGTTCACTTTAGTCGGTAAACGGGAGCGAAGACAAACGATAGGCTTGTTGGGGATGTTAGATTCCCAGAACTCGCTTGAAAAATGCCTTATTTTGGATTTCACGTTTCCGGACATGGGCTGATCAGTTGACCTTGAGATTTCATTTCCCAACAGGAAAGTCCTTGGCTGTGATTGGTTGCTGTGTATTTTAGTGTGCTCTTTTTGTGACTGTCCCAAAGTCGTTTCTATGATGTATAAATAAACGAGAGTTGTGTGCTTGATTGTATTGTGATTGCTGGGTGCTGTAGAAAATACTTTCTACGCTTACAAAGCCTTCTGTCTTCAGCTTGGGATTCAAGGTAGCCTATCTGGACGCTGGTTCATTGTCTCGTTCGCGTTTATCGACTAAGGTGAACTTGTAATAACTTCAAGCGTACCTAGTGACGAACATATCAGGCTACACTAACCCGGGCGTCTTAACCCCCCACTAAGTAGATGACGAAGTCTTGATATGGCGTAGAAAGTGTATTCTACATGCAACTAGAAAATATGAGATCCTTTTTTCAGGCACACAATCCAGTTTATTTATACATCCTTGGGAGAGCCACAAAATACATTAACCAATGACAGTCAAGGATTTTTCAGATGGGAAATGTAATCTTAAGGTCAACTGATTAGCTCATGCTCGAAAACATAAACACCAAAATTAGGACTTTTATCAAGTGAGTTCTGGGGATCTAACATCCCCAACAATTTGTTTTTGTCACATTTCGAACTACATTTCAGTTTGATTATGTTTAAAGTGTCTTTTAAACCTAGTATCCTCTTACTTTAACAAATCATCTACCCGAAGGCTTACGTATATCAACTATGACTGATCAAAATTCAGTCATGTATGTTAATAATTTTGTCATACAAACTCCATCATAGAATGAATGAATTCGATAAAAATGCCTTCGTTTTTTTTTGTTAAAATGCATAACTCAATAAAATTTTCAATTAGTATAAAATCAAATAAATTGTTTATAATATGAAATTCACATGATAATAATATTTTTATTTGATATTTTAAAATTTATTGCATCTTATAAACGTAATATTTTTTTTCGAGGCTAAATTTAAACTGTTTCATGTAACTTTGATCGATTTTATAGTTTCAGATGTGTAAGTTAACAATCTTCACAACCCCTCAATACAATTACGTGTGCTGACTAGTGACTAGCTCCGTGAGGAATCTAGTGGGAAGTCGTGACCAGTGAAGTTCAACCTGTTCGGGTGTAGACAGTAACTACCGAAGACAGTGTATGAAGTTGCGCAACTCCATGAATTGATCGAAGTTAGACATTAAAACCATTATTTACCGGCTCAGTGGTTCAGAGGTTAGGCGTTCACGCACAACACCGAAGGCTCGGAGTTCGAACCCTACAGGGTGCAGGAGTCGTGGATGTGAACTGCTGATGAGTCCCATACCAGGACGAGACGGCCGTTCAGTGCTTCCAGGTTTCTAATAGTGGTCTAACTTTGGTCGATTCATGATTTCAAGTGTGTAATATATATACATATATATGCTACTCCAGTATGTACGTCCATGTGATTTCCTGTACACTGATACATTTGTCCACCAAAGCAGACAGTGATGAAATACACAATAAGCAGACATTTAATCATTCACTACAATGAACTCAATTTATGGAAGAAATTACCGTTTAATTTCTACACAAAATCCATATAAAACCATTTAAGCAGTTATCCTAATTAGTACTGACTTGGATTAGCCTACTGTTGATATTCAGGACTAAAACTTGACAATTTCTAATAGAAGATATACATCTTCAGAAGACTGGTTCATTGATGTCATTTAGACACTGTTTTTTCTTCTAAATAATAGTTAAATTGTGGTTAACAGTAAAACTCAATAAACTAGTTTCGTCCTTCATGGAAATTTATCAGCTGCTTCTGCCTGTACCTTAATGCGTTGATGTTCATATCGGGAATCGAACTTAGTACCCTTCACTTCAACGCCAGTGTTCATCAAAATAGAATATCGATTAAATCCTTCCAGAGATTATTTATTGTCTTTCCATATTGCATTTGTTTTGGGAATCAGCCTAATTATACCTGTAAATGTGCATACATTTCATACCTTCTCTAAATGTGCATTCTAGAAAATCAAGTGAAATCTTTTTCAAAAAATATTATGATGATATAACTTCAACGATTTCTAATGTACAGTTTACTTTTAAAAATAAACTAATCTCAGGCAGAACTGGAAATAAGCCATAAAATACATGAAATTCTTATATTAAAAACAATTAGTCCTTTTGATAACTTTGCATAATGGGATGTGTAGTTGAAGGTTATCATAATTAGGCGATACATTTGTGTAGTACATTTGGAACAATCTAGTCAAACGAATACTTGCTAAAACATTACGTATGGCTAAATAAAAGGTCAAATAGCCAAATTTGAAAGGTTAGGGAAACAGAGAGAATAATTGTAACAAAGTACACATGCTGGATAATAAATCAATATTACCAAGGTAGGTTAAGACCACTGTCCAGTCCAGTACATACGTGGATTAATGCTGGGCTTATTCAATACGACCAATCGTATTTGCACTAACGATACTATTGAAAGAGATATAAAGCTATTAACTGCAACATTCATGAATAATGGTCATCCATTAAAGTTTATAAACTTTTGGAAATGAAGCAATGTGGTGGATGAGATCTACTCTGTTTTTGGCATCTAGTAAACAAGTCTATATTACTACCCTACCATCTAGAGGTGACTCAAATAGTCTTATGTTGAGAACGAAGATTTAATGCAGCCCAACGTTTCAATATCGAAAAGTCAGGGTCTATATTCCACCAAAAACCTAAACAGCATGTAAAGGATTACATCACATTCTGTTGCGTCTACCAACATCACCAACCCATGACCAGCAATTAAGGGTGACTGAACACATAGCCATTTGGCTAAAAAAACAAATGAATTCCAATGGTGAAATGAAGCCGAAGCATAGACAAATATCATCCTTCATTACAAAAATATTTAGTTGAGACCGGTCCTAAGTTTGACTGATACTTAGTCAGCTTTTATAGTATTATACAAAAGTATTCTAAGATTTTTAGAACCTTTAGATATACGAATATTGAAACCCTTTTTATGTTTTCAAAAACAGTTTCTCATCACCCTTAATCTAACTCATTAGTGTTGATTTATTATTCAGGGCATTTTTTTTATAATTATCGTTCTTCCCCTCATTTCCCTAAATTGTCTAGCAAACCTTTTACTTTCTCATATATGTTGAAACCATGAATCGATCAATCAAAGTTAGACCACCATTAGAAACCTGGAAGCACTGGACGGCCGTCTCGTCCTGGCATGAGACTCCTCAACTGTGCGCATCCACGACTCTTGCACCCCGCAGGATTCGAACCGAAGACCCTCGGTATTGTGCGCTAACGCCCTAACCGTTAGACCACTAAGCCGGTATCTAACGGTGTTAATGTCTAACTTGATCAAATTCACGGAGTTGCGCAACCTCATATATGATGATGTCATATACCAATACATGTATGGTCATTTTGTTCAAACTGTATCGAGCGAATTCTGATAACCTTTGTCTTTTCATCTTATTATCTAAATTTACATATATTAAATTTATTAACAAAAAAACATTTATCAGCTTCATAAAACAAACATTAATAGTGTTTAGTATGTCCGAGGTAATCTGTAACATTTCCATTTCTCAATAAGTATGTTGTATCCAGCGCTATTCCAAATTTTTCCGTCCGATCAATGGGTGAGTATTGCACGCTAGAGTGTAATTTTCACCAAAGATTGTATTTCAGGCAACTGGAGTTAACTGTAACTGTCTTCTGTTCTGATGACAGCTTAATACAATCCATAGTGCTAGGTGAAAAACGCAGATATAGTAAAAACTGGAGTTTAAAATAAAATCTCACTTGAAAATTCCACTTCAATATCCAGCAATTACCTAGAAGTAAATGAATGAATGACCAGATAACAGCACGAAAAGTAAATAATAAAAATGTTGTGGATCACTTCAAACATTAATTCGATACCTCCAGGATTGTTAAAAACTGAAAAGAGTTTTCAGCTTCCACAAAATCAATTACTTGTAACTACATTCCGCTTGTTCATTAACCTTTTATCTCTATTCAAATGCTCGCTGACAAAAAAACTTTAACTGAATATTCTTCACCCATACAAGCGCATATATTATGGACTGAAAAAACAATGACCGGTGGAATTAGTTGATATAAACTGTGAGATAGAATCGATGTCATTGGATGACGATTGTGAAATATCGAAGCTTCTTCTCCTTACTACCGCTTCTGTCTGGAACTGGTGTTCTTGTTTATTTATAATGATAATCTAATACAGCTACATTGATTGGAATTCTTGTCTCTTCAAGTCTGATCATAATATGCAAGAGAACCGAGAGATTATAAGCAACAACCTACGGTCAAAAGATGAAGTTGTGTCTCTGATTGCATTCGAGTATGATGAGAGTGAGGTTAGTTTTTACTTCAGACAACCGGCATGTATACAAATTCTAACGAGGGGTTTACAAAAGGCAAGCCCAAAAACTCTGAAATCTCACTTTACCCCACTGATATTTTCCGCCTCTGGTCAAGCGATAAAAGTAAAGAGATGACGCATCAATTATTGATCGTTAGTCTCCACGTGACCGACTTCAAAGAATTGTTTCTTGAGTATTGTGTTTACGTGCTCAACCAGCTAAAACCATCACTAATCTAGTTTTCTTTTCAAATACATCTATCCTCCAACTCTATGAAAAAATGTATAGGGATAACCAAAACACACCTCTAACAATATTCGAGACCATTTCGTTCATGCTTGATCGTGATATGGCTTAACTTTAAAAATTAGGCCACTAATCTATAACTGAGTGATCTAACTGGCTAATTCAAAGATTCGAATATTCTAGAATAAACCACTGGGCAAATGGATAAAATAATTCGTAATCAATAGCATATCAACAACATTCCATTCAAAAGTAGAGGCATACTTGAATATCTGGGCTACCAGTTCATTTACATCAAAATATTTCAACAGGTTACTTCTTCCCGTTTGTTTTAACACCTCAGTTTTATCTGTTTAACGCATAATCCACTCAGGCGTGTATATAAAATGTCAATGGCTTATCGCTTTACAAGACACAAAAAGTACCATCCGAGATGTCATGATGGCTGGCAATAGGCATTTGAAAAAGAAACTAGTTGAAACATTCTGTGCTGGGAATTGTAATGAACATAGAACACTGAATGAAACCATAATAATAATAATAATAATAATTATTATTATTATTATTATTATTATTATTGAAATGAACAGATTTTATCTTACCAATTTCCCAAAATATCTATCAAAATGAATCCATTGATATTACTATGAATTATAACCAAAAAAGCCACAGAGATGAAATGAAGCCTGTTTCAAGTTTAGATTTGTAAATCCTCTTTCTGTATAGTACTTATTCATGATGATATTAAAACCTATCTATACCAAAATAATAGTAATTATGGTCTATCGATGAACTTAAAAACTCTTTATGCTCAAAATGAACAAAGCAAATTGATTTTCGATTTATCACACTATATGGTGAAAACATTTTGATAAATTTATGCTACTAATAAGTAGTTGCAAATTTAAAACAAAATTAATGGTGTAACCTATCATCCATTTGTAAATCCACTGAAAATATTCAAACTATATAATCAAAATACTAAATAACTAGATATTTTCATTATAAAGTTCCAGGAATAATTTTCTGTCCCAAAATATTTTACTATAAGCAGGACTTTTATTAGAAGGTGTTTAGGTTCAGTCATCTGGCATTCTTTTTACTTGGTTTCTGACTAGTTGGTACTCGTCAGAGGAGGAATTCTAAACATGGGATACAATAATTCAGGTTACCCAGCATCACTAGACACTAACTCCTCCAAGACTTCAGATGGGTTTCGTCGAAGAATTTCATAAAGAACAGAATTCGACTGATTTGGAATAAAAGATTAAATAAACATTACACTGTTTACTACTGATTGGAAAGTCGATTGGTTGGTATTAGTTTACTATGTAACTGAAGCATAGCCTGTGCATTTATTGACTTACACATCATTTGAAATGAATAGTTGAACTGAATTGTGAACACTTCATTATCTTTCTGGGCCATATTAATACACATTAATACATACTTTTGTAGTTTTACGATTTAACTAAACATCTGAAGGCAAAACAAGTCTACCAGAGATCTCTAGTTAGGCTAATTCATCTTCACTAATATTTCTACACTTTCATAATTATTGAATTCTTTACAAAAATTATTTTTCTCATAATGTTGGTTACTGACTCATGGTAGAATCTGGTAAATTCATTTGTCTATCAATGTTACGTCTGCAGGATGTGTAATTAACTTTTGATTTCTACGGGTACTTCAAATCCAGTGGTACGTGGTGAGAACACAGAGACCGATATTGTAGATTCATTTGACATTGGATTTCCAATGAAAATACTACATGAATGCACTCATATATTTAAAAATGATCACACTTACTGGGAAATATACAAAATTCCTACGAAAATGCAAACTATAAATTTTACATCGAATTAGTACAAGAAATATTATCTTGAATGAACATTACACTGCAAATAATACAATTATTACACTGAGTATTGATCACATTGAACTAAAACAGAAGTTAGATTGAATAAAATTCGGAATAAGCTGTAAATACAAACAAATCACGTTTCAACCTCATTCGAAGTAGTCTACTAAACAAATCTGAATCCGTATATTGATGCGTACCATGAGACGCATATCGTTTAGTTATTTTATTAAAGAAAAAATTGTACATATTGATGGTCAGTTGTTTTATCATCTAATATCCATTCTTTTCAGAGGTGGGTATTGGATATTATTCATCATGTGATTGAGTTATGAATATAAAGCACTTGATCTCTTTGATAAATTTGGTTAATCTAATGAAAACATAGAGATTATAAAAGTGTTATGCAATATACTAAAGTAAAGTATTTTAAACACTCTCTGTACTCAAATGGCGATATCGTTCAACTAACTATGCTAACTATGCTATTCTGGAATATCTGTCACAAAACATTTTTCATGACTCTACGACCAACATCAGTCCTTCATATAAATCATTATGTTTTTGAACTGAATAAACTTCGGCAATTTTCTTTGAATTTCATCATTATTGTGTCGAGTCGTTAGATCCCCGACTGTCATTGGTTGATGTGTTATTTTAGTAAGTTATTTTTTGGCTCTCCCAAAAACATTTCTATTATGTATAAATGAACTCGATTTGTGTGCTTGTCAACCTCGTATTTTCTGAGTGCTTGTAGAATACACATTCTACGTCTTGATATAGTTAGTTAGCCGGTCCGGAGACAAACGAACTAAAATAACCTATCGTGTCACTGGATCATTTGCCTTCGCTCCGTTTACCGAATAAGGTGAACTCGTAATAGCATTCAAGCATATTATATTGAATTCATGGGTTTGAATCCTGCGGGGTTCAGGAGTCGTGGATGCTCACTTCTGAGGAGTCCCATACCAGGACGAAATGTGTAACTTAACAATCTTCACAAACCCTCAATGCAAATTATTATTTAGCTATGAAGATTAAATTGTAACTGATAAGAGTTTATCTATACTGAAAGCGATACAGTCGTCACTGGATTGAAGTCGTATTTAACGATGATACAACTAATGTTGAAAAAGTGAATGGAAGATTGGATTTTATTTGAGATCATTTTGAAGGTAGCACCTCATTCGATTCTAATCTTACTTAGCTTTCAATGAATCTCTTGTTATTAATGAAAAAATAATGAGTTGTACAAAACACTTCTTTATAAGTGGATCCGGAACAGAATGCAACATTTAGCCAAACGTTGATATCTTCTGAAGAGGAAAAAATCGAATGGGTACGGTATCTTGTACTTTCCTGTTCCTATAACCCTTTCCAGGTGATTGCTGACAAACAATCTATGAGAAAATCATCTTTGAGAACACAGAATTAGCAAATATTCTCGGTAGAAAAAGTTGTTTTAAAACTAAGGAACAGCTGAACAGCATAACTTTAAAGAAATTTCCAAATCATAGAAGAGGTGGATAGTGGCAAGCAGTGGAATTCAGGAAGCACTTCTTATCTTGTTTGGGACTAGTCAGCTGGATCTACTTGTATATCGGAGTTGATGTTCACTCCGGAACTCGAACCCCTGTATTTTTCACTTTAGACTCTTGTAATCTTAAGGCAATATCGAGACAATCCGTAAAGGATGCACACATGCCAAAAGAGACTGATTAATCATAGTCTAAAACATCACTGGGAAGAATCAAAGAATAAATAGATATGACTCGTTTTCTGTAATTAAAATGAAAATGTTAGATTATATTGATTCAAACAGACGATACTTTAAAACGACATAATTTTGATATGCCTTTAGTGTGACAAAATCTGGTTTTACTAATTCACTCATTAGGTTTATTTAGTAAGTTATTCAAGTTTTGGTATAGTTACAACTAAACAGTGATACTTTCAAATAGAATGTGAGTCTAGGCTATTCAACAACTCAGCGCGTTGATACTGTTTTGTTCAAAACATATATATTTACAACAAAAATTGTGGTGGTGTTTCGTTCTCTGAGATGGTTGTTTTGTTTGTGGAGCTTTCATTGTTCTTCTGAACAACATTATCAGCACAAACTTCAGATAGCAGAAGTGAAGCATTCGAATTTCTCCACGTTTGACCTGTAGTTTGTTCTGCTAACCTCCATCTTGATTGGTGGCTGTTGGCTTTTGACCTGTCGTTGTTTGCAACTTTGTTTTGATTGCTTCACTTCGCCTATCTGAAGTTTGTGCTGATGATGTTGTTGTTCAGAAGAACAATGAAAGCTCCACAACCAAAACAACCAGCTCAGAGAACAAAACACCACCACCACAATCATCCACCTGAGCTACAAATTTTCTCCACCATCTCAACAACAAAAATTATCTGGATATATGAAGTATCAATGTGTATTTATAAATTCAGCTATTTCTGTAAAGGTAGCTAGCTATATCAAGCCTATTACCAAGTAACTTAACAGATGAATGAGTTAACAACTCCCAGCATAGTTTGAAAAGCGTCAACCAAAGAAGATATGCAGCTCTATCTTTTCACATTTGATTGATAATGGTCATATCAATACAACTAGTAAAATGAAGAAGACTTTGAAATGTATTTTCAACGGAATAATAGATAAATGTACATACACATTAGCTGCAATAGTACAGGTCAGTTCATGTTTATTTTGTTTTGTAGTTAAGTTGTTGATGATAATCATGAGACACTACTGAAAATGCTTAATTTTTTTGAACAATTTATCAGTTTTCTTATGTAATCTCCTTAAGAATGAACATTGATAACATAACTTTAAATGTGTTGCTCATCCATATTTAATTATTCAGTATGTGTACATCAACAACTTTTCGTCCTTGCATGAGGTGAGCATAATTTCGTACTGGGAATTTCATTTCAAGCTACGATTTTCCATTCATTTGTTATTTTATTTAATTTGCTGTTTGAAATCATGAATGAATCATCGTTAGACAACCATTAGAAACCTGGAAACACTGGACTGCTGTTTCGTCCTGGTGGGCGACGCATCAGCAGTGCGCATCCACGACTCCTGCACCTCACAGAATTCAAACCCAGGACCTTCGGTCTTGCGCACGAACTCCTAACCTATGAACCACTAGGTCGGTATCCAACGGTGTTAATTAGTGTTCTATCAATTCACGGTCTTGAGCAACCTCATTCATTGTCTTCGGTGGGCAGTAATTCACATCCGGACAGGATTAAACTCTAGTGGTTACGACTTCTCACTAGAACTTGGAGAAACGTCCTCACGGAGCTAGTCACTAGTGACCACAGGTAATCCCCATTGTTAGGGATTGTGGAGATTATTGAGTTAATATTTTGAAATCATGAATAAGCCATTGTTAGACTACCATCAGAAAGCTAGAAACACTGGACGGCCGTTTCTTCATAGTATGAGGCACATTAGCACTGTGCATCCCCGACTCCTGCTACTCAGAGGATTCGAACCCGGCATCTATGGTCTTGCGCGCAAACTCCTAACCTTTGGACTAATTAAGAATGCACAATAGTGATATTTATTTAGAAGACTTACGACATTAATGAAATGAAATCTTTCATGAAGATTATCCTTTAATATATAATTCTCATCAGCTAAATGAAAAGGAAAATGTTTACACTTAAACATTAAAGAAAAGAATAGTTGACCTCATACTACTACTACTACTAATACTAGTAGTAGTGTAGTGAAGGAGAACACAAGTGAGGGCAACCGAATTGTATTTAACGAAAATTACAGAGTTACTCAGTAAAATAGGAAAACCATATCGTAACTGTTAATTTGCAAATCTTCAATCCATCATCAATCCATTGTCTGACATTTCACCACTGTTCATGCGTTTCATACAAATTCCATTGTGTTCCCATTCTTCCTTTCTTGATCTTGCCCCATCTTCTGCTGCCAGATATTACGCTTACACTCGCGTCATATACTACTCATAAGTAGTGCGCACCACAGTAGTAGTAGTAGTAGTAGTAGTAGTACTAGAAGTTTCTCTTCAAGTAACATCAATGATATATATATATATATATATATATATATATATATATTTTGATATGATTAAACTTACCGCTGATTAAAATCATTTTCTTAATGTTTATATCAATATGTCTAGACTGATGATGATAAACTGATAAAAGGGAAACACGATAATGACAATTATCACACACACAAACATGCATACACTGATTAAACACCCGTTTCGTTGAATATTATTTATATTCAAAAAATACTTTCAAACTACTTTCAAAGTTTACACTTGATCAAAATGATTCCACTGTAAATATGTTTATCAAATCGGCATATCCATTAAAAAAAAAACTGAGCATGTGTTGGTGCTTGTTTGTGTATACCTACCACCTGCAATGTGTGTGTGTTGCTGATATACTGCTGATAGGCGGCTAGCTAGCATACATGTACTTCGGACTACTTTAATATACATATTTAAACAAGAACTAAACGGAAAAAAAACTTTTGATCGCAAAAAAAAAGAGAAAACCACTTATTTTTTTCTTTCGTCATCCAGTATAAATAAAGATCAAAAGAAAAAAAAAAAGCGGACGGATATCGTTTGGTTGTAAATTTGCATTTGAATGTTATTTCACTGAATGATCAATTTTCAACATTTATGCGTTTATATATATATATATATGTGCAGCGCGCATTCAAATTTTTTTTTTCTGTTGATGACAAATTTAAACAGAATTTGGATAAACAATACTAAAATGTTTATATATACATTAGAACTTTTTTAGACTGTAAACACATCTTTCTATTATTTTACATGATAATTTTCTTCAATTTCAAAAGTTAAAATAAAGTGAAGTGTTAATTTTGCACATAACTTTCCTGCAAAAAAAAAAAACTGAAATTAAATTATCAAAATTTATTTTTGCTAAGATTGTTTATTTGTTTTTTTTAAAAAAAACAGAGAATCATTTAAAAGAGAGAGAGGAAAAGTAGATTAGAGGACAAATTTAGGAGTGATGCGGTCAACTACTTAATGTTGTGGCTTTATAGTTGATAATAAGTAGACAACGTTTAAGAGAAATATATATGCTACAAGAATGAGAGACCTGTCACAGTCTATGCTTGAAGACTTACTTACTTACTTATGCCTGTTACCCGCAATAGAGCATAGGCCGCCCATCAGTTTTCTCCAACCAACTCTGTCCTGGGCTTCCCTTTCCAGTTCTGTCCAATTTTTGTTCATTCCTCTCATATCTCTCTCTATTTCTCGGCGTAATGTGTTCTTTGGCCTTCCTCTTTTCCTTTTACATTGAGGGTTCCATGTGAGGGCTTGTCTTGTGATGCAGTTAGGTGCTTTTCGTAGTGTGTGTCCTATCCACTTCCACCGCGTCTTCCTGATTTCCAACTCCGCTGGAATCTCGTTTGTTCTCTCCCACAGTACGTTGTTGCTGATCGTGTCTGGCCAACGAATACGAAGTATTTTGCGTAGACAACTGTTGATAAACACTTGTATCTTCTGGTTGATGGCTTTGGTAGTTCTCCATGTTTCCACTCCATACAGTAGAACTGTTTTGGTTGAAAGTTGTTTGGAGTTCCAGATATTTTTCAATTATAGAAATGCAGCCCTTGCTTTGCCAATCCGCGCCCTCACATCTGCATCGGATCCAACTTGATTGTCGATGATGCTGCCAAGATATGTAAAGCCTTTTATCGTCCTCCAAGGCATCTCCATCAAGAGTGATTTGGTTGGTGAATGTTGTGTCGCATCGGAGAATTTTGCTTAAAGGACAACTGTCTAATATTAATTTGATCCAGTTGAAAAGGATGGAAAAAGACCTACCTAAAAATAACTCAGACTACGTCGCACTAATAATTGGAAATGAACAACTATATATGATTGAGACAAAAAGGGGCTGTGAGCAGGAAATATTGTTAACGGAATAGAAACAGTAAATCGAACTGCCATTCACGAGAGCGGTGTTGTGGACGCGCACTACTGAGGAGTCTCACACTAGGACTAAATGGCCATTCAGAGCCTTCAGGTCCCCAATGATGGTCTAACAATGATTGATTCATGATTTCATTGAAACCTAATAACAATCTTCATAACTCCATAATTAAAAAAAAAGCATTGCGGGGTTGTTGTGAAGAATGTTAAGTTTTATTTGTAACCATGAATCGGTCAATGTTAGACCACCATTAGAAACCTGATAGCACTGAAATACTGCCGTTTCGTCCAGGTATCGGACCCATCAGCAGTGCGTATCCACGACTCCTGCACCCCACAGGACTCGAACCCAGGACCTTCGGTGTTGTGAGCGAACGCACTAACCGCTGGACCACTGAGCCGGTACCTGACGCTGTTAATGTCTAACTTGATCAAATTCACGGAGATGCGCAACCTCATACACTGTATACATCCGAACAGGTTTGAACTTCACTGGTCACGACTTCCCACTGGAACTCGGAGAAGATTCCTGACCAAGCTGGTCACTAGTGAACATATGTAATTGCATTGGGTGGTTGTTGTGAAGAATGTTAAGTTTTATTTGTAACCATGAATCGATCAATGTTAGACCACCATTAGGAAACTGGAAGCACTGGACGGCCGTTTCGTCCCGGTATGGGACTCATCAACAGTGCGCATACGACTCCTGCACCCCGCAGGAGTCCCATACCAGGACGAAACGGCCGTCCAGTGCTTCCAGGTTTCTAATGGTGATCTAACATTGATCGATTCATGGTTACAAATAAAAAAAAATTATTGTACATAATGTTGAATCTTTCAAACCAGTGGATACGTTGTAACTTAATCATGTATTACATTGGACACTAATTGGTGACCAATCGCATTGTACACTCGATACTTTACACTAGTTCTTAACATGTATTCACTCAAAATCCTGTCATTTATAAATGATTTACCGCAAACATCAATGATCAACTATCTATTACCTCAACATGTCTCTTTAATTCAAAAATCATCCCTTAAATTTTTATCAAGTATTGTTGCTCAAAATAGAGATCAGAATGGTAATCTCACTATAATTGGCAGTTTTATATTTCAGAGCGAGTTCTATCATTCACATACCAATCGAGTTTGATGAAATTCATTCACCTATTCCATTATTTCTAGTCAGATAAAATAGCGATGCACAGCAGAATTAAAGTCACAGTTAACAATTGAAAGAATAAGGAAAATCATATTTTAAATATCCTTGTATCTTAACTACAGGAAATCAATAAACGTTGTTTTTCACCAAACAAAAATAGCTCATCATGATGAATCTGTTTTGTTTTATTATTTATAAACCTTTTTTAAGCTGAAATATCTTATCATTCTTTATTTGTCTTATCATTGTCAAATGATATAAATTCAAAACAACGGGTTCCCTTTGATAAATTTGAACAGAGAAATGAGAAGACATATTTTGTGAGATAGTACCATTTCGTGCCCAAGAAACCAGTGTACCTACAGTTACCTTTCAAGGGTGATCATTGTATGAAAATTACAACCAAACAGACTGCAGCTACAATAAAAAAAGACCTTCAATGCAGCTAATCTGAGGCTTATCACAACAACTCAATCGATCTCAGTTACCCCAATCAAGTCTCCAAGACCGATTCAGTCCAAATCCCACTGTATTTACCAGTTCACATGTAAGTGCGGAGAAAGTTACTTGGGTAGGACAGATCGCCAATTGGAAGACAGGATAGGGGAACATATTCCAAGATGGCTAATCAAATCCATGATTCATCCACCTAGCTCGTCATCTCAAGATCGATGAAGAAACCCAGCCTCGTCCATTGCAAAACATCTAATGATGAGTGTTCATCAAACTGACCCAAAATCAGCCTTTAGAGTTGTGACATGTCATCAAAACCCACACACACTGAAACTACTCGAAGCTATCTTGATTGGTCGGAAAAGTCCAACTTTATGTGTTCAAAAACAACTGTATGTTGACCTTTGTTTACCATGGTTCTAGTGAGTGAATGTCATGCTAAATAAGAAATTTTGACCTTATCTTCAAAACTGTATTTACACAAATAACATGTTGCTTGTATGTGACTGACGAGAAAGCACGAAATGCTACTATCTCACAAAATATGTCTTCTCATTTCTCTGTTCAGATGATATAAGCCTTAATTAGGTACTTACTTACGCCTGTTACGCCCTATGGAGCATAGACTGCCGACCAGCATTCTCCAACATACTCGGTCTTGGGCTTCCCTTTCCAGTTCTGCCCAGTTTTTGTTCATTCTTTCCATATCTTTCTCTATTTCTCGGTGTAATATGTTCCTTGGCCTTCCTCATTTCCTTTGACCTTGAGATTTACAAATGAGGGCTTGTCTTGTGAAGCAGTTGGATGCTTTTCGTAGTGTGTGTCCTATCCACCACCGCTTCTCCTTAATTTCCTCCTCCACTGGAATCTGGTTTGTTCTGTCCTACAGTAGGTTGTTGCTGATGGTGTCTGGTCAACGAATCCGAAGTATTTTGCGTAGAAAACTGTTAATGAATACTTGAATCGTTTAAATGATGGCTTTGGTAGTTCTCCATGTTTCCGCTCCATACAGTAGAACTGTCTTGACATTTGTATTGAAAAGTCTGATTTTTGTTGACAGTTGTTTCGAGTTCCATATGTTCTCCAATTGTAAAAATGCAGCCTTTGCTATGCAGATCCGTAAATATGTTTAACTTTGGGCTAATAAATATATTCATGGATTATTTATTTCCTATAATTTATATATTTAATGTCATCTTCATTGGAAAGTTCACTTGTTTGAGTGAGACCTTTAGAAAATCAACCACTGATCAAATTAACCTCTAAGCAAATAAAAACCCAACTAATTATCTGACCGATGAGTTTCCAAAACAATAAATGACATGGTTACTGATACAATTTCTTCTAAATCTAAAAAAAAATTGAATAAATTAAAACTTCCAGTCAGATCCTCAGGACTCACTTGGAAAGGTCCCAATTTCGTCATTATATTCTAAAATTTTGAATTTCAATATAATCGTGCTAGTTGAACTTCAGCTCACACTTTTGTGGCTCTCTCCCTAGGGCATCTGCAACTCCAAACAACTTTCAACCAAAACCAAAATCAGCATTTTCAATACAAATGTGAAGACAGTTCTACTGTATGGAGCGGAAACTTGGAGAACTACAAAAGCCATCATCCAGAAGATAAAAGTGTTTATTAACAGTTGTCTTCGCAAAATACATAGGATTCGTTGACCAGACACTATCAGCAACAACGTACTGCGGGAGAGAACAAACCAGATTCCAGTAGAGGACGAAGACGCTGTGGGAGTTGATAGGACACACATTGAGGAAAGCACCCAACCGCTTCACAAGACAAGCCCTCACATGGAACCCTCAGAGTCAAAGGAAAAGAGGAAGGCCAAGAAACACATTACACCGAGAAATAGAGAAAGATATGAGAGGAATGAATAAAAATTGGACAGAATTGGAGAGGGAAGCCCAGGACAGAGTTGGTCGAACAAAACTGATGGGCGGCCTATGCTCCATTGGGGTTAACAGGCGTAAGTAATTAAGTAAGTCTCCCAAGGGCAATTCCATCATGTATAAAAAAGCTCGATTTGTGTGCTTGTCGACCTTGAATTTTCTGAGTGCTTGTAGAATACACTTTCTACGCTTTATCAAAACTTCTTGATCTAATTAGCCGTGCTGTGGGCAAACGGATTAGAACAACCAATAGTGTCACTGTATCGCTGACCTTCGTTCCGTTTACGGAGTAAGTTGAACTCGTAATCGCATTCAAGCCTGTCAATTGACGAGCTAATCACAGCCATCCTCGTTCATAATTCATTTAACCAATCATTATTCTCTATTTCCTTTTTGTCTACATTAAATCAGCTTGATTTTAATTAAGAACAATATTGAAATTGATCGAACAGACATACTGATATTATTAATAATATGATGATGAAATCTGTAATAAAAAAACGAAACTCTCACATCTGATTCACACAACACAATGCACAACAACAACAACACCATATGGGATAAATATCAAATCGGACTAAACACAAAAATTCCTATTTAAACCTGAATAACATGAAAAAAAGCCTATATGTTATCTCACATATTCAATAGTATATATATATATATGTACATATATTCAATGTTCACTAATTATCTTCACCTTTTTTCTTCGCATTCAATTCGTTTTAATTAATTAACTAACTAACTAACTAACCAACTAATAAGTAATCAATTCACTATTAGATAAACTATTTTGCACCTGTTATTGATTAACTATTTGGAATGACTCACCACGATGTACGTATGTGTGTGTGTATGTATATATTGTTGGTTAGTATTGATAAAAGCAGTTTTTTTTTAATTATACCATATAAAAAAATATGAATATCACACACAGTATGATTGGAAAAAAAAACTTACAGACAACATTTTCGCTGATTATTACGAATATGACTGATACTATATTAGGCTGAAGCATCATAATTCTTCATGTGTCTGTGGCAATTTTAACTGTAGATTATTAGTACAATGCATTATTGATTGGCATTTACAACTAAAATGATTCTACTGATAACAATATGAACGACAATGATGATGATGATGGTGATGTTGTGTCGACTGTGTGTTTGCACACACATACAGAGATACTGAGGTAAAAAAAAGGAAGAGAGAAAATAATTTTTCGCCAAATTGTCAGAAAAAAATGTCATGTATATATATATGTATATTTAATTGATAAAATAATGCTATTATCAGTGACTGTGATTTAGCCCACCTCTTGGATTGTTTTGACTGGAAGTGAACAGTGTTGAATAAAAGAGTTAGTTAATTTTCATGGTTTCCTTGTCACTTGCGTTTATTGTTGCTTTGATTGCATTTGTATGGCCTCAATAATACTCAGATGACTAACAAAAGCTCGTAAAGAGCAGACTAGAGAAAATCAGGCAGGTTTTCGACTTGGACGTAGATCAATAGACCAAATATTCACACTACGTCAGATCTTAGAACAAAGACACACTTTCAGAAGCTCCACAATAGTAGTATTTCTCAACCTTAAAGCAGTATTCGACTCTGTGGGTCGTGAGGTTCTGTGGCAGCATCTGTCATTAAAACGTTTACCAAAAAAAGCACATAAACCTTATACAGGCTCTCTACTCGAACACTAATGGTCGAGTTAGAGCTTAAGGCGAACTGTCATCGGAATCGATTACTTCGATTAATGTCCGTCAGGGCTGTCCACTTTCCCGATTCTTGTTTCATTTTATCATAAATTTGCTTTTAGATATAACATTATCATCGTCTGACTTTTCAGGAGCGGACCTTCTACCAGGATGGTCGCTTGCTGCTTGCTCCTGAATATGCCGATGACATAGTTCTATTTGGTGAAGACGCTGACAAAATGCAGAGTCTTCTGCCTACTCTAAGTAACAATGCAAGCATGTTCGGGATGCGGTTTTCTCACACTCGAAATGTAAAATGTTGCTTCAAGATTGAGTTACATCGGCTCCTGAACTTGTGATAGGGGGTGAAGCAGTTGAGCTTGTTGACCGCTTCACTTATTTGGGGGGTTCTCATCAGTGCTGATAACCTGGAGACTGACAAAATCTTAGTACGGATACAGAAGGCCCGATTGGCTTTTACCAGCCTGCGTCACCTATGGCGCAGGCGAGATATCCATTTTCCGACTAAAGGACGAGTGTAATGAGCAGTAGTTTGCCCAATGCTATTGATTGTTTAACCAAGTTCGCTCGGTCCTACTATATGGATGCGAAACATGGCCGGTAAGAGTAGAAGACATTTGTAGGTTATTAGTATTCGATTATAGATGTCTCCCAAGCGTTGCTCGTGTATCGTGAGACAGCCGAGTAAGCAATGCTGTCGTTAGGACATGAGTGCTTGATAAGGATGGCAGATCAATAGATGACGTATTGAAACTTCATCATTCGAGGTGGTTGGAACATGTGTTAAGAATGCATGACCACCAGCTGCCTCGTCGAGCTATGTTTTGTGGTGTAGGAATAGGCTGGAAGAAAGCTAGAGGCGGTCAAACCAAAATGTGGCAGAAATCCATGAAATCACTGACAAGTGGATTGAATCATGTTGGTGAATGAAGTCTAACTGGTTGGGGTCTGCGACACAAAATTCACCGATGGTTAGCGACCTAGAACGACATGGCTGAAAATCGTTTGAAATAGCGCAGGTGCATACATTCACTGTATTCTCTGAAATTCTAATCTTCTAAATTCCTCATCATCTTTATCTTTCTCTTTTTAAAGTTATTTCACTGAATAATACTTCTGGAATCATATCTTGAAACCCTAATCTTCTCCGTTGTTGCTAATACTTCTATTATCGCTACCACTATGGGATTTGAACTGACAGTTGCTTCTCTGTGCTGATGCGCTATAGCAACCCTAAACTTAAGTACGTAAGTACGAAATTCTACGTTTTAACTGAATGACTGATTGCATTTGTGTATGAATTTTTTTTCCTCTTGTCTGTATCAGTAATAAATATGGATACCAGATCAAATAAAGAGATTTCGGAAAAATATGATTGTTTATACCAATCACTATTGTAGTAACTTATCAGGTATTGAAATCCAGTCGATCGCAAGTAATTTTCATTTCGAATTCAAACACATTTTATCTGTAAATCGGTATGATTTAGACTGATACTCTAATATATCAACTAAAATAAATTAAGAACCTCATCATCATCTGAACAGAAACGTTACCGTCTTGTGGTACATTGGATTTTTTAGTTTAGGATTCAATATCTTGTTATTTGATGTGTACTGATGAAATGCCAAGAACGAAGCCTCTGCTCAATGCATCCCCCGCCATGATTTCTAACCAACCCTAGTTCATTGATTAAAATTGATCTTTAAATATCAGAATTAATCTACATTTCAATTTCCAAATGCTTACATGACTTTGAACAAATAATAGCTTTTAACAAAATACTAATTTCACTGAAACTATTACATAATTTCTAATACTGTGTTCATTCTTTGATAGATATGCACAATTTGGTCTCGTGTGCTGTTGCGGGTATGAGGGCGGTTATCACTTCCCGGCTGCCCACACCGTGGAAGGTTGTTTCTTGAATACTATTTTTGAACCCTAGTCTTCTTTATTAACATTAATACCTTTTCTATCTTTATTACTATGGGATTTGATTTGACATTTGCGTCTCTGTGCTGATGTGGTATGGCAACATGAACTTATGTACATACGTACGAAGTTCTACGTTGTAACTGACTGAGATATGCACACACACCTTGTTGCAGCACCATTAACAGTGACATTAGACTGCTACTACAAAACATACACTTCTTAACTGATCTTAAGTACAATCACCCATAGTTCATAGAATCAAATGGATATAACTTAGCACCTCAATCCTTTAGATAAAAATGAAATTATGTACTTAGATGATAATGATGTATACACAAACATTATATTCAACTTGTATTTTCACGTATTCTCTACTTTTCAATAATACAATTTTTTTTATTTAAAACTTTAATTCTTTCAACAGGTGTATATATTTGTTATGTAACTCAATTTAAAAAAAAATTGAAACAGATGTGATATAATCTATAAAAATTTAATCATCAGTAATATGTTAAAACTGTAGAAAAAAAAGTAGCTAATGGAAAATTCGCCCATTTGGAGTATTACAAAATTATCCACTTATCAATTCCTCGCCAATTTTAAGATTACGCTGTTATAACTGCCTTCATTGTTTTAAACAACTCTGTAAGTTTCCTTTTAAGTTCCAGTCTAGTCCAATATATGGTTACCATCGTATTTAGAAAATACCGTTTCATTGCCAATAATCACGAAAATAAGTCAGCAATCAGACAGCACACAAAATACAATGCCCGTTTCAAACGTTCACTGGTACAGTTTTTCTGACCTTGTTGGGGACGTTAGATCCCCGGATTTTGCTCGATAATTGCCGAAATTTTGAATGTCATGTTTGCCGGCATGGGCTGATCAGTTGACCTTGAGATTCCATTTGCCACCAAGAAAATCCTTGGCTGTGATTGGCTGCTTTGTATCTTAGTGTGCAATTTTTTTGACTCTCCCAAGCACGTCTCTATGGAGTATAAATAAACGCAATTTGAGTGCTTTGTTTCATTGTGTGCTGGCTGGGTGTTTGTAGAATACAATTTCTACACTATATCAAGACTTCTTGTTGATTCAATTTGGTCAAGGGATCAAAGTAGCCTACCTTGACGCTAGTTCATTATCTCGTTCTAGTTTATCGACTAAGGTGAAGCCGTCATAGTTTCAAGCATACCTAGTGACGAACCTAACACAAACAAGCAGTCCCAAAGTCAGAATTGTATTTCTTCAGCAAGTTGCTTCGGAAAACCGACCGTAAATAGTTCATGAGTTTGTTAATTGTATCTTACTCACTTTTACCCCCAATGGAGCATAGGCCGCCCACCAGTTTTCTCCAACCAACTATGTCCTGGGCTTCCCTTTCTAGTTCTTTCCAGTTTTTGTGCGTTCTTCTCATATCTTTCTCTATTTCTCAGCGTAATGTGTTCCTTGGCCTTCCTCTTTTCCATTGACCTTGAGGGTCCAATGTGAGGGCTTGTCTTGTGATGCAGTTGGGTGCTTTTCTCAGTGTAAGTCCTATCCACTTACACCTGATCTCAAATATTATACTATTGAAAGCCATACATACCCCAGCAGCACATATACAGCCATCAGACACTTAAACCCAATGATCTTCAGATTATCAAAGACAAGCAAAAACGCTTTTTTCCCCACTGATCAACAACATTTATGATTGTCCATTCTCTATAATTCTTTGAACAGATTACCTTGAAGTGTGATAAGTTCGTCACTTAGTATGCTTGATTGACTGTGATTGCTGGGTGTTTGTAGAATATACTTTCTACGCTTACAAAGCCTTCTATTTCGATTTTGGGTATTCAAGGTAGCCTCCCTGGAAGCTGGTAAAAGTCTCGTTCGCGTTTATCGACGAAGGTAAACTCGTAATAGCCTCAAGCATACTAAGTGACGAACTTATCAGTGGCGACGGTGCTTTTGGAAATATGGATCCTGCCAAACTTGAATTACTACTTGAGCAGCAGCTGAAACTGATGCAGATGTTGACAGACATGAAGATTTCCCCTTCCACGCAGCCCAGCTCATCTAATGCAACCACAGCTCCATCGGTCGACGGCATCGCAAATAGCATATCTGAATTTCATTATGATCCTGATGCAAATGTTACTTTTGACATGTGGTTCCGGCGTTATGAAGATTTATTTAAATTTGATTTCGCCAACCAAGATGATGCTTGGAAGGTTCGGCTGCTACTTTGAAAGTTGGGCGCAAGTGAGCTGGATAAGTACTGTAATTTGATCCTGCCTTTGAACCCACGAGATTGTTCGTTTTCTGAGACTGTCCAGACTCTAAGCCAACACTTTGCAGACAACTCGTCACTATTTAATACTCGTTATCGATGTTTGAAGCTAATTGTGAACGAAGATGATGATTTTCTTACGCACGTGGGCATCGTCAACCGTGAATGCGAACGCTTTCGGTTGAAGTCTTTGTCGGAAGACCAGTTCAAAGCCCTTATACTCATCTGCAGCCTCCAGTCGAGTAAGTTCAGTGACATTAGAACAAGGCTACTAAGTCGGTTGGAGCAAGATCCAAAGCTTACGCTTAATGATATGGCTCATGAGTACCAACGTCTCACTAACCTACAACGAGACTCGACTATAGTTCAGAGTGGTAGTTCAAGCCGATCTGAAATTCATTTGGTACAGCAGCCACCTAATCATTATAAGTCTGCCCATGCTACACCCAGTTCACCCCGCTCCAATTCTGCCCAAAAACCCAAAATGAATCCACCTTCTGCTTGCTGGCACTGCGGTTCATGGCACTATGTACGGAACTGCCCATTTAGGCAGCATAGATGCAGGAAGTGTAAAGTCATCGGTCATAAAGATGGCTTTTGCCTACAGAAAAAGCCAAAGCGATCCAGAAGTGCTAAGAAGCCTGTTTCTAGATCCAGTACCAATGCATTGAGCCTAATATCTTCCTGCCAAAGCTCATCACCAGGTGAGAGGAAATTTATTACTCTTAATATTAACGGTTATTTGTGTAGAATGCAAATAGATACTGCATCTGATGTCACTATCCTCTCACGCAAAAATTGGACCAAATTGGGTAGCCCAAGCCTGCAACACACAACACAAAAGCCTCGTACAGCATGTGGTAATTATCTTCATCTGTTAGGACAATTGGAATGTAAAGTTGCTTTCCGAGATTCTTCGTTTACTGGGGTATGCTATATAACGCCAGCTGATCTAAATTTACTTGGTTTAGATTGGTTCGACCAGCTAAAATTGGCTGATGTCCCGTTAAATACCATTTGCAACCTGGTATCACAACAACATGACCCAGAAGCGTATACGAAGAAGCTGATGACAGAGTTTTCAACCATTTTTGAACGTGGATTGGGTCGGTGCACTGCTATGAAAGCAACACTTCGGTTGAAACATGGGGCTAAGCCTGCTTTTCGTCCAAAGAGACCTGTACCGTATGCTACATTAGCAACAGTAGATGAAGAGCTGGATCGCCTTCAACGACAAGGAGTTATTACTCCCGTTTCTTACTCCAGTTGGGAAGCACCTATAGTCGTTATCAAAAAGGCCAACGGTGCGATACGTATATGTGCTGACTTCTCTACAGGTCTCAACGCAGCTCTAGAACAGCATCATTATCCTCTGCCAGTCCCAGCAGATCTGTTCACTATGCTGAATGGTGGAAAGTTCTTCGCAAAGCTTGACCTAGCTGATGCTTATTTGCAAGTGGAAGTCGATGAAGCATCTAAAGAGCTGCTTACTATCAACACTCATCGTGGTTTGTTCCAGTATAACCGTCTACCTTTTGGAGTTAAGACTGCCCCATCTATCTTCCAACAACTAATGGATACTATCCTGTCAGATATCTCAGGGGTTGCAGCTTATCTCGATGATATCTTGATTGTTGCGAAGACGTTAGAACAGCTACGGGAACGCACGACATTGGTACTACAGCGCATCAGTGACAATGGTTTCCGGTTACGCCCAGAAAAATGCCAGTTTCTATTGCAGTCGGTAAAGTATTTGGGATTCATCTTTGGTGCCGACGGTCGCAGACCGGATCCTGAAAACATCCGAGCTATCAAACTGATGCCCACTCCCACTAATGTTTCCAAATTACGATCTTCTCTCGGTTTAATCAGTTATTATTCAGCTTTTGTTCCCTCGATGCATGATATTCGCGCTCCATTGAATTGTTTACTGCAGAAGCATAGCACATGGAACTGGACTAAAGAGTGTGACGCGGCTTTTGGTAAACTCAAGTCTATAATTAGTTCGGAATTGTTATTAACACACTACGATCCATCCATGCCGATCATCGTAGCAGCAGACGCTTCAGCATATGGTCTAGGTGCTGTTATTTCACATCAATTTCCAGACGCGTCGGAAAAAGCCGTTATGCATGCATCCCGTACACTGACCCCAGCAGAAAAGAAGTATAGCCAGATAGAGAAAGAAGCTCTTGCCCTTGGGTTCGCTGTTCGCCGTTTCCATAAGTTTCTGTACGGTCGGAGATTCACGCTCCTCACAGATCACAAGCCTCTGTTAGCAATATTTGGTTCAAAGTCTGGCATTCCAGCCCATTCTGCAAATCGTCTTCAGCGATGGGCCTTGGTACTTTTGGGGTATGATTTCGAAATCCAATATTGACGTACTCTACAATTCGGTCAAGCAGACGCTTTGTCACGACTCATTAATGATCAAGTGGCGGCTGAGGAAAACAGGGTGATCACATCTCTGTCAGTAGAAGACCACGCAGAATGTTATCTGACAACCGCAGTTCGCGCATTACCGGTGTCTGCAACAGACATACAAAATGCTTCTAGAAACGACCCCATCATCAAGATGACGATGAAATATGTCACTAACGGTTGGCCGTCGAAAAAGTTTGAAGGTGACATGAAGCAACTGTATCAGCGGCGGGAGTCACTATGCATCGTGAACGATTGTCTGATGTTTGGTGAAAGAGTAGTGGTGCCAGAATCCCTTCGTGCAAAAGTGCTGAGACAGTTCCATCTTGGCCATCCTGGGATTAAACGAATGAAGTCCATAGCCAGGAGTTATGCATACTGGCCTCACATGGATCAACATGTCACAGCGTTGGTTGAAAAATGCATCCGGTGTCAGCAGGCGGCAAAGATGAATGCCAAAATTCCTCCGGTTTCATGGCCCAAACCTGAGCATCCTTGGTCCAGGATATATGTCGACTTCGCTGGCCCAATAAATGGAATTATGTATTTAATTGTCGTCGACGCCTTTTCTAAATGGCCGGAAATCAGCCCCGTTATGCCGCCCACTACAACTAAGACTATACAGCTCCTTCTGAAATTTTCTCACGAAATGGCATACCAGATGTGATCGTATCCGACAATGGCTCTCAATTCACCTCTTCCCAATTCCAGAATTTCTGTCAACGGCTAGCTATTAAACACTTACGCTCGCCACCATACCACCCGCAATCGAATGGGCAGGCGGAAAGGTTTGTGGATACGTTTAAAAGAGCACTGCTTGAGTCAAAAGGGGAGGGGACGCCAGCCGAAACGTTACAAAATTTCTTGTACGTCTATCGGACAACACCAAATGAATTGTTACCGGAGCAAAAGTCCCCAGCTGAAATCCTGATGGGAAGAAGATTGAAAACGATCAACAGCCTGATGCATCCGACTAATGCACCCTCATCAGTAGAAACAAAGCAGCAAAGACAATCCGCTTACGAAGTAGGATGCCCTGTGTTTGCCCGCGACTACAGAACGAACCATGGTCCGTGGGTAGAAGCGAGAGTGGTCAGAAGGGTTGATCGAGTTATGTACGAAGTAGAGGTAGGAGGTGATAAATGGTCACGTCATCGGAATCAGATACGCAGACGGCTAGCCCCAGATCGCCCATCAAGAGCAGAAAGCCTTCCCCTTGACATCTTGCTTGATTATTCAACCTACCGAAAGCCCCGCCACGAGAAGAAACTCAGCAGCAAGCTGTTCTTCGTTCCCGAAGGTATCCCCTCAGACAGCGGCGAACAGTAGTCAAGATGCAAGTCGACCCCAGGAGAACACGCTATTAAAAAGGGGAGGAGTGTTGGGGATGTTAGATCCCCGAAATTCGCTTGATAATGCCATATTTTGGTTTTCACGTTTCGCCAGCATGGGCTGATCAGATGACCTTGAGATTTCAATTCCCACCGGGAAAATCCATGGCTGTGATTAGCTGCTGTGTATTTTAGTATGCTATTTTCTTAACTGTCTCAAGGACGTTCTTATGTTGTATAAATAAACGAGAGTTGTATGCTTGATTGTACTGTGATTGCTGGGTGTTTGTAGAATATACTTTCTACGCTTACAAAGCCTTCTATTTCGATTTTGGGTATTCAAGGTAGCCTCCCTGGAAGCTGGTAAAAGTCTCGTTCGCGTTTATCGACGAAGGTAAACTCGTAATAGCCTCAAGCATACTAAGTGACGAACTTATCAAAGTGTTTCTTAAATAAAACAATATATTCGCTTTACCGTCTTATTCCATAGAATCTTTTCAAAATTATTATCCTTAACTTGTATCTAATTTTCTATGCTGTTTCTTTTTGTGACCGTTCTTTTTTTCTCTTGATAATTTTCATTTTATTATCAATATTAGCTTACTTGCCTTCTAAAAAAAAAAAATGTAATTTCTACAGATGCAGCATTCTATCTCAATGACAGAAAATCAATACAATGTAAACATTGAAGCCAACCATAACTAGTTGCTTTTTTTTTCAATTACACTGTTTAATGCTGGCTGACTCAGGTTCGTGAAAATAATAATAAGAAGAAGATGAATACGAGAAATGAAAACGATGATAGTAAGCAGTGAAAATGTCAAATTGAATCTTGACTAGAAACAAAACAAAGATACGTTTATATTTTTTAATTTTTTGCTTTATACAAAGAATAAGAAAAAACAACGTTAAACTATTTCTAAAATGATTTAATACATTTTTTTTTTAGAAAAAAACAATTCATTCTACGGTCTTTTCTTTATATGTACTGCTAAGACGATATAAATGATAGAATGATTCGGGGATTGACGTTACATCTTATCTGGAATTACTTACTTACTTACTTACTTACGCCTGTTACACCCAAAAGAGCATAGGCCGCCCACCAGTTTTCTCCAACCAACTCTGTCCTGGGCTTCCCCCTCCAGTTCTGTCTAATTTTTGTTCATTCCTCTCATATCTTTCTTTATTTCTGGGCGTAATGTGTTGCTTGGCCCTCCTCTTTCCCTTTTGCCTTGAGGGTTCCAAGTGGCGGCTTGTCTTGTGACGCAGTTAGGTGCTTTTCGTAGTATGTGTCCTATCCACTTCCACCGCTTCTTCCTCATTTCCTCCTCCACTGGAATCTGGTTTGTTCTATCCCACAGTTCGTTGTTGCTGATGGTGTCTGCCCAATGAATACGAAGTTTTTTGCGTATACAGCTGTTAATAAACACTTGTATCTTCTGGATGATGGCTTTTGTAGTTCTCCATGTTTCCGCTCCATACAGTAGAACTGTCTTCACATTTGTATTGAAAATCCTGATTTCGGTGTTGATTGATAGTTGTTTGGAGTTGCAGATATTTTTCAACTGTAGAAATGCAGCCCTTGCTTTGCCAATCCGTGCCCTCACATCTGCATCGGATCCACCTATATTCTCGATGATGTTGCCCAAATATGTAAAGGTGTTAATGTCCTCCAAGGTATCTCCATCAAGAGTGATTTGATTGGTGCATGTTGTGTTGCATCGGACTTATCTGGAATGGACATATATGAATGTTCATACTAGGACTTGAGACAAGTACATTGGTGTTTTCAATACTAAATCATGTAATCCACGTATGTATTGAGTTCATGTAGAGCTACTAACTAGTTCAATGAATTTAAAGGGTATCAGTAAGGTTATTTCATTTCCTACTTGGGACTACAGTTAGTAAGTCACTGTTATTAGTTTGTACATTCTGAGCTTGTTACCCTTTTTAAGGCATAACCCATTAACCAGGGTGTTATGTTCGTCACTAGGTACGCTTGAAGCTATTACAAGTCCACCTTAGTCGATAAACGCGAACGAGACAATGAACCCGCGTCCAGATAGGCTACCTTGATCCCAAAACTGCAAAACAGAAGTTTTGATAAGAGCAGAATATATAATCTACAACAGCCAGCAATCACAATGCAATCAAGCACACAGCTCTCGTTTATTTATACATCATGGAAACGTCCTTGGGACAGTCACAAAATCAGCACACTAAAATACACAGCAGCCAATCACAGCCATGGATTTTCCTAGTGGGAAATGAAATCTCAAGGTCAATTGATCAGCCCATGCTCGTAAACGTGTAATCCAAAATTAAGGCATTTATCAAGCGAATTTTGGGGATCTAACATCCATAACACAGGAATTCTCTCCTAAACTCTCCCTTCCAGTTGTTATCAACTACTACTCATACTTTTGATGTGTTCTACCGAATTTCGGTGTCTTAGCATACCATTAAGTTACAAGCATCAGTACATATGAAGTATAAATAAATGTTTTCTTTCTCGACAAGATATCAGCAACAGTGCACAAATGTCAAGTAAATTAGGTAAGAAAGAGGCGATACAAATAAAAGGAATTCAACAATATGAAGTTAATTTTTATCATACATATTGATGATTCAGTAGGAATCCCCTTTTTATATTTGCTAATCTTTTGTACTGATTGAATCCGATCGAAATATGATCACAAGGGAATAGCGGCTAGGTGTGGATACTGTTGGTTAATCTAAGTGCTTTAGCTGTAGTTTCCATTCACATTCTGAACGGTATTATCAGTACTTATTTCATATGTAGAAGTAAATGAAGTGAGCAATGACGATAATGCAAGCTCTGCAATTCAACCATCTAGTTAAGTGAGCTCGCAAACACCAAAGATAATACACTCTCCCCAAATAAAAGATTGTTGACATCAAATAGATAGAAGCCCTAGACATGGATTTAGTGCAACTTGACATTCATAAGCAAATTGTTATTTTTCATTCATTTGTGAAACGACAATCGAAACATACTTGTAGATATATTTGACATGATTTTAACAACTAACAAATCAATCGCTCACGATCGAGACTGGTTTTTTTTTTTCATAAGTTTCATTCGTCTGTAGCTAGATCAATATCAATATTAAGATGACTCATTCTCATCTGTCTTTTACACATAAATCAAGAGTAAAATAACATTCTGTGTTTTCTCACATTCTCTGTTATCCAGAATTTATACAGAAGACTATGGACATGAATATTACCTATGAAAATGTTAAATTATACATAAGAGAAATGCCGATAATCTGTAGAAGTATGAAATTCAAGTTCAGTAGATAAGTAAATATTGATTAACTTATCTGGATAAGTTGCCTAGGTTATGGTTCGACGTCAGTCTACTGAAATAGTCATCAGGAATGTAAAGAGGTACCTGAAGCATAAAGAGACAATCAAAGTAAGTCAGAGTCATCATACAAAGTGATTGATTCAACACTTATTAATTAATTGTGATATGCTCATCAATTGATATAATTGAAACTATTACGAGTTCACCTTACTCGGTAAATGAGAGCGAATACAAATAATGCAGTGATACGAGAGGCTATTCTAATCCGTTTGTCTGCGGCCCGGCTTACTATATCAAGACGTTTTGATATGGCGTAGAAAGTATTCAACAAGCACTCAGAAAATACAAGATTGACAAGCGCACAAATCGAGCTTACTTTTACATGATAGAAACGTCCTTAAAATAGCCACAAAAATAGAGTACTAAAATATCCATCAATCAATGACAGTCAAGGATTTTCCGAGTGGGAAATGTAAACGCAAGGTCAACCAAACTACTTATGCGTGAAAACTCAAAAAATCCGAAATCAAGATCTTTTCCAAGTGAGTTCTGAGGATCTAAGGCCCCTCAACAAATTGTCAACATGTCATTTCTATTGAAAGCAATTGTGTTTGCTAAGCAAATGTCTTGACATTACGTATTTATTTTATTTGCTTGGTAACGTGTTCATTGAAACCCATTACTAGAAATAGTTACAAAAATAGGAAAGAATGTGTTTACGATTTCATGACGTGAATACTGTCACAGTTGCTAGTATAGTGGTTTATAGGTTAAGCATTCATGAGCGAGATTGAAGGTCCTGTGCTCCATTCCATAGATGTGCACTGCTGAAGGACGAGACGGTCATTCAGTGCTTCTTGATTACCAATGAAAGTCTTAGATCAAATCGTCATTTAGAATTTTATCATTATAGATGTCTCTTTTGGAAGAACACTCTCCAGTAAATAATAATCCTACTAACTGAAATATTTCACAAAAATTTATCTTTTACAGTTAAACGATAATAATTACCAAAATAAAATATTCCCTTCTTACAATTGTAATTAAATGTTTTCTGAGAAATAGTTAATTTTCAAATAGATTTATGGAGATTAGTGTTTTTACACTTTTGAAATCATCAATCAATCATTGTTAGACAACCGTTAGAAACCTAGAAGAACCGGACAGTCTTATCGTCCTGGCATAGGACTCATCAACAGTGTGCATCCACCTCGCAGGATTCGAACCCGGGATCTTCGGTATTGTGCGCGAACGTCTAATCTCTGGACCACTGAGCTGGCTATCTCATCCAACGGTGTTAATGTCTAACTCCGATTGATCTAGGTCGCGAAAAATCCCCCCGAGATGCATGAGTCGTAGGTACGCACTGCGACTGATGAGTCCCATACCAGGACGAAACGGCTGTCCAGTGCTTTCAGCTTTCTAATGGTGATCTAACAATGATTGATTGATTGATGATTTTAAATGTGTAAAAACAGTTATTTCATAAGCTTATAGGATCTTTTTTTCCATGGGAAATATTCTTTTATTTAGAATTTTTATTCACATGAGGTTTGTTTAGCCTACCATAAAAAAACAATACTCTTTTTATGAACATTGTATGCAGTATGTATGTACATGTATATATATTTGTAAGAATATATATGTTTTGTTTTTTACAAAAAATCAGTAATTATTTTTTAGTAATTTAAATAATAAATAAACTAAATTAATTAGTTGTAGTTATTTAGTTAGTTAGTGTAAAATTTTAATTTTCTTCTTTTTAAAATCAATTCATTTCACTGATGCTGTTGGATTGTAAATGAGTTGAATAAATTGAACATTGAATTTTTATTATCGTTTGTTACAATAGTATGAATCGCTTCTATAATCAATCAAAGTGAACTGCCTACATCTGGATAGGTTTGAGCTCTACTGGTTGCAAAAACCCTAGATCGATCATAGTTAGACATTAACACCACTAGATGAAGGCTTAATAGTCCAGAGATTAGGCTTTCGTGGGAAAAGACTGAAGGTCCTGGATTCGTTTGGTGTGAGTAGCGGGCGGGAGTTGTGGATGTGTACTGCTGACGAGTTCCAAACTGGGTAGAGAAGGTCATTCAGTACTTCGATATTTTTAATGATGGTCTAACAATGATGGATTCATGATTTCAATAATTATTTCTTAAAGTTTGAACATTAGAACTATTAGACTGACAAATAATTACTTACTTACTTACTTACTTACGCCTGTTACTCCCAATGGAGCATAGGCCGCCCACCAATTTTCTCCAACCAACTGTTTTTTCTGGTTAGCGTTTTTTTGGCAAGTTAGTTTTCGACGGAATGGGGTCTCCAACCCCATGTCCAACCCTCATCCTTTACCCGGGCTTGGGACCGGCAGTAGCCCCGAAGGTTCTACTGGCGGAGTTGACTGACAAATAATAGTATTCATAAATTAAATCAATATTTACAAAATGCGTTCAACTAAATGTTATGCACGTCAGCTGATATGCTTGAAACTTTTACGCGTTCATCTTAGTCGGTAAATGAGAGCAAAGACAAATGATCCAGTCCTACGATAGGCTACTCTAATCCGATTGTCCGAAGGCCCTACTAGGTAGAGGAAGAAGTCTTGACAAGACGTAAAAAGTGTATTCTACAAGCACCCAGAAAATATGAGGTTGACAAGCACACAAACTGAATTTATTTATACATGATAGAAACGTCGTTGGGAGAGTCACAAAAATAGCGTACTAAAATAACACATCAACCAATAACAGTCAACGATTTTCCAAGTGGGAAAGGTCATCTCAAGGTCAACTGATCAGCACATTCGCGAAAGTAAAACATGCAAAATGAGGACCTTTTTTAAGTGAGTTCCGGGGATCAAACGTCCCCAACACTAAATTATACAATTCAGATAGCCAGAAATGAGTCTCAAGATTTTCCTATAGTTCTGGTGAAAAGCTGTGACTGGTTGAATTCAGATATATCTGAATTGATAAAATGATTACCAATAGTACTGAATGATCGTAATAAACTGATTGAAGTTCAAACTGTACCATTGGATACTGTCCTAAAATGGATCCACTGAGTACCTACTAACTGGTTTATTTACTCGGTATATTAAGGTCTGATCAGCTGACATTTTTCGTACATCAATATTGACCAGTGACTGCAATTTAATCCAAGTGATAATGATACTTTAAAAATTTCCTAGTTTACATGAAACTTCTTTAATTCATAATTTCGACATTTTTACAATTGAATTCATCTTTCTACTTGTTTGGATTTACATTCATAGGTTACTAGCATTAGATCATCGATGTTTAAGAAGCATTGCTCGTATATCGTGGGACAACCGAGTAAGCAATGCTCTCGTTAGGAAACGAGCACTAGGTAACGATGGCAGATCAATAGATGAAGTGGTGAAACTTCATCAGTTGAGGTGGTGTGGAAACGTGTTATGAATGCCCGACCACCGACTGCCTCGAGGAGCTATGTTTTGTGGTGTAGGAATAGGTTGGAAGAAAGCTAGGGGCGGCCAAACCAAAACATGCCAGAAACCCATGAAGCCACTGACTAGTGGACTGAGTCATATTGGTAGATGTGGACTACCTAGTTGGGGTTCGCGAGACGAAAGTCACCGATGGTTAGAGACCTTGAACAACATGGCTCAAAATCGTTTGCAATGGCGCAAGTGCATCCATTCTTTGAGCTCTCTCAAATCCTAATCTTCTGGATTCGTCAGCACTTCTACCTTTGTCTTTCTAACCTTATCTCACTGAATTATATTTCTTGAATAATATCTTCAAACCCTAGTCTTCTTCATTACCATTAATACCTCTACTACCTTTACTACTATGGGAGTTGATTTGACATTTGCGTCTCTGTGCTAATGTGGTATGGCAACATGAATTAATGTACATACGTACGAAGTTGTACGTTGCAACTGACTGACTGACATTCATTTTCAAGAAACAGGAGAAAAAACAAGATTCTCTACATAAATTTTCTAATTTAAACATCAAAGAGGATTTAATGATTAATATGAATCAATACTCAACGTAGATCAATCATTCATAAATTATTGTCATTTTCCAACTCAACTGAATATTATCAGTTATATATATATTTATCGATCAGAAGATAAAGCCATTTTTATCAAATGGATTATCTTAATCACATTGTACTATCTTCAAAAGGTAAGACGTTTTGACATTGTGCGAATACGTAATTCGTAGTCACATCACTGAATACGTCTTACTCATTAAAATGTCAATCAGAATAAAACAAAAGTTTGTACTTCCTTATTGATTGTTATCAACCAACTGAATATTTAACAAATATTTTTCATAATAGGCTTGTAGAGATTGTTGAGTTTCATTGGGATCATGAATCGATCATTTTTGGATCGTCATTAGGAGTCTGGACGCACTGGATGACCGTTTCGTTATAGTATGAGACTTTTCAACACTGCTCACCCACAACTTCCTCTCACGAGAATCGAACTGACGAACTTTAGTCTCGTGAATGAACGCTTTAAATATAGACCACTGAGTAGATATGCTACAGTGTTAATGTCTGACTTCGATCAGTCCATGGTCTTGCGCAGCCTCATTCACTGAATTCGGTCTAACATTGATCTATTCATGATTTCAATGAAACTGAATTATTCTATGATCCTACAATGCAAATTATCATGTTCTCACTAGTGATTAGCTCCGTGAGGAAGTTTCTCCGATCTCCAGTAAGAAGTTGTGACCAATATAGTCCAATCTTGTCGGGTGGATGAGGTTATGCAAAACCATGGATTGACTGAATTTAGACGCTAACACCGACGGATGCTCACTCAATCGTCTAGTGTTAAAGCCTCCACTCATGAGACCAAAGTTCATCAGCTGAAAAATCCCATACTACAACGAAACAGACATCGAATGCTTCCAGGTTCCTAATGGCGATCTGAAACTGATCGATTCATGATCTCAATGAAACTCAACAATCTCTACAACCCTATCAAATGGTTGATAACAATAAACTGGAAAATATAATTCTTATCACGGTCTAACATTGATTTAACAAATATTCATGTCAAAATAGTCTTTAGAGAAATAAAGTTATCTTGGCCATTCAACTCTTTATAAAGTTTGATAACATACTCAAAACTATCATTTTAAACTTTCAATAGATGACTTGTAACCAGTAGTAGAGTCAAGGATACACGTTTCGTTCCATTGGAGACTCATCAGTTAGATTCATTCATATCCTGATTTATTGACGTGCACTTTTATACTATGCATAAATTGGCATACTTTGTAATTCTTTATGCTACGAATCGGTGTGTTGATTGTAATTTTTTAATGGGTTGGTACCAACTAAAGAGTCCAGTGGTCCGATAGTAAGGCATTCGCCTACATTGCCGAAGGTCCCGGGTTCGAATCCTGCGAGGAGCAGGAGTCGTGGATGCGCACTTCTGATGAGTCGTCCCATACCAGGACGAAACGGCCGTCCAGTGCTTCCAGTCACTGAAATGCATAGACTAATGAACCTTACTTATCAAATTATTAATAAATGCATATAATGTGTTCTAGTTTAAGATGAATATTGATTTTTTTTCCCCAATACAATTCTGAATACAATGTAATTATTCAGAACGAGAACTAGAAACTAAACAACACTTTTCACCGAAATGACAATTTAATATGATAAATAAAATGACAGCAAAATTGACATCCCAAACGTATTGATTGTATTTTGTAAAATAAAGTGACAATACTAGAAATAGTTGTCAGTTGTCATGAACATTTATCATGCTGTATTGATATTACAGAAGTTCATCATGATACAAGTAGTTATAGGTTGAACTTATTTTTATAACCACTTGCTTTAGGCTGTTAAACAGATTTGAGATAACTCGAAAAAACTTCATTAGAATTCAAAACTCAGAGAAGAATAGCAAGTCTCTGGTTTAAAAATTAATAAGACCTGTCGGCAATTAATTTTTAACCTTTAGTCATAACCCTTTTTGGTTTGTTTCTCGTTATAGATTACTTTATAACTAAACACTATTTTCTAATTAACTAGGTAAATCACTCAATAGTGTAGCTGGGTGTTGGGGACATTAGATCCCTAGAATTCACTTGATAAAGGCCTTCATTTTGGATTTTAGTCATGAGCTGATCAGTTAACCTTAAGATCACATTTCCCACCAGGAAAATCGTTGACTGTCACAACAACTCAATCGATCTCAGTTACACCAAGCAAGTCTCCAAGACTGATTCAGTCCAAATCCCACTGTATTCACCAATTCACATGTAACTGCGGAGAAAGTTACTTAGGGAGGACAGATCGCCGATTGAAAGACAGGATAGGAGAACATATTCCAAAATGGTTAATCAAATCCATGATTCATCAACCTAGCCCATCATCTCAAAGTCGATCAAGAAACCCAGCCTCGTCCATTGCAAAACATCTAATGATGAGTGATCATCAAATTGACCCAAAATCAACCTTTAGAGTTGTGACATGTCATCAAAACCCACACACACTGAAACTACTCGAAGCTATCTTGATTGGTCGGAAAAGTCCAACTTTATGTGCTCAAAAACAACTGTATGTTGACCTTTGTTTACCATGGTTCTAGTGAGTGAATGTTATGATAAATAAGAAATTTTGACCTTATCTTCAAAACTGTATTTACACGAATAATATGTTGCTTGTATGTGACTGACGAGAAAGCACGAAATGGTACTATCTCACAAAATATGTCTTCTCATTTCTCTGTTCAAATTTATCAAAAGGAATCACTGTGTTTGAATTGGTTGATGTGTTATTTTAGTATGCTATTTTTGTGACTCTCCCAAGGACATTGCTATCATGTATAAATTAACGTGATTTGTATGCCTTGAGATAATTGTGTTTGCTGGGTGTTTGTAGAATACATTTTCTAAGTCATATCAAGACTTTTCTTTTACTAAGTTGGGCCTTGGGGCGCTCGAATTAGAGTAGCCTACCGTATCACTGGATCATTTCATAAAACACATATACATACAAAATCTATGAATACATGTATACATAGCGATCAGACATAGTAATTTTTTCCCATTACATATTGCTGGGTGTTTGTAGAACACACTTTCTACGCTATATCAAGACTTCTTCGTTAGTTCCTTTGGGGCAACGGATCAGAGTAGCCTACCGTGTCACTGGTTCATTGTCTTGTTCTCGTTTATCGACTAAGGTGAACTCGTAATAGTTTCAAGCATATCAAGTGACGAGCATAATACTTGGGCTAATTGTTATTACAATAAAATTACCCCAGTCATAATATCCGATATAATCAAATTTAACAAAATGATGTTAATCTCATCGAAATCATATCAAAATGATGTGTTCAACTTCATGGTGAACATTGAATCTTGATCAAGAATATAATGAATGTTTAGTTTTATTTTCATTTGTTAATAAATATTACTTCATTTATATTTAGTTAATAATAATTCTCGAGATTTTAAAAATTTTTAACTGAGATGAAAATACAGTGCAAAAAATTATTCACAAAAATCCATCCAAAATATTATTATAGGGATATGGAGATTGTTGAGTTCCCAGAAATCATGAATCGATCTATGTTAGATCAACATCAGAAACGTGGATGCACTGGATGGCTGTTTCGTTCAAGTGTGCTACTCATCAGCAGTGTAAATACAGCCGTGACCAGTGGCATACAACCAGGTCGGGTGTAAGCAGTTACCCATACAAGACAACAGATGCTGTGCTGTACTATCGTGGATTAATTGGAGTTAGACATTACCATGATTGGATGACGGCTCAGTGGTCTAGAGGTTAAGCGTTTGGTTGTGAGATCGAAGGTCCTGTGTTCAATTCCCACATAGGGGCGTCTGTTATAATGCTGCTGTGTAGCTGTTCGAAATCCTAGCGACTGACCAAATTCAGATATTCCAATACAACCCCAAATACTGTTTCCAAATCTCTAATATATATCAGAACACAACACCGTTAGAAGTCGTTTTTGGGGTCGAGTTCAGAAGGAATGAAAAACTTTACAGATAATGCATATTTATACAGTTAGGTTGAATAGGAAACAATAATGAAGTCGGTGACGTTGACAGTTAGGGCGACCATAATATTAACCCGTAGGAATTGACCAATAGAATTAGACTTCCAAAAATAGTTCTGTAAGGATATTTGATGAATATCCTAACAGTGTCATTAATATGAGCACTGCTAATGACTGCCATACTAGGATGAAACAGCCGTCCAATGCTTTCAGGTTTCTAATGATGGCCTAAAATCGATCGATATCTATGCTTAGATATTACTGAGAACATTAAACAAAGAATTTTTTTTATAAAAGAAATCATATTCTTTTGACATATAACAATGTGAATATTAGAAACTGTCAATGAATGTGAATACTTATTAATGCTATTAATAATTTATCATATAGATAAAAAGGTTTTTATCCTGAAAAACGTCATCTATCTACATTTTCAGCCTTCAAGTATGCTGTTGTTTTTTAAATGAGAATGATTACATGAATAGTCATAATACTAGTGACTATGAGGTTGGTCGAAATAATTTGACATATTGAAAAATCCATCAGTGAACTATAGATAGATAGATATACTAGTATAGACCAGACATGTATATATTCATGTACATACAGATGTAGGCTAGAGTATGCAATTAAAAATATTACCTACATGATTAGGAATAAAAATAACAGCAACCGAATGAGTAGCAATGGTAGTAGTGTGATGTACGCTACTTATGTTCACATAAGTAGTATATGATATCAAATTGGAAATCAAATGTCTGACAGCAAAAGATCGAGAAGGAAAGAATGAGAACAGAAGGCGATTTGTGCGTAACGGTAAAGTGAACTGAAGTCTGAACAGTCTAAATGAAAGAAGACTGAAATCTGAAACAAATAAGGATTAGTTTGCAAATGATGATTTCACGGGAAGGTTTTATACATATGCTTAACAACTCTGTAATATTCGCTTTAATATAGATGTTGATTTCCGCACCTGAGTTTTCGTGCACTACAGTAGTATTAATATAAGTAACAATAAGAGTTGCTTACTTACTTACTTTCGCCTGTTACCACCAATGGAGCATAGGCCGCCCACCAGTTTTCTCCAACCAACTCTCTCCTGGGCTTCCCTCTCCAGTTCTGTCCAATTTTTGTTCATTCCTCTCATATCTTTCTCTATTTCTG